>SSNS01000612.1:204236-279716 GCA_006937985.1 Aphyosemion australe
CTGGACAAGGACAGTACTGAGGAGCTTGATCCATCTCTGTACATGCAGCTGTTTCATGTGGAAACAGATCGTTTTGTTATTAAACTATGTTTTATGAAGATGGCTTGTGTGAATATTGATTAAACGGATCATTTCTAATGTGCATTTATGTCTTGCATTTTCTTTAATAATCAAAACTTAACAGGAATTGAATGATTCAGTTGTTTAAACACCGAACCCCCAAACAATCAGATTCCCTGATGTCAGTCATGACTCAGTTTTAGAAGTCAACTTATGGATGTAAACATTAGAAGAGATTAAACTCGTACACTGGTACCAGTGTTTTCAAACTGAGTACAAATACTTACGTCTAAGTACTCGCCAACACCATAGGATACTGATATGAGTGCTAATATATTTCATTACACTCCTTAAAATTTACTTTTGTAATTTTTTTTTCATGAGACACATAAAACCTAAATTAGTTTATTTTAATAGTATATAGTATTTCAAAAAGAACAAGTAGTATAATCCTAATACTGAGTTTTTCTACCAGTGGTATTTGCTTTAGTGTTTTAGAGAATATTGTTTTGGTTGTAATTTGCTGTGTGCTGGTTTTACATTTGAGCTCAGCTCACGGGGAAAAGTTCACCCCTGGGGTCCTCCCACCCCCCCAGACAGCAGCCAGGGTAAAAATTCCCAATGGGGACCGCTCGACCCTCCTGGACAGCAGAGAGGTTAAAGTTCACCCTTCAGATTTGCTCGATCCCTCCTGACTGGGGGAAAATTCACCCCTGAGGTCCACCCAAACCCTCCTGAACAGAATCAGAATCACTTTATTTGTCATTGAACCAGCGTCCCAGTACAACAAAATTTCTGAGCAGGTGACCTAGGGGCACACACAGCAGCATGGATGAGCACAGCTTCCGAGCACGTAATCCCAACAGAGAGAGCAGAGCGAGCTGACCTTGGCTTGCATTCCTTTTTGTGCCTCTTTCTCTTTCCTGTTTCCTCTGGGGCTGGGGCTCCCATCGCAGAAGTACAGGTGGCGAGTGGGCTGTGTCCACCCCCACCTTGCTGATTCCTCCTGTGCATCCCTAACCAGCTGCATGGAGAAGTGACCACCCAGCCAAGCAGCTCGAGGAACAGCCTCCTGCTGCGTGGGGCGTGGGGCATCCAGTCTGGTTTGGTTTAGTGCCATAGCATGTGAACACATCAAGCACATTGTAAAAGAGGGACATGGGCTAGCGGTGCAGTAAGAAACGAGGCTTGTTGAGGTTGTTGACGCCTACCTTGTTGGCGTTATAGTGGAACAGGAACAGAGGCATCTTGTCGATGTGTTTGTCAAAAGGTCAGTAGAGTGCAGTGGGATTGCAGGCGGGGAACCTATGATGGTAGAGTCTGACCGCTGCACAAAGCCTTCTCCAGCACATCCCAAAGATTCTCAATGGGGTTAAGGTCTGTAGTGGCCAATACATGTGTGAAAATGATGTCTCGTGCTCCCTGAACCACTCTTTCACTATTTGAGCCCCATGAATCCTGGCATTGTCATCTTGGAATATGGCCGTGCCATCAGGGAAGAACAAATCCATTGATGGAATAACCTGGTCATTCAGGATATTCAGGTAGTCAGCTGACCTCATTCTTGGAGCACATCCTGTTGCTGAACCTAGACCTAACCAACTGCAGCAACCCCAGATCATAGCCCCGCCCCCACAGGCTTGTACAGTAGGCACTAGGCATGATGGGTGCATCACTTCATCTGCCTCTCTTCTTACCCTGATGCACCCATCACTCTGGAACAGGGTCCATCTGGACTCATCACACCAGTTTTTTATAATGCGTTGGACAGTTCTGAACCCAGTTTTAGTTGTTTCTGCAACTCCTTAGATGTTTTCTCTGCTTGATGCCAATGATCTGACCNGGGTCAACAGCTCATTTCACTGAAGGCCTGAGTAAGTTTAGAATGGCCTGTATCAGGGCTCCTGGGACAGATGAAAGCCAAAAAAAAATATCTTATGCTTTTTGGAGGCTCAAAGCTCTGTTTTAGATTGTTGATTAATTGCATTCTAGGACACCTTTAACAGACAAGCTGTACCCACCACCAACATTAAGGATTGTTTTTGACTTATTTAAAAACGCTAACAAGGCAGTTGGTCAAGCGTATGACGTTATTCCAGCTCTTCTGAGAATAAACCGTTTCTCCGTGACCGTTACAACATTACTAATTTACAGGACTACAGGTAGGAAAGGGCACAGACCTTTTGGTGTGCTACATTAGACACCGCAAGCTATACAGGTTCTGGTCATAAAATTAGAATATCGTCACAAAGTTTATTTCATCATCATCATCAGCTTTATTTGTATAGCACTTTTAACAATCCAAGGGATACCCAAAGTGCTTGTTACAACCCCAACCAGGTCTAATAAACCCTGGGAGGTCTAACACATGAAGGTGGGAAAGAAATACTAAACTCGAATGAAACACCTTTAGTTAAAAGATTTATTAATAACAAAAAGCCCCCAAAGGGGAGATTAAACTAAAATATGGCTAAACCTGTAATGAATTAAGACCGGTTACGGCAAACAACTAAACTTGACTTTCAAACAAAACTAAACTAATCAGGCTGTCACATGAAAGGAGTGAACTCAAAACGCTGGGTAAACAACACACTCTCTAATGGTAAATAAAACCTTTTATGAGCTGCAGGTGAGCAGGTGAACATGCAGTGCAGCTGAGCTGGATCTGTCCCTGGTTGGCATTCAGAGATGGACTGGAAATACAGAGTTCGTAACATGAACACTACACATTAGAAACATTTGCCAAAAAAAAAAAGATTGTATATAAAAGAACACTACTATTGGCAATAAGAACACTAAACCACAAAATGAGGACACTAATTACTGTGCAATTTGCTTAAAAGCTAGTGTGTAAAAATGCATCTTAAGCCTTTTTTTTAAACACTTCGACTGAGGAGGCCATTCTGATGGTTAGTGGAAGGCGTAACACAACGTTGGTCCTGCACCTGAGAAACTCTGTCCCCTCTTGACTTCATCTTTGCTATCGGAGCAACCAGCAGGAACTGACTGGTGGATAGAAGTACGAGAGGAGGCTCGTACAAGCAAAGCAGCTCAGCCAAGTACGATGGAGCTAGACCATGGAGAGCTTTAAAAACAAATGAAAGAATTTTAAAATTGATTCTGTACTGAACCGGTAGCCAGTGCAACATGGCCCTGTTAAAAATCTAGCTGCAGTGTTCTGGACCCTCTGTAGCATAGCAATGGAGGCCTGACTTATCCCTGCAAGCAGGGAGTTACAGTAGTCCAGGCGTGAGGTCACAAACGCATGGACAACAGTTTCCAAATGAGCTCTTGATAAAATGTTGATAGATAAGAATGTTAATTTAACATTAATCTAGGTTCTTTTACCTGTAAGTAATCCACACACTTCAGAATAATTCAGACAGAGTCAAGAAAATAGTTATAAAAATAAATTTAATACTATATTTCTCAATCAATGATGACACAGGACAATTACTATGAATGATGGTTATAAACAAGATACTGAGACAATTAATGAGGTGATGTAGTGCAAGCTAGATGAGGTTGCCTAATCAGCATTAAGTGTCTTAGATCCTATGATGTCTGGGTTAAATCAAATTTGGATGGTTTAATAAGTTATCAAATTAATAAAGACCATTTGACACCAGCGTGCAGGGCTGTGTGTGGAAGCTCCCGGTGACTCAAGGGTCAGTAGAGGTCGTGGCTGACGAGTGTCAGTGAGGAGGCCTCTGAGGTATGAAGAGCTGTAGCAGGCCCTGATACGAACCGATGGTCTGGGTGACTTCCAGGTGACTGCGTCGTCTGGTGGAGTTGGTTTAGCTTAGAGGCAGTTCACAAAAATAGTTGATCTCGATCAAAAAGAGAGGATGGTTCCTTATATTATTAATTATTAAGCGTTGCTTTTCCCCGGCCGGCCAAACCAAGGAAGCATAGCTTGTTGTCTTAGGCTCACCCCTTTGAGAGGAGGTGACCTAGTCAGGACTTGGTTTGTTTCAGGAACTCTTTCAGGAACTCCTTTAGGAACTGAAGTGTTCTGGCCGACACGGGAGTTTTATTATTCTAATTGTTTATGAATTTGAGCAAATCAAATTTGGACACATTAGAGTAGGCGTTACCAAGTTACCTCAGACACCAGTTTCATCAACACTTAAAGATGACTCAGCTTAATGTGAGTGCATCTTATTAACTTAATGTGAGTGCAAATTATCATTCAAACACAATACTATTATTAGTAAATGTTTATCTGATGATGATGATTATTACTTGAATGAATCCTAAATGTGTAATTAAAGATATGAAATACAGGAACAACATTTATTTTCTCCATCATTCATTATATTATATGATGATTCACATTTCACATAACGATGATTCAAACAGTATGATTATACATTGAGATTATATTTGTAAAAGTCTTTCACGAGTCAGGAAAGGTGAACTTTATTCGAGAAAGAGATAGGAAAGTCTTGCGTCCGAGACCTTGATTTGATAGCTCCAGAGAGGAGTGAAGGCATTTAGACCAAACAAACATCATGTCTCTGGACAAATATCAGAGTGTCTGCAGCCTTGACGACCTGTAAGTTAAAGTGTTACTGAAGTTCATTTGGGAGAAAACCATGGATTGATGTCGCTACACTCCTTTCTAAATGGGACAAGCGTTGTCAACTCTGGGGCCATAGCGTTCGCACATCTCACATTTGGGCTGAAAAGGATGGCCTCGGTTTTGTCATTATGACGACTCAGGAAATTGAGTGCCAGTCACGCTCAGCCTCTGGTAAACAGTCCAAAAGTGGCTGAACCAAGGTTGCTGTGCCACGCTTCAGGGAAATATAAACCTGGCAATCATCCGCATATAGGTGAAAACTGATCTCATGTTTACGGAACAACATGCCCAAAGGCAGTAAATAAACAGAGAACAAAAGCGGGCCAAGAATAGACCCCTGCAGCACCCCATAGTCTAGCGCAGCGTTGGCAGAAGACACATCCCCTATTCTCACAGAAAAACTTCTTTCAGAGAGGTAGGACCTGAGCCATTGAATGGCTGACCCGGTAATGCCCACCCACTGTTCCAGGCGGTCAATCATAGTCCCATGGTCAATGGTGTCAAACGCTGCAGTTAAATCCAGGAGTAGCAGTAGCACTAACTCCCCAACATCGTTAGCCATTAAAATATTGTTAAAAACCTTCAGCAAAGTGGACTCCGTGCTATGATGAGTCTTGAAACCAGACTGATACACTTTCCCAAAACCACGATCATCCAAAAGTCTGAATCTGATGGAACCAAAAGTTTGGAAATGAAAGGCAGTTTTGAAACAGGTCTAAAACTGCTCATCATTCATATCCAAACCCGGTTTCTTTAGCAATGGTCGTACAACCGCATGTTTAAAGCATTTTGGAACAACACTTGCAGTCAGACTGCTATTTACTAGCTCAAGAATAAAAGGACCCACAGCTGTAAACACTTCCCTAACCAGTTGCACAGGGAGGGGGTCAAGGGGTGACCCAGTTGGCTTTAAACTAAAAACTACCTTTTGCAAACACAGCTGGTGCTGGCATCAGAGTAGAGGGATCATGTGAAGGAGTGCAGATTTTAGTTCTAGTGTTCACCACTTTATCCAAGAAGTAGTGAAGGAAGCTATTACAGGAGTCCTCAGTTGCATCAGAGAAAACAGGATCACAGACATTCAACACAGAGTCCAAAGTCTTGAACAGAATGAGAAGATTATTAGAATTTGTCCTGATGATATTTGAAAAGAATTCGGTCCTGGCCCTGTTCACAGCCCTCTGGTAGGACCACCAGCTCTCTTTAAGGATTTCATAGAAGACCTGCAGTCTATCTTTTTCCCACTTGCGTTCTGCCCTTCAACACATCCGTCTGCTCGCACGGGTAGATTCAGACAACCAGGGTTCTGACTTGAGCCTTGGTTTTCTGAGTTTCAGCAGAGCAACAGCATCTAAAGAGGTTGTACATGCTCCCCACCGACTTAAAAACTATTTATTTCAGTAATTCCATTCAAAAAGTGAAACTTGTGTAGCAGGATGATCTCACCCACACCTGATTTCAATCAACTGATTATCAGCAGAGGGTGCTGTGTATATAAAGGTTGGGTTTTTCCCTATGGCACATGCTCCCTCTTGCCACTGCTTCCAGGTCACCCATGACTGTGATGAGTCTTCATGTCTGTCTTCACTGACTACGTTTACATGGTCTGTTACTGACCTGGTGTCTTCATCGCTCCAAAAATGTGGTGTGCTGCGTTTCGCCATGTTGAACTCAGGTTGAACTCTACGTGTTCACTTCCAGGTTACTGGCGCATACAAGAACTCAAAAGACCAAGATTCCTTGCAAATAGAACATGTGCAGAGCACACCTTTTGAAAGGGTTATCCCGATACACGTTTACATGACCTGATATTCGGGTTAGAAAAGGGTTACCCCAGAGGTCATAACCCGGTTTTTAAAAACCCGGTTACCGTATGCTCATAACCAGGTTTTTGCCGGTGTTTACATGGCCTTGCGGAACCAGGTTATTGCAAATAACCGGGTTTTAAACGGGTTATTGGCTGCATGTAAACTCAGTCACTGAAGACATGAAGGGCAAGCTGCTTATGCCTCTGGTAGGCTGGGGTTTTCCCCATTACCAGGGCTTCATGATTTAAAGATGTGAGGCATTCACTGCTGCTCTGCTTCAGCTCAACTGTTCAGCTTCAACCCAAATGTTCCGTTCCTACTTTGGCTGGGTTTGTTCTGTGTTGCCAACCAGCAATCGAGTTTGTCCCAGCTGTCCTGATGAGCCATGGTGGTCTCCAACCTGTAGGCGGTCTACCAGTGCCTCCTGCTAGACGTTTGATGGTTTTCACCCTTCGTTCACTCCGGATCAACCCGGCTTGTTGTGACTCCGGCTCCAGCGCTGACTCGTGTGGGGCTGCTGTTAATGGGTCCGCTAGGACGCTCCAGCAGTGCCAGGAAAAGAGGACTGCAGCATGTCTAGCCAGCAGGGCTACTGGACTGGTAAAGGCCTGGTGGAAAGGCTTGGTGCTCCAAGGGATGCGTGGTTGTGTGTGAGTGTGGGTGCACAGAAATATGAGCAAAGGACAACATAAACTATATAATCTATTTTAATTTGTTTTAATTATTTCAGGGACCCCAACTTGTTTTATTCTTTAGTTACAGGCTCAGAGCTGCAGGTGGTGGCTGAAAGGTCTCTGGGTGGCGGTACATTTTTGTGTGTGTGCTGTGCCCAAGGGTTCCTTCACTCCTGAATGCATGGTCACGAGTGCATGGGGTGCCTTTCGATTTAGTTTATTTTTCTTTATTGGGGTTCCGCCTCCCAGTCATCGACCGGTCCCCACTGGTAAGCCTCAGTCTGAATTTTAGTAGTTATTTGTTTGGTCATTTTTATTGATTTTATTTTATTAATTCTTTTATTGAGGTCTTTTTATTTTAATAAATCATTCCTTGAACCACGTCTCCTGCCTTCTTAGTAGAATGAACTTTTTATTCATTCTTTGGGTGAAATTCCCAAGGTTGGTGTTGAATTTTAATAAAACATAATCAATCAGTCGTTTCAAATGCCACTCTTGTATATTAGATTCATTCATTACACAGAGACTGATATATTTCAAATGTTTTTTTCTTTAATGTTGATGATTATAACTGACAACTAATGAAAATCCCAAATTCAGTATCTCAGAAATATAGAATATCAATTAAGACCAATGCAAAAAATAAAAAAGATACTGAAAAGTATGAACATGGAAGGTATGAGCATGTACAACACTCAGTATTTAGTTGGGGCTCCTTTGGCCTGGATTACTGCAGCAATGTGGCGTGGCATGGAGTCCATCAGTCTGTGGCACTGCTCAGGTGTTATGAGAGCCCATGTTGCTCTGATAGTGGCTCTTCTGAATTGTCTGGCGTATTGCATCTTCCTCTTCACAATAGCCCATAGATCTTCTATGAGGCTAAGGTCAGGTGAGTTTGATGGCCAATCAAGAACAGGGATACCATGGTCCTTAAACCAGGAGCTGGTAGCTTTGGCACTGTGTGCAGGTGCCAAGTCCTGTTGGAAAATGAAATCTGCATCTCCATAAAGTTGGTCAGCAGCAGGAAGCATGAAGTGCTCTAAAACTTCCTGGTAGACGGCTGCGTTGACCTTGGACCTCAGAAAACACAATGGACCAACACCAGCAGATGGCATGGCACCCCAAACCATCACTGACTGTGGAAACTTTACACTGGACCTCAAGCAACGTGGATTCTGAGCCTCTCCTCTCTTCCTCCAGACTCTGGGACCTTGATTTCCAAAGGAAATGCAACATTTACTTTCATCAGAGAACATAACTCTGGACCACTCAGCAGCAGTCCAGTCCTTTGGTCTTTAGCCCAGGTGAGACGCTTCTGATGCTGTCTCTTGTTCAAGACTAGCTTGACACAGGAATGTGACAGCTGAAACCATGTCTTGCATACGTCTGTGTGTGGTGGTTCTTGAAGCACTGACTCCAGCTGCAGTCCACTCTTTGTGAATCTCCCCCACATCTTTGAATGGGTTTTGTTCCACAATCCTCTCCAGGGTGTGGTTATCTCTATTGCTTGTAGACCTTTTTCTACCACATATTGTCCTTCCCTTCACCTCTCTATTAATGTGCTTGGACACAGAGCTCTGTGAACAGCCAGCCTCTTTAGCAATGACCTTTTGTGTCTTGCCCTCCTTGTGCAAGGTGTCAATGGTTGTCTTTTGGACGACCGTCAAGTCAGCAGTCTTCCCCATGATTGTGTAGCCTACAGAACTAGACTGAGAGACCATTTAAAGGCTTTTGCAGGTGTTTGAGTTAATTAGCTGATTAGAGTGTGGCACAAGGGGTCTTCAATATAGAACCTTTTCACAATATTCTAATAATCAGAGATACTGAATTTGGGATTTTCATTAGTTGTCAGTTATAATCATCAAAACAATAGAAATAAACATTTGAAATCTATCAGTCTGTGTGTGATGAATGAATCTAATATACAAGTTTCACTTTTTGAATGCAGTTACTGAAATAAATCACCTTTGTCATGATATTCTAATTTTATGACCAGCACCTGTAAAGGTAAATGTGGTTTTGAATCCCAGGACCCCTTTAACATAGAAAGTACTCCTATTTCAGTTCATCTGTTTATTTTTTGTGTATCTGACCTGTCTGCTCAAATCCTCAGTCTGTTGTGGCAGATGGGTAGGGTTAGGATGCCCTCTCACCCCGGCTTTCCACCGGTGCCGAAAGTGGCGTGTAACAAAATAGCGGCATTTTGTCCACACAATCATGGGAGAATTGCAACACCACATGTGATTTCAGAAGTCCACACAATTAAAAGCAAGGAGAAAGATGGCTGCATGTATCCAAAAAGGTCTGTGGTTTATTTTATGTTCAGTGTACATCGACTACAGGGGTTTAACAGGTAATGACCTACTGCACGTGACTTTTATTTTGGAAGTTTCCAGATGTTTCACACTGCCTTCGTGTTTGAATTCCTTTTTGTCCCAATCTAAACTGCGAAGTTTGACGTAAAAAATAGACTCGAGACGTAACGATAGCATCCCATCGCTTCTGGGAAACCTCCACAACGTTGCACATAGCTGCCAGTGGAAAGGACCCTGTCCACTATAACGGTGGCTAATTGCTGCGTAGTACGCTTTGCGACCGTTTGACGCTGCTTTCACGTCTTGTGGAAAGCCGGGGTCAAAATGATCCAGGTTCTGCTTCAGGTTTATTTCTGTTACAGAGGAGTTTTCCTCTCCACTGTCACTACATGCTTGCTTAGTATGGGGATTGCAGTAAAGTCACTGACACAACAAGTCAGTGACTCAATGCAATCTGCTGGGTTTCCTTACATAGGTAACTTTTAACTGATTGTAATTATGAACTAAACTCAATGCACTGATAAGTAGGTTTTAGTTGGGATGTTTGCTTCGTAAAGTGCCTTGAGACGACTCGTGTTATGAATTGGTGCTATAGAAATAAACTTAATTCAATTGAATTGTGCATCATTTTGTTCTGAGTTTAAGTGAACAGGCTGAATTGAATATAGATGGTTCTGTATCAAGAGAGTGGACCAGTCTCTCTCTCTCTCGCTCGCTCTCTCTCTCTCTCTCTCTCTCTCTCTCTCTCTCTCACACACACACACACACACACACACACACACACACACACACACACACACAACTCTTATCAGCTGAGGCCAGATGGAATATTTACTGTGTTTGTTTTTAGCACAAGAAGAGCAGGTCAACACACACACACACACACACACACACACACACACATAAAGATAAGAAACATACCGTTTAGATTCTATTTTTCAGTTTTACTTTTTCTTTATTTGGGAGTGGAGTGTATTCCTGATGTTAGGAGCAGTAGGCAGGAAGCAGGATCATTTCTGGACAGATCACTGGTCACAGTCATTCCAGTTTTAATCATAAAGGACAGCTAAACAAACCAGAGATTACATAAACATGTTTAATGAGGGAGTCCAATGCTGTCCTTATCTGGGGGTTGGGTCATAGTGGCAGCAGCTTCCCTCTCCCCAGCCACTTGGGCCAGCTCCTCCGGGGGCATCCTAGAGCATTCCCTGGCCAGCTGAGAGACATAGTCCCTCCAGCGTGTCCTGGGTCTTCCTTTAGGTCTCCTCCCGATTGGATGTGCTCGGAAAACTTCACCAGGGAAGCGTCCAGTTGGCATCCTAACCAGATGCCCAAGCCACCTCAACTGGCTCCTCTCGATGTGGAGGAGCAGCGGATCCTGGGTTCGAATTACTGGGGAGCTAGGGGGAGCCAGACTCCCCAAAAGGGTGATAGGCTCCCCCAGAAGCCCTCAACTGACACACCCAAGGGAAGACACTGTACTTTGGAAGTAAATGTTATTTATAACGCTCTTACAGTTTTTTACAGACGCTAGGACACATTTCTCACTACTTAGGTCACGTTTGCAAAACTCTACATACAGTTCTCCTAACTGACTTTCAGCTTGGCAAAGCAGTTCATTTCACATTCAAAATGCACTACAACTACCAAAACACTTCATTCAGGTCTCAAATCAACTCATTCTTCCAGAACACTAGCAAAGGTTGACAACCGACAAACACACTCTGTCACCCACAAAACAATGACCTAAAAAACACTAACAACATGTAGCATTACAGTGTTTTCTTGTGTAAAACAAGGACACATCTCTGTTTATAACTGCAATATATGTTACTGGAATGAATCAGACATGATGCAGAAATTGTCAATGTTTTATTTTGTTTATTTTTAGTTATTTTTTTGCACTACGTAATTCCAAAATACAAGAACACAAGTTACCTGTTGGTTTGCATCTATTGCTCTAACAATAGATGCCACTGTAGAGCGTTGCAGATTTGGCTGCACTCTCTGACCAGCCTCTCTCATTGAGAGACCATGATGTACTACATCAGGGGTTCCCAAATTGGGGGTCCACAAGATTGCAGGGGGTCCCCACAAGATTGCAGGGGGTCCCCACAATTTTGTCTTTGCTGAGGTTGTGAGGTTAGCAAGATTTTATTTGTAAAAATTACATTTATAAAATCCCAATAACACACCCTACAGTATAATCAGAGCTCCATAGAAAAGTTATAACTCTGTATGTCTGTAGAAAGTTTGTAAATGATCACATTTACAGTAATGTGTTTATGTGTGAAGGAGTTGGGTTTGGGGGTCCTGGCTTGTCTTGGACATGGGCAAGGGGGTCCTTACAGTAAAGAAAAATAAAAATGGGAACCCCTGTACTACATGATCAATGACAGTAGCTCTGATCTCATCTGAGACTACAGCTCTTGATCTTCCTCCTTAAAAAGGGGGACCGCAGGGTGTGTTCTAACTACAGGGAGATCACACTCCTGAGCCTCCCTGGTAAGGTCTATTCTGGGATTCTGGAGAGGAGGATCCGTCAGATTGTCGAACCTCGGATCCAGGAGGAGCAATGTGGTTTTCGTCCTGGCCGTGGAACACTGGACCAGCTCTATATCCTTGAGGGGGGGTCCTGGAGGGTGCGTGGGAGTTCACCCAACCAATCTACATGTGTTTTGTGGATTTGGAGAAGGCGTTCGACTGTGTCCCTCGGGGGGCTCTGTGGGGGGTACTCTGGGAGTATGGGGTACCAGGCCCCTTGATACGGGCTGTTAGGTCCCTGTACGACCAGTGTCAGAGCTTGATCCGCATTGCCGGCAGTAAGTCGGGCTCGTTTCTGGTGAGAGTTGGACTCCACCAAGGCTGCCCTTTGTCACCGATTCTGTTCATAACTTTTATGGACAGAATTTCTAGGTAAAGCCAAGGTGGTGAGGGGATCTGTTTTGGTGGCCTAAGGATCAGGTCTCTGCTTTTTGCAGATGATGTGGTCCTGTTGGCTTCGTCAGACCGGTCGCTCACCTATGGTCACGAGCTTTGGGTAGTGACCGAAAGAATGAGATTGTGGATACAAGTGGCCAAAATGAGTTTTCTCCGCAGGGTAGCTGGGCTCTCCCTTAGAGATAGGGTGAGAAACCCGGGAGGGGCTCGGAGTAGACCCGCTGCTCCTCCACATCGAGAGGAGCCAATTGAGGTGGCTCAGGCATCTGGTCAGGATGTCTCCTGGATGCCTCCCTGGTGAGGTTTTCTGGACACGTCCAACTGGGAGGAGACCCAAAGGAAGACCCAGGACACGCTGGAGGGATTATGTCTCTCAGCTGGCCAGGGAACACCTTGGGATTCCCCCAGAGGAGCTGGCCCAAGTGGCTGGGGAGAGGGACGTATGGGCCTCCCTCCTTAGGCTGCTGCCCCCGCGACCTGACTTCGGATAAGCAGTAGAGAATGGATGGATGGATGGATGGATGGATGGATGGATGGATGGATGGATGGATGGATGGATGGATGGATGGATGGATGGATGGATGGATGGATGGATGGATGGATGGATGGATGGATGGATGGAGTAAATCAAGAGTAGCTATCTAAACACTTGACATAAGATGAATCTAAATCTGACATTCTGTGATCCACATGACATTTTGAAAGTGTTTTCAGACTTTGGAGGAAACTCAGAAATCAGAACCAGGAAGTGATCCAAGATGAGAGGAGTCCAATGAGTTGCTTCAAAAACAGATGAAACTGTATTATAATCTTACAAAGAATCCCAACATGGCTCTGAGGACTTCCATTTCAGGATGAACTACAGAAACAAATAACAAGATCCACTAGCTGCTGCTGAACGCACACAGAACAACAACTTCTGGTAATTCTACTCACTCAGAGGCACACGCTGAGAGCAGACACGTTGAAGTAAACAGGAGCGTAAATCCTGCCAATAAAACCTCTGACTGTGTGTCGGTGGATCAATGATGCGTTATGACGTGTGGCTGATTTCATGTGAGCAAACAGAGCACATCCATCACAGGTGGTTAGGTCTCATTAGGGAAGTCAGAGCCAGTAATCTCATTAGGACTTCAGGAAGTCAACAAAGCAAAGCTGCTGGAAAATTCAAGCCCAAACTCAACGTGTTGACACGGTAAATAATCACAACTGTAAAGTGGGACTGAGGCTTGGCATGGGGTCGATACCTGAGGGGTACAAAAGGAGGCGCCGTGGGTCCTCACTCAGCCAGTCTGCAGGCCTGATCTGGGGTCCGAACGGGATCCGTCCAGGTGAGTCAGCTTCTGTTTGTGGTTGATTGGTTTTATGGAGGTAAAGATCACTGGTTTAGACTGGTTAGCAGTTGTGCTGGGAGAAGTAAGAAAACTGGTTTCAACTTTGTAGATGATGGAGACTAGCATAGAGACTAGTTCAGACCCAGTGGAGCCAAGACCAAAGTCATTCTCATCTGAATTGTGTCCAAACAGTTAAAGCTACTATAAACCTTTATGTTGCTGTTTTTACAGCAGAAGGTCAGAATTTTATAGTTCTTCTAGAATCATGTGAATCTTATGAAGGTCACATGAACTCATGATCGGGTTTAAAGACAACAAAAATCCACTCTAACTGGTCCCACTGGTAGCTCATCTGTCTGCTCAGAGTTCAACTTTATTTCTCCACACTGAGGTTGTTCAAAGAGCTAATATATTAGTAGTTTAGAAGCTCACTTCTAATGAACTGATCCTCTACAATACAATTAAAAAAACCAAATAAGGAAAGAATATGATGAGAAAATAACATATAGCTTTGTATTCAAACATTTGCATATTTTTGATGTCAGGACGTTGACTGTAACGTTGTCGGGTCACACCTCGGGTAAAGAACACGATGTTTGTACAGTTGTGAGATATTTTATGTTTTGCCGAAAGATATGCTCAAGATATTTTTTTTTGTTAGTAATAAATGAAAAACCTTTACAAAAAACAGTTTTTCATGTTGTGTTTTTGAACATTGACAGATAAAGATGACAGCATAGAAACAATATGAATGTTTTAAACACGTAATCATGTCATTTGTTTAAATTTGAGACATTTGCACTTTTCAGTCATTTTAGCATGAAAGTCACAATTATGCTGCCAGTGAGTGAGTGAGTGAGTGAGTGAGTGAGTGAGTGAGTGAGTGAGTGAGTGAGTGAGTGAGTGAGTGAGTGAGGCGGGTCTTTTAATCATCTGAAATGTTGATGCATTTAATGTAGGATCATAACAAATATGATAATGTTGGATTTAAGGGAAAACGTCTGACTCACCGTGTCTGGCATGAGGTCATTTCTCTGTCTGGCCTGAAAACAAAACTACTCATGTCTCATTAGCTCTGGTGGATGTCTGCTTGAGCCCAGCTGGGCTCTGACTGGTCTGGCTCTGCAGACAAGACCTCCTCACCAAACAGAAAACTGTTTTTGATGATCAATATGTCTCCTCAGGAAATAATTTTCATCGCCATCATGATGCCATCCATCAGTGTCACTCAGGTGTTCCTACTGCTGGCTCTCCTCTACCTCACCGCATCACTTCCTGTCAGGTACCTTTACGTCACTGCTTTATTTCCTCTCCACTGGTCCAGCTTGTAATGCAGGTTATGGATAGTTTATTGTGATGTGCCATGTTCATAAAAATGAAGCAAAGATTTCTTGGATGATCTCTTAGTGCAATAAATTCCACAGCTTACCATCTTTGTCCACACAGAGAGAGGACACAACTAAATTCAGAGTCGAAATGGCTGAACATCTATTAACGTGAGGCTGAGGGGTTCCCCTGGAGATAGCCGCTAGCGCTAGCTCTGACGCTCATGCTACCTGTCAATAGCTACGTTTACATGGGCACAAGTAATCGGATTGAACGCCCTATCGGATCAGAAATTCGTCATGTAAACATGTCAATCTAAAGATGCAGGAAGCGGGAATTCACTGAAGTTAGAGAATAAGCAAGGGAAAACACGTGCGGACAAGATGGCGTTTGTTTACAATTTTTCTTCCGGGAAAGACATCTCTGCGCATGCGCAAGCTATGGTGCGTGCATCTCGGCGTGATCGGATCATTCCAGTTAGTGTCCATGTAAACAAAGGTTTGGGATTTCCGATCAACCAAGATTTGAATCAGATTGGGGAAATTTGGAACATGTAAACGTAGCTAATAAGATCTAATTATTCATAATTTCAAGCATTTAATTACATCTAAATGTAAGAGTTACAAAAACATCCACCCTCCCTCAGAGTTGTCAGGACTGTAAACTAGACCTTTTAAACCTAAAATGTTTTTTAAACCAGGCTGTAAACATGTTTATACCTGCTGTGAAGTTGGAATTTTTAACATGGGAGTCAATGGGACCTTGCTCCTTTCTGGTGCCAGCCCCTAGTGGAGGAGGGTGGACCTGCGACTTTAAGCACCCCCCCACCCCCCCCACCCCCCCATTACAACACTTACTTCTAACACCTTTGAAAAGAACATTTAAAGTTCAAATTTAAACAGAAGACGCTTTTCTTTACTCCTTTTGAGATGTGTATCTTCCTGTAATGTGACATCCAGGGATGAGGACGAGCTGGAGGTTCTCCTGACTGGGATCAGACCACTGAACGCACCGTGGTCTCTTTCTGACACTCTGCTCGAGGCCAGACTCAGGTGATCTGCATTTAACTCTCTCACGCTGTTAACAAAGACAGAGACCACTAACTTTATTAAAGCTCGTGTAAACAGGCATTGTGGCATGAGAGGTCAATGATGGTCCATGGTTTTCACTCGACCAGCAGGTGAGCTGATTTACCCTCTGATTGTGTTGCAGGCACATCTTATCTGCAGGTCTGGACCGCAGGAGGCAGCTGGGAGACATCGAGTTCTCCAACAGATACTCAGAGTTCCTGCGATCTAAAGCCAAGCACAGCTCCATCTGTGCCTTCCTGCGCCGTATGCAAGGAGTCAAGAAGAGGTGAGAGCCTGCGGCCCGTCTGAGCAACTGTTATACAACTAATGTTGATGTTATTAATAAAAACAGAAAAAACTAACCACTAGCAGGAATAAACACACCAAAAAGAACTGTCTAACTACTGTACATTGACTAGACACTAGAAATTGATCCTTATCACGTACACAGCACTTCAATTACTGGAAAATAATGGAGAAACAACTATAATTTATTCAAGCATTCATTTTTTATATAGGAGTCTTATTTTATTTGAGCTTCAAAATAGTTCAAATCTTTTGAAGTATGTTTCTGTCCAAAAGATTTAAGGTATCTGAAGGTTATGTTCACCTGTGTTTGGCACTCGCTCTTGTCTGGGTTTATAACATTTTACACCCTGGTGCTCCAGCGGGTGACTCTGGTTCCGGAGCTCAGACAGAGCGGTGGTTAGGGTAGGGTTTTCAGAACCAGCGCTCAACATCATTAGCAGCACAGCTACTTTGTTTTTGTCCGATTTTAACTATCTAAAACACGTCCACACAACTGAACTGTTAGGTCTCTTATTGTCAATGATGTCATTCGCTGTGTCCTCCATCTTTTCCCTTTTTCCCTTTTGGGGCGCTCATTTCTTTCTGTTTTTTCCAGCCATGTCCTACCTGTTACCTGCAGTAAGAGGCTACAGCTACGCAACATTAGCCATTAGCATCGCGTCTGGCCACTGTGTGACTCTATTCCAGCCACTGATTGGTCCATTAGGAAACAACACTTAATATGATTGGCTGTTCATCTGTTCTTTCTATCAGCGTTTCTATCGACCCATTCTTATATGTCTATCGAGGAAAAGTTATTTCAAAGTACACTGCCTAACCCTACTTATATCTCAGAGTTCAGCCCATGCCCACTGGGGGAAAACCAAGTGTTGTGTTTATAACTCGTGTTTAGTGTACATGTTCTTATGCTTATAATGACATGGTTTTATCTACAGTGGTGTTGGAGGAGATGTGGAAAAGGTGAACCAGCTGCTGAAACAATACATGTGTCCTTCTGTCTACAACAACTGGGCCGTCGACCTGTAAGAGGTGCTCAGCAGAGACGGCAGGAGTCTGATCACTGGACAAGGACAGTACTGAGGAGCTTGATCCATCTCTGTACATGCAGCTGTTTCATGTGGAAACAGATCGTTTTGTTATTAAACTATGTTTTATGAAGATGGCTTGTGTGAATATTGATTAAACGGATCATTTCTAATGTGCATTTATGTCTTGCATTTTCTTTAATAATCAAAACTTAACAGGAATTGAATGATTCAGTTGTTTAAACACCGAACCCCCAAACAATCAGATTCCCTGATGTCAGTCATGACTCAGTTTTAGAAGTCAACTTATGGATGTAAACATTAGAAGAGATTAAACTCGTACACTGGTACCAGTGTTTTCAAACTGAGTACAAATACTTACGTCTAAGTACTCGCCAACACCATAGGATACTGATATGAGTGCTAATATATTTCATTACACTCCTTAAAATTTACTTTTGTAATTTTTTTTTCATGAGACACATAAAACCTAAATTAGTTTATTTTAATAGTATATAGTATTTCAAAAAGAACAAGTAGTATAATCCTAATACTGAGTTTTTCTACCAGTGGTATTTGCTTTAGTGTTTTAGAGAATATTGTTTTGGTTGTAATTTGCTGTGTGCTGGTTTTACATTTGAGCTCAGCTCACGGGGAAAAGTTCACCCCTGGGGTCCTCCCACCCCCCCAGACAGCAGCCAGGGTAAAAATTCCCAATGGGGACCGCTCGACCCTCCTGGACAGCAGAGAGGTTAAAGTTCACCCTTCAGATTTGCTCGATCCCTCCTGACTGGGGGAAAATTCACCCCTGAGGTCCACCCAAACCCTCCTGAACAGAATCAGAATCACTTTATTTGTCATTGAACCAGCGTCCCAGTACAACAAAATTTCTGAGCAGGTGACCTAGGGGCACACACAGCAGCATGGATGAGCACAGCTTCCGAGCACGTAATCCCAACAGAGAGAGCAGAGCGAGCTGACCTTGGCTTGCATTCCTTTTTGTGCCTCTTTCTCTTTCCTGTTTCCTCTGGGGCTGGGGCTCCCATCGCAGAAGTACAGGTGGCGAGTGGGCTGTGTCCACCCCCACCTTGCTGATTCCTCCTGTGCATCCCTAACCAGCTGCATGGAGAAGTGACCACCCAGCCAAGCAGCTCGAGGAACAGCCTCCTGCTGCGTGGGGCGTGGGGCATCCAGTCTGGTTTGGTTTAGTGCCATAGCATGTGAACACATCAAGCACATTGTAAAAGAGGGACATGGGCTAGCGGTGCAGTAAGAAACGAGGCTTGTTGAGGTTGTTGACGCCTACCTTGTTGGCGTTATAGTGGAACAGGAACAGAGGCATCTTGTCGATGTGTTTGTCAAAAGGTCAGTAGAGTGCAGTGGGATTGCAGGCGGGGAACCTATGATGGTAGAGTCTGACCGCTGCACAAAGCCTTCTCCAGCACATCCCAAAGATTCTCAATGGGGTTAAGGTCTGTAGTGGCCAATACATGTGTGAAAATGATGTCTCGTGCTCCCTGAACCACTCTTTCACTATTTGAGCCCCATGAATCCTGGCATTGTCATCTTGGAATATGGCCGTGCCATCAGGGAAGAACAAATCCATTGATGGAATAACCTGGTCATTCAGGATATTCAGGTAGTCAGCTGACCTCATTCTTGGAGCACATCCTGTTGCTGAACCTAGACCTAACCAACTGCAGCAACCCCAGATCATAGCCCCGCCCCCACAGGCTTGTACAGTAGGCACTAGGCATGATGGGTGCATCACTTCATCTGCCTCTCTTCTTACCCTGATGCACCCATCACTCTGGAACAGGGTCCATCTGGACTCATCACACCAGTTTTTTATAATGCGTTGGACAGTTCTGAACCCAGTTTTAGTTGTTTCTGCAACTCCTTAGATGTTTTCTCTGCTTGATGCCAATGATCTGACCCTTCTCACACAGACTAACATCTTTTCCACCACCACCAGATGTGTCTTTCCACATGGTTGTTGAAGAAATGAGAAGCAGCTCGTTGCACCAGTTGGGTTAAATAATTTGTTGCAGCTGAAAAATAATCACCCATGCAGTCATTATCCAATAGGAGGCTCAGACCTATTTGCTTAGTTAAATCCAGGTGGAGACTTTTATTTTGGTATATGACACCAATAAAAACGATGCTGTCAATTCCTCGTTGTTGTTTGGCTCTGAAGGCTGTCTCTTGGTTTATTAGTGCGTGTTGTGTTTGTCCCGCTGTTGTCAACCATAAACTCAAATCAGGAAAGGTGACATATTGATAAAGAGAGAGTAAAGCAGAGGACATACCCGTGTAAAAAAGTAAAGAACTGATCAGTTTATGACATCATCAATTGTGTTTACCGTCACATATGTGCAAGCATGTTGTGATAAGATGGCTCAAGTCAAATGACACAAAGTACAGGTGGTCAGTCCCAGAGAAAGATCTTATATGGTTTCTCAGCAAACAGAAGTGCACGTTTTTTATGATGGGTGAAAGTCCACCACAGCCATAACAGCAAGCAGATAAGCAGGAAACAGAGTCATGAAGACCAGTTCACACAGAGAGGACAGAGACATGGACACAATTTATCCACCATTCTTCTGCTTTCTCCTGCTTTTCCTCCAAACATCCACCGTGGAAGCCGACAGTGAGTTCTGCTTTTTGTTTCACTACACTGAATTTTGATAAATGACGGTATTTTTAAAATATCCTCAAAGATAAGTAGTTCTCTGTTCTAACACTGTGTTCATTGAGATGGATAAATAAAGAAACAAGAAAAAGATAATGACTGAAACAGGAAGTGGTGAGTCATGGAGTCAGCACAATGGACGACGACCTCAAGAATCACCAAATTCAGTTTCAGCTCTGACAACATTTATCTCAAACCAATCAGGTCATCTCTAGATGCCTCTGTGCTCTTTCTCAGCATCATTTATATAATTGTACATGGAACAGGGCAGGTACGTGGCTCTGAATCTAAAGCTGTGATTCCATTAGTAGCTACTCAGTGCAACTCGACTCGTTTCGGTTTGGTTGGACGGCATTTTCATTTTTATGTGGTCCATGTCGTTACTGACTTTACTAAACCTGCTTTGATGTGATTCTAAGTGTGCCGAGCAGGCTATTGGTCACGGTTTGGCTAGGGAGTGGTGCCACTGGTCGCTCCAGAGCTGCCATTGAATGTTCAACATCACTACGATGTCCACCATTATTGTGTTTTTGTGTCACATACAGATTACCTTGCACTACTTTTGTGTCAGGTACAGACATTGCTGGTATTCCCCTTAGAAAAATGGCAGATTGAGGGGGAAGACATCTTTTTTATCTGAAGACGGGCATATTTATTCAGCATTTTCAGAGATTTCAACTGGTAAGTGGCAGAGGAAACTACCCGGAGCACTGAGAAGTCAAATTTAAAAGGATAATGGTATCTGCCCAAGTATGGAAGTTTTCCAGCAGCACTACTCAGCCTGACATGGATGGGTGCGGTTCCATTAGACAGCCTTTTCCAACAGCACAGTTTAGTGTTTCCCTGCAACTTTTCAGGACCTGCTTCATTGTTGTTCCTAGCATGTTGACCTGGTCCGAAAACGCGACTCATCGGCTGTTGGTCATTGATTGGCTGGTGGTGGAGTCACTGATCGTTCCGGAGCCTCGCTGCCTGTAGCCATTTCCTGGTTCAGAGTCTGACAAAAAGCCAGAGACAGAGCGTAATGTTCAAGATCACAACCATTTTTGTGCTCTGTTGTGTTTCTGTGTAACATACAGGTTACCTCACACTGTTTAGATCATCTTGGGCTACACTAACACTATAAAGAGGTCCTTCACTGACTAATAGTCTCCTCCACCTGTCTCCTGCATTAGCTTCTGATAGAAATAGACGGTGAAACTCTTGGATTAGAAAATCCTGACAGATCTACGTCACACTGTCACTGAACATTCATGGACTCACCCATCTTGACTTGTGATGGGGAAGGCTGTTGTTGGTTTAGCGTCCAGGAAACAGCAGAGAACGTCTCAGCTAGTAGAAGCTAACCGTCAGCATTAGCAACTCCACAGCATGGCTTGTGTTAATTGTGGAGATAAAACATCAACGTTGCAGAGCAAACAGAGTCAGTGATAGAGTTGCGTTGCTGTTAGCCAATCAGAGGAGAGGAGATCTGGGGATTTGAAGTGTATTTGTTGTTGCAGACCGGAGAATACGATTTGTCCAGAAGGCGAGGACTTCCTTTAAATAGGAGGGTGCATGACCATGAATGCACTGATAAGAAAGTAGAGAAACTTTGTATTTGATTCTGAGTGAAACTGGGAGCCAATGACGATCTTTAAAAATGGGGGTGATATGTTCATACTTGCACACCCTCATCAGGATCCTGGCAGCACTGTTTTGGATGTATTGCAGTCTCTGAATGCTTTTTTCAGGGATCCCAATGAAGATTGCATTACAGTAGTCTAGTCTGGAAGAGACAAAGGCGTGGACAAGCTTCTCTGCATCTGGCAGACTTAGCATTGGACGTAGCTTGGCAATGTTCCTAAGATGGTAAAAAGACGTCTTACACAGGTGTTTGATGTGGGTGTCAAATGTGAGTTGTGAGTCCATCTTGACACCCAAGTTGGTGACAGTTGTGGATAGGGATATGTTTTGGCCAGAGAAAGTGATGCTGGTCATGGTGGAAGAGCAGAGCTGATGTGGTGTGCCAACTAGAATGGCTTCTGTTTTAGAGCTGTTTAACTGAAGAAAGTTGAGCTTCATCCACTCCTCTATGTCCTCCAGACAAGTCTTTATTGTAGATGTTAGCACAGGAGCAGAAAAGGTGGTTGGTGTCTTGAGGTAAAGCTGAGTATCGTCTGCCTAACAGTGGAAAGATATGCCATGTCTGCTAATGATATTTCCTAGGGGAAGCATGTAGATGGAGAATAAAATGGGGCCCAGAGCAGAGCCCTGAGGGACACCACAGGTGATTTCATGGGTGTGCGATTTTGTTTGGCCCAGGGTGACATGTTTGGTTCTACCAGTTAGGTATGAGGAGAACCAGGCAAGGGCATTTTCTGCAAGGTCAATAGTGTACTGCAAGCGGTGAAGGAGAATGTTATGGTCAACTGTGTCAAAAGCAGCTGTTAAGTCCAGTAGGATCAGTAGAGATGGGGATCCATTATCTGCAGCCATCAGGAGGTCATTTGTGACCCTAACCAAGGCTGTTTCTGTGCTATGGCCAGTGCGGAATCCAGACTGAAACTTTTCAAACAGGTCATTGGTCTTAAGGTGGTTATAAAGTTGATCTGCAACATTATTTTCCAGAACCTTTGATAGAAATGGGAGATTTGAAATGGGTCTGTAGTTGGAGAGAACTCCTGGATCCAAAGTGGGTATTTTCAGTAATGGTCTGATGACAGCAGTTTTTAACAGATGGAACATTGCTAGCCAATAAGGAATGGTTTATTATCTTGGTGAAAAGTGGAGAAATGGCAGAGATGTTGGCCTTCAGCAGAGCTGTAGGTAAGGGGTCCAAGGCACAGGAGGACGGATTCATGTTTCTCATGACATCCTCCACCTCTTGCTGTGTGGCAGCCGAGAAAGAGCAGAGTGGCAGGATAATCCCAAGAGACAAGTCAGTTATCTGGGTGTGTGTGACAGCACTGGTGGTGAGGAAAACCTAGTTTGTGCTTCTGCATACACCTTCCTATGCTCCCTGTATGCCTGTTTATCAACAGTCAGTCCAGATGCCTTGAGCCGCCGCTCAAGGACATGCCCAGTTGCCTTCATCTTTCTTAGCTCACAGGTGTACCACGGTGCTGAGCGGGAGAATGAGACTGACCTTGTTGTTAAAGGAGCGTGGAAGTCCAGAAGACTGCTCAGCGACTGGTTGTAGAAATTCACAGCGTCATCAACAGTAGAGAAGTTAGTGGAACCAGAAGAGAGATGTTGAAGATCCAGGGCCATGGCATTTGCATTTAGGTTTCTCAGATTTCTGAAGTGGATTTGTCGCTTTGTTGTTGAACAAGAGGAAGGAAAAAACAGCTCTGCTGACACCACCTTATGATCAGAGGTACCAAGATCATAAACGTGTAGATTGTTAATGGGGGCAGCATTAGAGATGACCAGGTCAAGTGTGTGCCCCCTAGCATGTGTGGGGACGTCAACATGTTGTTGTAGATATAGGGAGTCTAATAGCTGAAGGAAGTCAACAGCAAGATGGCATGAGGGGGTGTCGGCATGAATATTTAAATCTCCCAAAATTATTGCATTTGTGGGGGTCGTACAAAGTGTTGTGAGAAGGTCTGCCAGTTCTGGGATAAATGCAGAATTTGGTTTTGGGGGTCTGTAAATAAGTAGAACAGTCATGGGAAAGGGAGGCTTGCATTTAAATGCTAGACATTCGCAAGAGGACATTGCAGGTAGCGAAACGGGGAGAAATCCAAGTCCTGTCGGTGGATGACAGCTAAGCCACCACCGCGCCCAGTGCTTCGAGCTGCTTCCAGATAACTGTAGCCTGGAGGACAGGCTCCATTTAGAGCAGAATAATTCTCCGGCCGGTGCCAGGTTTCTGTCAGACACATAAAGCCAAGTTCCTTCTCCCTAATGTGCTCTTCAATCAGAGTGGATTTATTGTTCATAGATTGTGTGTTGAAAAGTTCAAATTGAACCAATGAAAGTGGGGTAAATCTTTGTACAGGGGGCAAAACATTAAAATCCACTCCACGCAGGCTGGGATCCATCCCATGAATTTCTTCCAGCTGGGGGTGAGAAGATCTCACGATACTTCCAGGGTTGATCATAGCTGGAGTCGCGGCGCTCTGATGACGCGTCAGACGCGAGGCTGTTGACCAGAGAGATGGGATGTTTGTAGTAGAGCCGCTACGCTGGTTATGGAAGAAAAATGTTCGGCCAGAGCCTCTATGAATATAGCGGGGGCGGCGAAGAAGTCCAAGTTCTTTGATGATGGGGATGTTAATTCCAAGGGTCGATACAGGATTAAGCTGGCGAAGTTGCGAGTTGGAGTATCTAAACGCCATGATGACCAAGGACAGAGTACTTGCCAGTCAACGTTAGCCGACATTGTTAGTACCAGAAACTGAACCTTTGGTGAGTTGGAATGGGGTTGCTCATCAAAAAGACAATGCAATATATGGATCCACAAAGGTCCAGGTAAGTTCAGCAAGTCTTCTGCTGCAGGTAGCTGCTTAGTTATAGCTTCACCACCGCTAAGTGGGAGCCAATAGGCAAAGTCCAGGAATAATCATGCAAAAAGCTAAAAACTATAAAACTACACATAAAGTGCTAAAAGCAGTCAAAGAAAAAGCAATTAAAAACAATCTCAAAAAATCTAAAATCAAGGGCGGAGAAGCGGCGAACAATTAATGCCAGCGTCCTCTCTCGCTGAGAGAGTTGTAACAAAGAAGATGCCTGCTATGGCAAACACACTGATGGCTATAAAGTGTTGTTGATTTCACATATGATGTCCATGAATTTTAAAGACACATTTTTATGCCAAGAAAGCACTTATTTTTGAACCGTGGCAAAAGTTATTTTAGGTTTTGTGTGAAAAGACGTTTAGGACTACAAATGTTTGTCTCACTAAATTGACATCATCAAATCAGACATGAAGAGGAGAAGATTAGTTTAGAAAGCTTCAAGTTCTTCTTCCAGGATGACAGAATAGAATAGAATAGAATAGAATAGAATAGAATAGAATAGAATAGAATAGAATAGAATAGAATAGAATAGAATTTATAAATTCCACAGTGGGGAAATTCACTCAGTAACCCAAACACTTAATAATAATTAATAATAATAACAAAGAACAGTTAAACACACATAAGCAGTAAGCTGTTATTGTAACCTTCAAACCACTAAAAACAACAGCTAAAAATAGAAAATAGGGTTTCCAGAATGCGCAGCGTAAGGGACAGACATACTAATGTACATCTGGGTATTGAACACACACTGATGTTAGCGTGTAGCAGGGTAATACCAGTAACAGTTAAACTGTGGAGGTCTACTCTCTTACTGCAGTGGGAATGAATGACCTACGGTAGTGTTCTGTCTAAAGCTGCTGTTTTTACTGTCATTTTATGAGCTTTAATTTTAAAAGTCAATAAGACAAAAATTCAATATAATATAAATCATTCAGACAGAAATCATTGAAAACAAAAGCTTAGCATTTATCTAACGGGTAATGGTAATGTATAGGGAGGATTTTAAAGAACTTTACTTAGGAATTACACAGTTGAGTGAGTTATGATCTACTGTTAATTTATTTATTATTTTCCTGGTGAACTACAGCAGGAAGTCCATTTTATTTTGAAAACCATATAAAATTGCATGAGGGACTTTATGATCACTAGTTGCTCCGGACTTTTGACCTTAACTAGAAGCTCTGTTTTATCTGCTTGGGTCTAGATCAGTGTTCCCCAACCCTGTTCCTCAGGGCCCACTGCCCTGCATGTTTTCCATGTTGCCCTTTCAAACGCCAGTGTTTCCCTGCGGCCACACACCTGACTTAAATGAATGAGTGATTAACAGGCATCTGCAGCATGTGATGTCCTCCTGAGGAGGCAATCTAAATCAGGTGTGCTGAAGCAGAGACATGGAAAACATGCAGGACAGTGTGCCCTGAGGACCAGGGTTGGGAAACACTGGTCTAGAAGATCTGTAGCTGAAGTCTAAAACAACAACTGCTATTGCTTATGTCTAACACATTTTCTTATGCAAAGGGGCAACACTGACATGCTCATTCATTTGATGTTGGATTCAGTCTCCATTAGACTAATAACTGTATTTTTGTCTCTTCTAACAGTTTGCGATGCCCCTCCCACCATACACTTTGCAGAAAACAACAAAGTGGGTGATGTTGTGGTAACCATCTCTATCCAAGATGGAGTGACACTTACTTCTGGTCCTGGAAATCCCTCAGAAAACCTCTTTGAGCTCCAAGGAAACCAGCTACTAGCTAAAACTGTATTCGACTATGAAGAGCTGGAGGTCAGGAGTGATAATATTTCTGGTTGAGACTCATTTTTATTCATCAATTCATGTTTTCAGTTATATATGTTTACTTTTTTCATTATTTCAGAACCCAGCTTTTTTTGTCATCATCAGCTGTGATTTAGAAGGAGCATCTCAAGTAAGATTTATTCTTATTAATGTTAATAACATTTTGAAGCAAATAAGTTAAATAAGTTTGAAGTAAAACAAAAATTCTAATTCCATTGGAGCAACAAAGTTCAACATTTATTTTCAGAAAATCCTCAGATTCACTGTACTTGTGGACAATGTAAACGACAACCCCCCCGTTTTCGACCAAGATTTGTACAACGCCAGTGTCAATGAGGTAAGAGGTGGATATCTAATATTATGAATGCTTTTGTTTTTATTACCTCTACCCTAACAGGCCTAATTTGATGGAGATTTTCTCTACAGTTGTCTCCCATAGACACAACTGTAGGCCGGTTTGAGGCCACAGATCTTGATGGAGTCCAGCTTTTCTACCAGCTGACATCTTCCCACGTAAGACTCGAGGGTTTTCCTGACTTGTTTTGGTGTCCCTTCTGTCATCCATTCTGTTTTCAAACCAAGTCAGATCCATGATTAATCTGTTTTAATTTAACTTTTGCTCTTTTTAATTTTGGTAGAGTGAGTTTAAACTCAAGTCATACAGTACTCCAGAAATCCTTGTAAACGGGCGACTCGACTACGACAAATTCAAAGAGTATCAGCTGATACTGGAAGCCCAGGTGAGTATTTTCCTCTGGGGAGATTTAGATATTCTTTTTCAGTGAGGTGGAAAAAAGTAAGCAGTCCCTTTTAAATGTCGTATTTTAGGACACGGCGCTGGGATCCCCGCCTGAGGTCATCTCTTTTACTGCCACCACAACCATCATGATCTCCATCTTAGATGGGGACAACAGACCTCCTTGGTTCCAACCTTGCGACAGATATGAAGTGGCTGGAACTGTGGTCTGCGAGACAGCTGGCTACAATGGCAGCGTTAACCTAAATGAACAAGTGGTGAGTTGCTTCCGTTCCACAGAGCTGATTCTAGATCAGCTTCTGACACAATAGTTTAATATTTGTTGCTTTTGTGAAGAACTATAAGTGTTTTGTTCTTGTTCAGACTGGAGTCCTACCACTGAACCCAGGTCCTCTCTATGCCATTGATGGAGACTCAGGGATAAATGAGCCGATCGGATACTCTTTCCTGTCCGGTAAGGAGCTTAAAGTTGCAGTGGTTGGTTTTCCAGCGCAAGAATCAAATGTTTTCTTTAAATTGTAGAAGCAGCTCAATCTGTGTTTGTGTTTTAGGAAATGACGCTGGCATATTTGTAATCGACCATGAGACAGGAAACATCACCATGTCAGGGCCAGCCAGTGTATTGGGGCCAATCAGTCTGACAGTTCTGGTAAAATAAAAAAATGTACACACATGAATACACTCTGGTGGGATGTGGGTCAGGGGCACAGACATGTATAAAGACAGACCAGACAACATGTCAACAAAAACCTGGAAAATGATTCATCAGTGCCTTTAGTCCTGCCTTATCCACATTTACTTACACGGGGGCTTAAGCCTGGGGCACACAGAGGACAGATGTGCTGCGCCACGTCACGCCCGCGCCGTAATTTTAAAAAGAAGCCATTATAGTTACTGAGAATGGCTACACGGGGAGCGCAACGCCACGCCCCAGAAGCGCCAGGCTGCGCGGAGGCGCTGAAGATAGGCGCCAGGTCTATTTCAAGCGCCGTGGCGCGGCTGTTTACAACATTGTGGAGTACTTTACAACAGACATTACTACGGAACGACTTTACGACACAAACAAAAATCGCCAAACCTTATAAATGCTACTTGATTACAGTATTGATAACTTTAAAGTACTATCGATCTTAAAATATTCTAATAGCGTACTTACCCATTTTTAATGAATTAGATTCTCACAAAACACGACGGCAAGTCTGATCATGTATAAACAAGAGTCACTTTCCACTTCCTGTTCTCAAGTCCCGCGTGATGTTGTGACTATCGCGCAACTTTCAAAGAAGCGTTCAGCGGCGCAGCACTTCCTGTGTGACCATTTGACTTCCCAAAACCGCGGCGCTTCTAGTTGTTTCATGGGCTTGACACACGGGAGGCGACAAACGACCGCGATCAGCGTAACTCATCGCTATCGCTTTGATAACCTGACACACGTGAGGCGCCAGCAGCAAAAGCCAGTGACGCCTCTGTTCCAGGGCGAATAGCGAGTCCTCCATTGTTTTGATTGGCCGTCAGATTGGAGGGAATTTTGGGTTATTAAAGCAGTTCAGAGTTGAAAAGCGGTAGATATGAAGTCTCACAAGGTTTTGCTAGAGTTAAGTGAAGTCTTACTTGTGACTTTACTATATAAAAAAAGAAAAAGACGTGAAGTATTAACTTTTCCTCCATGTTTGCCTGGAGATGTACTGAGAAGCATCCTGTCCCCTCATTGGTCAGTCAATGAAACCTCCGCTGATTGGTCCTTGTCCGAGCGACAGCGATGAAAAGCTTAAATTTTTCAACTTTCTGGGATCACGTCGCTGGCTTGCCTGTGCACGACACATGCACAAGGGCAAAATTTCACATGCACGTTTTCACGTCTCGCTTAGCAGGAGGGAGACCCGTGTGTGGAGCCCATCATCCTTCATGGTGGTTCTGACACGCTAGTCTTTGGCCTTTCTTCTTTCTCTAGTCTCAGGGACTTGGGCTGAAACCCTCCATGCATCAGAAGGAGCGGTTTTGCTTTAACATCAATGTTTTTTATCACTTATACTCTCAGACGTGTGTGTTGATTGCTAGGACTTTGTTCTTACCGTTTAGCTGGCTCTTTAGAACCGGCCTTACATTTGGAGGTACTTGTTTGGGATTGACTGCCTTGTGGGATCCCTGTGTACGTCAACCGGTCCCGAACATCTGCAATGTTGTCTTCAGGTAGTTCAACCCCTTCAGTTGTCATCACCTTGCCTCTCTTGGATATCATTCGACTGTTTCTCTAGTTTAAATGGCATCCAAGTTTCTTTGCTGTACATCCTGGTGAGGTAGATCAGTGAGTCAATGTCTAGTTCATTCTGGGCATTAGGCTTGATGTGAACCATGTAGAGGGGATGTCTGATGACTTCTTCACCCTGTGATTGGTATTTGTGGGCACTCTATGGTGAAGTGTTGCATTCCCAATAGAAACGTGAATTTGAATGCTGTCATTCCTGCAGGTGGAGTTGTTGTTGGCTGTTTATGTGTTTACCTGCATATCAAACGTTTAAATCAACCCGTTCTCATATGTCTGTTGAGGAAAAGTGATTTTGTTATTATTTTATTGTTGGGTTAGGGTAATCAGCTATAATAGGACAGTACAGCTGCTCTTCTGGGCCTTTTGGGCCACTTTGATTTCCTCCTTGGTTACAAATTCTGCATAAACACATTTGGTAAATCTAATGTTATCTATTTTCCTGATTGGCTTCATGGGGTAGATTTGCCATGTTTGTTAAATTGTTTTTTCCTGTTCAACTCACTAAGCTTCTTCATGTGGCAGAAGAAAATGATTTTATCTTTTTTAACTGTCTTTCTGAAATGTCACACAGGCTGCACAGAGGATCAACAGTCACCAATTTTCCACAACTAGAGTTCTGATCAGTGTTATTGTGAAGAGCCTTCATAAACCACAGTTTCAGAGGACGCAGTATGACGCTCTCATCACCTCAATGGGCTCAATGGCACTGGACCCAAAGAACAATCAGCCTTTACTCATCCTGGCCACGGATGAGGACTATATTGCTACTGGGGTAAAACTGAAAAACCCTTTTTGACTGGAGTGGGAAAGTTGTAAATGATGTTAAGAGAAATGCAATCATTCATTTATTTATTTGATAATGAGTGCATTTTAATGAAAATTTATTCAAAAACCAATAGACATAAATATTCAGGGTTATAGCAAAAATGTAAATTTACATCCCAAGTCCCTAGGCAGGTCAAATAAAGAAATATGTTGTAACAATAGGCTTGCAACATCCTGTTGAAACTTTCTGTAAAATATATTATTTTAATGCAAAAGCTCAACAACGCTAGTCTGGCAAGCCATCCTATATATGTGAATAGGATGATAGGAGAGCTCAGTCAAGGGGCAGAATCTACGGTTGTCTTTCAAAAGGTCTCTGCATGCTATTGGACAACAAACAACAGGACGTACTTGCCACTACAGATATCAGTCAACAGGGCAGTCCACCATACACTGTTGAAGAAGACTCAAATACATCCTTTTTCTAAATAAATGACTCTAGTCCCTTTATCTGCTCTTGACTCTAAGAAAAGCCCAAGTCTAAATAGTCCAGAGTTGATGCCAAAGCTGTTTCAAATGAGCTGCCACCATCTTGTTGTATTGCTCAGTCGCAGTTACATCCCGCCCACCAAATCGATAGAGCGCTGTGATTGGCCCACCAACTCAATAAAGCTCTGTGATTGGCCCACCAAACCGATAGAGCGCTGTGATTGGCCCACCGAACCGATAGAGTGCTGTGATTGGCCCACCCAACCGATAGAGCTCTGTGATTGGCTCACCCAATCGATAGAGCTCTGTGATTGGCCCACCCAACCGATAGAGCTCTGTGATTGGCCCACCCAACCGATAGAGCTCTGTGATCGGCCCACCCAACCGATAGAGCACTGTGATTGGCCCACCAAATCAAGAGTGCTGCGACTGGCCAGACCCCAGACTGTTCCTGCCTGCTGAGGCTCTAATGGAGCGTGACTAGACCAACCTGCCAAGCAATATCCTTTTGCTTGTGCTACGGCCTGTCTAGACGTTTAGGTTAAAACAATGCCTTTTTATTTAGGGAGCATTTCCTGCATTACCCTGACTTGATTCATTAAGATAAAATCTCTGAATTGATAAAAGGTTTTACAACCACAAGACCTCACAAAATGACAGTTGCATTTACATTTATTTATCATTAGCCAACAGTGGTCAATTTGCAACCAGAAGATACCCTTTTCACAAAACCTGAAAAGATATAACATGAAACTAAGATTTACTATTAGCCATCACTTCTGTTTATGTTATAAAAGACACTATTTCTCATAGTGCAGCCGTCTCAATACACCATATGAGTTGTAACAATTTCATATCTGCTCCAACAGGGAATAAATCCCTACATCACTTATTCAGTTGAAGGAAGCAGTAACTTCGCCATCGTTGGAGGATTCTTGTTCATGGTCAAAAATGTCTCAGAAGACACATTTTCCTTACAAGTGAGTTTAACAGTGATTATTTTTTAAAATGATTACATTGTTGGTACCACTTTACAATAAGGGTCCCTTTATTAATATTACTTAGTGCATTATTAAGCATTAATAAACAAAGGATTCCTTTATTAACCTTCCCAATATTAAGTATATTAAGAGTCCTTAAGGTTAGGGCAAAGGACCAGGGGGGCGGGGGGGGGGGGTCTTCTTAGTAATACATTACATAATATGGTTAAGTAGTTGTTAATACTTTATTTAATAGTTTATTAATGCTTAATAATGCACTAAGTAACGTTACTAAAGGGGGCCTTATTGTAAACAGGAACTGCTGTTGAGTGGTTCTCCTCTTGTCTGTCAGAGCGTTCCATCTCTGTGGCCATCTCCAAGTTTCGGTCCTCCACCACCTCCCTCACTCATGGTGTCCCACAAGGTTCTGTGCTGGGCCCTCTAGGCTTCCTCCTCTATCTGCTCCCTCTCCAGCACATCCTAAGCTCTTTTAAAGGAATCTCCTGCCATCTTTATGCAGATGACATCCAACTGTACGTCTCCTTTAAGCCCCATGAGATGTCTAAGCTGCAGCTGTTGGACAGCTGCTTAGACTCTATTAAAAATGGATGATTGGGAACTTCCTACAGCTGAATGATGACAAGACTGAGATCCTCATCTGTGCCCCAGACAAGCTGGTTCCCAAAGTCAGAGACCCTCTTGGTCAGCTTGCTTCTCACATCAAACCCTCTGTCAGCAATCTTGGTGTGACCTTTGACCATCTCTCACCCTGGATTCCCATGTCAGTTCTCTTTTTTGCTCTTCCTTCTTCCATGTCAGGAACATTGCTAAGCTGAGTCCCATTCTGTCCCGCTCTGAACTTGAGATTGTAATCCACACCTTCATCTCCTCACGCTTAGACTACTGCAACTGGCTTTTCACTTGTCTGAGCAGAACCTCCCTGAACCGTCTTCAGGTGGTCCAGATTGCCTGTGCTAGGCTGCTGACCAAGTCCTCCAAACACACCCACGTCTCACCGCTCCTCTTCCAGCGTCACTGGCTGCTGGTTAACTTCAGGGTTCATTTCAAGATCCTGGTTCTGGTTTTTAGGGCCCCCAGACTCTGGAACTCTCTCCCCCTGAGCCTGAGAGCAGTGGACTCAGTGGTCTCCATTAAAAAGCAGCTGAAGACTCACCTTTGGTTGATTCTTCATCACTACCTTCTCTTCATTCTGCTTTTTCTACCAATTTCTGCCTTTCCCGGGATCCACTGAATACTCTTTTCTTATTCATTTTCTTTTTCCTTTTCCTCACATTTTAATCACAATTTTTACTTTTCCCATTTTTTATGACATTTTTATATTTTTTTTTATTACTTTACTTTTAATTTTTTGTTCTTGTGAAGCGCCTTGTGATTTTTATCTGAGAGGAACTATATAAAAGATTGTTTCTTCTTCTAAAATGCTACCAAGTTATTTTATTGAGCAGTCAATATCATTTTTAATTTTCAGATTTTGGCCCGAGACACCACCAATGATGAAACAGCTACGGTCAAACTTGAGGTGGAGGTGAAATTAGGTAAGTTAAAACCTCTACAATAAAAAAATGGGGAAAACAACATCTGACTGCTTCTCATTTGACTCAGTGGAGCTTTATCCTGCACAGTACTGCATGACATATACAAGAAAGTATACATGACAGAAAGGGAGGCTTGTTGGTCACCAGACTAAGAGCTCCTTCATGTGAATTCTTGTTTCAAATAGAAATAAGAACTTTCTGAAGAAGGAAACTCTTCCATGTAGACTGGTTTGGGTGTGTTAAACTTACTGCAGCAATGCCCTGTGGTTGGTCAGCTCTGATGTCAGTTAAAATGACTGAGTTTACCTGAATAAAGGAACTGTCCGTGTTTTCCTAGAGGTCGGTTGACTGGCACTATTACGTCACACTTTGGATCAGTTCCATTTGTGGAAATTTAACACTAACATTCAGATTTTACAGAATAGAAGAGACAACAGTGTAAAAGTGAAGCACATGAAAGAAACCAGCTTCTAAGTGTGATTTCCTCCCAGGTTCTTCCACCACCAGTTTGCCCCTGAGCACCACAGACATTACGAGCACAAGCGTGACCATGGAAGAATTCACCACCACCACCAGCATGACGACTAGTGAGATCATGTCCACAACCACCTCCAGTATGTCCACTGGCCTCTCTACCACCAGCGCCAGCATTACCAGTGAGAACCCCACTTCCCCCACTGAAGGAGGACTCTCAACTTCGTTCACAGCTCGCCCAGGTGGTCATGTGTTTCTTCCAAAAGCGTTGCACTCTTAGATTTGACGCAGTTTGTTTTGAGCAAAACTAAAGAAGCAGAAAGGATTTAAGGATGCAACGCTACAAAATGAAAACGCATCAGGCTTCTGAATGGACCACTCTATGTAGAGCAAAGTGGAGGAGTAGGTCATGCAGCAGTTGGAGTCTTACTGTTAAATTCAAGTGCCACCATTTTGGACTGAAAAACATCATTTTGACATAAAAGCCATAAACCAACCACAGAGCATTGTTTTGTCATGCAGGAGGAACACAGTTGCACTTCCCAGGGCGACAGTAGAGGAGTTAAGTTCTCGCACCGTAACAGGAGAGTTACAGGTTTGCGTCTCTCTCAGTCTGACGCAGTTAAAAGCCCTTTTTATAAGACGCACCATGCTGGCAAATCAGTGTAATATTACCGCAACGTGTGTCTTATGAACGCGCCATGGCGGCATCACGTTGCGGAAATTTGCGGCATTCGCGTCGCCACGATTGATAGTAATATTGCAGTAACATTGCAGTAATATTGCGGCTTCGCCGGTCCTATACATGCACATTACGCCTTGGCGCAACAGAGGGTGGTGTCATGATCACGTGATGAATTAATGCCGAGCTCCGGCCGGGAACTCTATTGAAAATGAAAGTAAACACAGGTATAAGTTTTGCTTTTGTAAACAGACTCAGCTGAGATGATAAACTGGAGCGATGCGGTGCTCCGGGAGATTCTCTCCGTTAGATCTGCAGTTCACAGGGACGGTGGAGGACACACACCTGTAGCTGCTTGTGAAAAAAACTTAACAAGCGTGGCTTTGATCGCAATAAAAAGCAAGTTATGTCCGTCCAAGACTCAAGTCAGTGACAGTGCAGAGACCGCCCCCATACCCCCTTTATGCCGCCATCGCATAATCTTTTGTAAAACGGACATGATTGCGCGACATTACCACCACGGTCTGAGATCTTATAAATAACCTAACGCTCCCTGATGCTGCCTCAGTGTTGCGGCAAATTGGCGGCATTGTTTTATAAAAAGGGCTTGCTGGTGGTGGTTGTAGGACTCTGGAAGGTGCTGTTATTGTTTCCCAGTTTCAGGACAGATTAAAGCCGGGGCAGTTCCAGACTTTTACAGATCCAGGCCTAAGTCAGCAGGTTAAAATGACTCAGGGGTCACAATAATTACATTTTTATTAACAAAACAACACTTCGCGTCATTTAGGCCCTGTCCACACGTAGCCGGGTATTTCACAAAACAAAGATATTTTTCTATGATTCAGCCTGTCATCCACACAAAAATGCAGATTTCCACAACAAAAACTAATCTTTTTAAAAACTCCGGCCAAAGTGAAGATTTGCGTTTTCTCCATTTTCAGCGTTTCTGTGTGGACAGAAATAACCGGAGTTTTAGGTTTCACAACGTCACTGTCTGTGACAAAAATGCTCATGTGCGGCCTGTGTTTACGCTCCAACATGGATGCCCTCAGAGCTGTGCTCGCGTTATCAATCATCCAAGCGCTTTTTGATACTTGTTGACTTTATACTCCAAAATTACATTCAAGAGCAACTCTACCTCCTTATCGGTCCACAGAAGCAAGCTAGGCGCCATGTTTCATGTTTTGTTGAAGTTGAGCAGGAAGATGAAATGGATAGGATTCGGGGGAACTACTGCCACCTACAGGTCTGGCATGCCTATGCATGTGCTTAACAATGCACTTATGAAGTTACGGGTGGATGGAGTTTTTTCTAAAAACGAGGTGGTGTGGACGATGTTTTTTGGGAGGGTGGATAATCGTTTTTTTTTTAAAACCCAGCTACATGTGGACAAGGCCTTATTTAGATTTTATAACCTTCTCAATAATACGTTTGGATATTTAATGTTTTAGATGCAGAAAAACATCAGTAAATCCTTGTAGGTTTGAGACACAAAAATGTTCTTTTACATTGTCTTGGTAAAAGAAAAGCATCATTATACCTGGATTCGCTGGGTTGACTGTCTTTTGTTTACTTGGTCTTTAACATAAATAGCTTATTTTTGCAACACAAACTAAATATTGGACACCGTCTTCAATAATAACTGCAGTTTTTGGTTGAATTGTGTTAATGGTGTGCACAAATCTGTCTTTTCTGTATTGGTCAGTGAGTCAAGCTGGTCCTATATGTAATTAATATTTTGCCTGCTGCTGAGGCCTTCTAGAAGGACCTCTGTTCAAACAAACGTCCTTTTGTCCTTCAGGACTGATGAGTAACTCTGAGTATGGCTAAGATCAAAAGTGTTTTGGTGTCTTAAAACAGCTTCATTCTCCAAAATTATTTTTTGATTCATGCATCATTTTATAAGCCCTTACATCTGCATTAACTTTATTTTATTTGGTTAATTATGTAGAATTCTCAGTTTTATACAGATAGCAGGAAGACGTTGTTCTTCTAGAGCATCTGTGGTTGAATACTGAAGGAATTTCTTAAAGACCAAGTTCACTGAGAGACTGTTTATTTTCAGTTACAATTTACCATTTAAAAGTGTGGAACACTGAAAAAACATTTTTAAAATCTTATTTCTGAATATAATCGGCCACTCTGAGTTTAACATGCAGGCTGAACATGAAAATAGTCTCCTCCACCTATCTCCTGCATTAGCTTCTGATAGAAAATAGACGGTGAAACTCTAGGATTAGAAAATCCTGACAGATCTACGTCACACTGTCCCTGAACATTAATGGACTCACCCATCGTGACTCACGATGGGGAAGACTGTTGTTGGTTTAGCGTCCAGGAAACAGCAGAGAACATCTCGGCTAGTAGAAGCTAACCGTTAGCATTAGCAACTCCACCACACAGCAGAACTCCTTCAGGCTTGTGTTATTTGTGGAGATAAAACATCAACGTTGCAGAGCAACCAGAGTCAGTGGTAGAGTCGTGTTGCTGTTAGCCAATCAGAGGAGAGATGTCCAAACAGATCGTCTCAGGGCATTCATAGAGACCACTGTAAAGATGTTGAAAAATCTAGTGAACTTGGCCTTTAATATTTCTACCCAAATAACCTTTGGAAAACTGACTGTCATGTAAAGGTTTACAGAATCTGCTTTGGAGCTGGGTCCATTCAGACCAGATGTACAAGTTGAAACTGGCTGTTTGAAATCACATTAGGAAACACAAAACATGTCAGAACCTAAACCTTTCTTTAAGGTTTAGTATGTTGCCTTTGGTTGGAAGTAATCATTTGTTTAGACATTACCTGGTGGGTAAAGCACTATTACAAAATTCTTTAGATTATAGTAATTTCAGACTGTCTACTAGGATTAGATTCAGACTCTTTAATCTTCTCTGATGCACTGACTTTTGTTCTTCCAGAGGTTCTTCCATCAGGTGAATTTGGAGTGGTGGACATGGCAGCACTCGGAGCAACCCTGGGTGTTCTTTTGTTTGTCTCTCTGGTGGTCATTGGGGTGCTTATTTATTGCATTCAGAAAGGGAAAAAAGACTGGAAGAAGATCCAAGAAGCGGCCATGTTTCAAAACTCTGTAAGTTAAAGTATCGTGAAAGTCTCCAGAGTAACGGCTCTACAAGCCACCATTCCCTCGTACTTTCTTCTAAATGCTGTGTATGTAGAAGGACCTTCTGGTGTATTTGATAGCTCCATTCAAGCCTCGGTTCTGGGCTGTTCTTTTGGTCGTGGTGTAAGGGCAGGTTTGGTTTATACATACTTAGCTTATTTTAAAGGTAAAATTCACAGTTTTTACAGGAATCGAGGTTCATCAAGGAATCATATATCTTATGATCATATTTACTGTCAAGTAACAGATAAACATATCATGATATAGATATACGTAGATATATCTATAGAAGCAGGTCCTCTGAACGCCTGCCAAGCAGTGGGTTCAGTAGTTAATCATAGAAATGAAAGCAATTGGAGATATCTGTCAGATAAATAGATTCTTTGAAATTTGTAAAACCACTTTTCCAGTAAGAGATTGTAAAACAAGACTTGTTTGTACATTTCTCCCTTTTTTCCTGAAACAGCTAAGCCTAGGCCCAGAAGGTAAAAAGGATGGAATGCAGTACACCAATGAGGCCTTCCAGAGGGATGATGATGGAAGCAGCATGGGCTCAGATGGTCCATATTGGCGCATCAAGACAGCTCAAGGAGACCAACCAAAGGCAGAGAGAAGCATCCCTTCCCACGAGATGAACCAGAGGTCTTCTGCTGTCCCAGCCACCATGCTTCCTGACAACACCAGTGACACTGGCTTAGATAAGTCTGATGATGAAAAAGAGGTGAAGCCCATTCTGACCAAAGAACGACGGGCTGAGGAGGGATACAAGTCAGTCTGGTTTAAGGAGGACATTGACCCTAACGCCAAGGAAGAGGTGGTCATTATCCCAGACAGCAGAGAGGATGAAAGTGAGGAGGAAGATGACGAACCATCATCTAGTGGCAAAAACACATCCGACAAAAAGAATTCCCAAATAAAAGCATCCAAGATCACCTTCGCTGACTCAGACCTAGACAGTGGTCTCGGGGTGAGAATGGATGAACCAGCCTCAGACTCAGATAGTGACCGTAATCTGAACATCGCTCTTTGAGAACAGCCAACCGAGAACGACATAACAGAAACCTGAGTACCAGCAGCAATAAGGCTCCGTTGTAACAGCCCATAAATTGAAGACTGGAAACACCAAATTCAAAAATAGTTTTGAATCCATATCATTTAAAGGTGTGATTATCAGTTTGACAAGTTAGATCACAGCAATTTTAATCCTCTTTCTGCTTCTTTATTTATGCAAACATGTCACTTATAGTAGCTGATGACAAAAATCTAATTAAAAACATTAAATCAGGCTTAGTGCAAGATAAAAAAAAAACATGTAAAGGAAACTGAGGCAGCTACTGTATTTGTGATTCTTCTAGTTGTCTTAGATGTGCTGTTTGCATAAACAATACCAGTGAAAATAATCTGCTTCTGAAAAGCTGAAGGATTATCATTATTAGTACATGGTTACTGGTTTATTTGATTACCGAGAACTAGAACTGTTCAATACAGACAAGCAGAAAAATCTTTTTCTGCTGTTGGAGATGATAAAACCTCATTCTATTGGTGAAAAACTTTTATTAAAATACAAACATTTCTGTTGTTGAGCTGAAATCATTCAACCTGGATTACAATGATAAGATCCTTGTTTATTGTGCCTAATACGTTTAAGGAGTTTGCTTTAACATTGTACCTCCTTTAATAAAAATGTGCTTAAATTCATGTTTATGGTGTTTTATTGCAGGTTTCTTCAGTTAAAAGAGCTTAACAAAGAGATTTTTTATGGTTTCCACACAACAGCATTTTAATTTTACATTTTAAATATGATGTGATGAGAAACAGATGGTTTATAGATTTATAAAATACTGTTTACATAAACCACTGAACACTGAGATTTCAGTTGTTTTCAGAGTAAAGAAGGTAGAGGACTTTAAGTACTTAGGGTTTACGGTCCAAAGCAACAAAGAGGTTGGAAAAAGAAGCGTGTGAAGTAGGTTTGAATGGGTGGAGAAAAGTGTCAGGTGTGATAAAAGGGTTTCAGGTTTAGAAGACAGTAGTGAGAGCAGCCATGTTGTCTGGTTTAGAGACAGTGTCCATGAAGAGAGGGCTGAAGGCAGGCGTCCAGGGGACTGGAGGTAGCACAGCTCAAAAATTTTAAGGTTCTCTCTGGGAGTGATGTGTCCTTTGAGTCGACTCTTCAAAGTGTGCGTCGGGTAATCCAGGGGAGTTTTTTGTGAAGCGCGTATGAAGGCTGGTTTTGATTAGGTATGTAGTGATGTTCGAGGCCTTGCTGGCAGTCTGTACCACATGACTGATTCAGGAACTGGCTTGCTGGTTCACGCGGGATTCTCCATAAACGGGGCAGCAAAACACTGCTGATTCCCCATCACATTTTGTTGTGAAATTGTATTGCGTACTAGGCATTGTAATAAAAGGACAGATTAAGACAATAATCAGAATTTATATATTGCCATCACAAATATTAATTTATTTATTCAATTTATAAGGTTCACACGTCACATCAATATAATCGCTGTGCCTGTTTTACTTAAATCGTTCACTCGATGGCGCAATAGAGCAAATGAATCATCATGGTGCCTCGAATCAAGAGTCGAGCGGGTGGATGAAAAGCTTCAGTTCATCACAAGTTCTCACCATCACTGCTTTTTGGGAGTGACGAGGAAGGATAGGATCAGGAATGAGAGGAACAGCTCAAAGCCGAAAGAGAAAGATTTTCTGAGTGGTCCCCAAGATGTGACAAAACTGGGTTTTGTCCCCATTAGTGATGAATACAAGTGTACACACACACACACAGTTTGAAGTAGTACTGCAGTAAAATGGAATCACACTGTACTTGAAGCATATTTGATTTTACTTGACTACAAAAGTACATCACATTTTACAGCAGACATAAAAACATTGTAAAAACTTTACACTTTTTAATGACACTTTTATAAAACCCTTTTCCTTTAGAGAAAACAACCACTGATAAATGTTCACAGCGAACAGTTATATGAAGACGACAATGTCCAAATCTAAAATGTAACCAATGAGGTACATTAACAATTTTCAATAAACTAGAACATGTGGGTGGAGCAACCAGGCAACTTGGCATTAAAAGTAACAATCAGCAACAACTTAGAGTTAGTTTTTAACCTATAAACAAGAAAACAAACATGGTAATAAAGGCTGGTGATCACACCAAAGACTCAGAGATATAGAATAACTGAAATGACAATCTCATTTTCAGAATCACTTCAGCTCTCATTTTCATTTTAAACCATCTGATACAAACAGAACAAGGTGAGGTGCGTGTCCTGCTGACCCGGTTAAATCACAAGACTACGCTCTAAAGAAAGGTGATCAATGCTAGAGTGAACATTCAATCCTGGTAATCACATTCTTTACTGAAAAGCAATGTAAGCAATAAACAGACATTAGCTGTGTCCAAATTCAGGGGTAGCATTCTTGTGAGTACCTGTCCACCCTGGTCCACGTAGGTTGGGTTTCTCCTCAACAGCTATGATAGGAATGGCGTAGCTGTGAATTTTGACGATCTAGCCTTCATTATTTTTCCCGTCCCTACCTCAGCATCTGTCTCGTCGAATAGCAATGGTAACGGCACCAAACCTAGTGTCATACGAGCTCGTTTAGGAGAATTGTTCTTACTATTTTTGACAAAAATATATTTAAAGAACAAATATGCAAACAAAAAAGCCTAACAATTAACTGCATTATGATTTTTATGTTTTTACTGCCATATATTAATAAACATTTAAAACTGTAATCCTCTCTAGTCCGCCATTATAACGAGAACAGAAATCTCCCGTTATGCCTGCAATGCATATGATAAACCAGGCCTGTTCAGGGTAAACGAGCACGCATCACATCCTTTGAATTTGGACTGTGATGTAATCAGCCTTAAAATGCAACCCCTGGATTTGGACACAGCCACCAATAAAGCTACTAGTTGTAGAAACAATAAGCTAGGTGTATTTGTGACAAACCTTAAATGTTTTATTGGTGACACAGACACACACAATCAAGCTAATTGAGCCAGATTGGCCTAATGATGATGATGGCTATGCTAGCTGAAGGAAAAAACAAAACTCCCAACACACTAAATCAGACCACTTCAGATTAAATATGGGATAGTCAGGAGTTATTTCAAAACATAATCTCTTAAAGTAACATTTGCACTATTTTAGTTGTGTGATATTTTTAATTAATTTGAAGAGATTATAAAAGTAGAGCAAAACAAATACAAAAGTCCTAGCAGCCTCTTAATGTTTGTCGTAATCAGAAGTAAAATCTTTTCCCTCCCAGCAGAGTTTAATCATGCAAAAGCAAGATTTTACAGGCTACTGAACAAGTACTGTTTTAGGTTAGACAAAAAAAACAAAAACCCAATAAAAGTTAGGTTATTTTGTGGCTGACCTAATTGTTGCACAAAAACAGCCTATTAACAATAATAATATACAAAGACTACAAAGATAAAAAATATGCTAATATTGCCTTACTGTGAGGTTCTGTTTGAATACAACACAGAAGTGTGTACTTAAGTGTGTACAACTCCTAAAACATGTAATGAGCTTTCTGCTTAGAGTGCACAATAAAAATGTTGGTGACAAATTCTGTCGGCAATGTCACTTAAATTAATTTTGGGATTTCTTTAAGCATGAAAATGATAAAAAATGATCAAAGGAGAATACTTTGCATTTATGCCACCAATTGCACAATGCATTGGAGGTACTGTCACGTATGACAGGCATGATTCATTCATTTTCAGACTTTATTTTTTAAAGATGTACTAGAACGTTTTTTTCTTTTACTACCGGTAAGTGAAACTGTTCTGTGTGTCTGAGTGTCCGCCTGGCCAATTTCAGCGTGTGTGTGTGTGTGTGGGGGGGGGGGGGGGGGGGGGAAGGGGGGGGGGGGGGGTGAATGGACGATTTGCACAGGCATGGGGTGTGGTTCTGGAGTGTAGATGAAAGAGGGACGAAGTGACAAGAAAAACCACAAACTACGGATCTGATATTCCCAGGACATCCTGGAATATAAGTGGTGCTCCAACATTCTTCGTTTTTGTCCTCTTGTCCACCAAGGGTGTTAGCAGCTCAGGCTAGCATTAGCACTAGCTTGAGCTAGCGTTGTTTTGTAATTGGCATTACCAGGACCAATGTTTATATACTGCTGTTGCTGAAGTGGGTTGAGACATGTATATTTAAGGGTGTGCGTCATGCTCTTGATGTGTTAAACCAGCTTTTTTCAGAATGGACCATTTCTCCAAGGCATTACAAAGTTACTAATTTATACAGGAAAGCAGGTCGGAGACAAAACAGGATTTTTAGTATGCTACAATAGAGACTCAAAGCTGCCTGTATTCAACAACAAGGTAACTGTGGTTTAAATGATAGGACCACTTTAAAGGGGCAGTTCCCGCTGAAACAAGCCAGCTGCAGGAAAGCAGAGAATAGTCACAAGCCGCAGGTGCGCTGGGATTGCACGGTTGGCAGCGGTGCGTTCTCTGCAGCTATGGTTTCATTACCACTGGACCCACCATGGAGCGCGTTAAGACAACTGAGTAATTTGAAGATGTACGTATGAATGTAGTGCAATTTCTCAAAAGCAACATCTTTTCATTCAGGTTCTCATTTTTATTATCAGTTTAAAGACTGGTGTGAGCTGACTGTGTGTGTGTGTGAAAGAGAGAGAGAGAGAGAGAGAGAGAGAGAGAGAGAGAGAGAGAGAGAGAGAGAGGGTTTACAAGTCTGAAAATGCTGCTTAATAGAGCTTTCTATAGCTAAAAATAGATTGTGACGTAACCTCGCAAAGCACTCTGGGACGCAGGGTCATACAAGGAAGCGAGCAGTTATAATGGATTCCTATGGGTCTGACTTGCTCCAATCTGGCTAAAGTTGTTTCTTTGTTTCCTAAAGATTTTCAAACAGCAAGGAACTAAGCGCTGCTGCTGGGGGAGGTGCTAATCGGACTCTAGACGCCCAGATCGGATGTTGGAGAGGATTTTTTATCCCTTTTCCAAAGCCGGTAAAGTCCGCAACCACAAACAACATGAAACAGCTGGAAAGCGACACGGGCTAAGCTAAAGACAGAAGAAGCAAAGCGGTGGTAGTTTTTATGTGGATGAGCGGATTTTAACTATGTGGAGCAGATCAAGAAAAGCACTTATATTTGTTACTTACATCTTCCCGGAGGGAAAAGTCCTACATCCGAGAACGACCAGCCGCCGGTCCTAGCGACGCTCGCAGACGTGGGGTTATCCAGGAGTAGCAGCAGCGGAGGAGAATTAATGCAGGACGCAGCGTTGTTACCGGAGAGTTAAGCCTAATTTATACTTCTCCGTCAGCTCCCCGAGGCAGAGACACGCACGCATTGACGGAACAGTTTTGCTCTCAAACTTCTCCGTCCCCTGGAGAGTGCTGCAAAGCAGTTCCCCGCCAGGACAACAGAGGGCGTAACGCTTTTCTGGGGTATCCTGTCATGTGTCCGGTCCAAAATAGTGCATTTACAGTTTATATTTGCAGTTTATATTGTGCTTTTTTGCATTTAAGAGACTTTTTAACACGGACAAACTTGTCCCTCATTCTCCTCCACCTCTTCATGCGCTTGTCACCTCTAAACCCACGTTTCCCGTCATTTCCATCCACGAATAAAACGCTTGCTGCGCATCTTTATACTCCTCCAGTCACGGGTGAATAAACGTTCATATTTTCGGAGTTTTACCGCGAGGTATTCTTCAAGCTGCTCCGTGTTTGCCGCTAGATATCATCGGCTCTCTTTTTATTTTTTGAGGCGGCGATGGCGGTGCTGGTAACGTATTTAAAGAAGTGGCGTTCTGACCAATCACAAGCTTGCGCTCTCCGTCTCGTTGGACTGATGTTTAGAAAAGAGAGCTCGACTCCGTCCGACCTTGCAAGCCTGCTGGAGAGGTCCTGCAACGAAGGATCATGGCGGTCCGTCCGTACTGACAAAAACGGAGAAGTATAAATTAGGCTTTAGAGACAGCGTTGGTAACAGAGTGGTCCAACTGAACGGCTCGGCCAAACAGCATGTCCACCCATCTGTCCACGAAAAAGGCTTTTGACCAGAGGTGAGTGGAATATAAAAAGTAGGGACACAAATGATAACCTGACAGTTAAAGGTGTCCTAGAATGCAGTTAATCAACAATCTAAAACAGAGCTTTGAGCCTCCAAAAACCATAAGAAAATTTTTTTGGCTTTCATCTGTCCCAGGAGCCCTGATACAGGCCATTCTAAACCCCCTTACTCAGGCCTTCAGTGAAAAGAGCTGTTGACCCCTCCCACTTGGCCAGGACATGCTGATTGGTTGGTTTCCCCAGAAGGCCTCAGACCAGTGGCGGCTGGTGAATTTTTTTTTGGGTGGGGCGCATTTTTTTTATTTTATTTTTTTTATGTTAGTTCTTGTGAATGGTTTTTATCTTGAGAGGCGCTATATAAACGGTCGTTTTTTTCTTCATTTTGCAGTCAGTTTTTCAGATGCGCTAACCGCATATCACCACTAGGGAACGCCAAATTACCATTCTTATGCGTCACACAACTTGAAATCTACGGACCGGTCCAGGAGCACTTAGCTACAAAGTTGTTCCAAAAACATGCTTCATATTGACCAATATATGCAAACCTCACACACTAAACAGGAAGAGGCTCTTTTAAAGGATAGAATCCACGTTTTCTACCTCAACACCACCCAATGACTGCTAAATGAAAAGCAAAACAAAGCTATTTTCATGAAGTCAAAAGCTAAATTCTGTCTTACCTTGCTGGTCAAAATAATCCATCTTATAGTAAAAAATCCACTTGGTTCGTAGAATCCAATGATAAAAAGATGAAACTACTAGTTTTCTCCATAGTCAACGTTAGCAGTGGCTCCACAACAACAAAGGACGGTGAACTAGCCTGTGGAGAATTTTCCGGTTCTGTCTGGGCTGGGTGAGCTGACCAATCAGCATCCTCCTCCTGATCTGAGCAGACTCCCTCCGTTTGCTTGCGATCGCAACCATATGCGCCCAAAAGCTCTCCTATTCCTTGTCGTTGGGGATCCAGCGCTCCCCCTTATGACGTGTTAAGGAAGGCTTTCTCAGGACAGGAGTTTTTCTCTCACCTTTTTCAACTTTCTAATTTACATAAAAAGTAGGTCACACACGACATTGACTTTTTGGCATGCTACTGTTGACCACCCAAGCTGTCTTATTCAACAACAAGGAAAATGTTGGTTTACATTCTAGGTCCCCTTTAAAAAACTACCTTGAGAAAATGTTACTTGAGCACTGAGTAATGAACTTATTTTTATATTACTCAAGAAGGAGCCGTGATGGGAATAATGGCGTTTAAAACAACAGCGCTGCTAACAGGAGTTAGTTTTTACTTTCACTTTCATTTGAGCTAGCGCTTCAGTTCTGGTGATCGATAATTAGCAGGGTCGCCATCAAGAAAAGCTCTATGGTATGTTTTTCTCCGTCAAAACAACTTCCTCCATTTTATGCCTTCATGTCGATGTCAAAACGCTCTGAAACTGTATATTTTCTGTTGTTAATGCGGCTTATGAGTATGACCCTTCCCAGCAGCCTTTGCGTGGTGACGTCAACTGTAGAATACCCTATTGAGCCATGTCACCATCTCACCGGCTGCACTGCCAGGTTCCATGTCTCCAAAATGTTCTTACGCCAGGGTTTGCTTCAAGCTGCTACATTTCATCAAGTTTTTCTTTATAAATCACAAAGTTTCCATAGAAAATTATGCAATTTTAATAAATTTGTGTGAGCAAGCTTTACAAATGCCCCGGGACATTATAAATTATCTCATCTTAATCAGGTTCTCGGATTATTCCACTCTACTCCCAGGTGTACAAAAAGAATTCCACCTTAAAAGCACATGGAAAAGCTGTGTGTGAAATATGAACCAAATCTTAATTTTCATAAGCAGCCACTAGTGTCCCTCCAAAACCTCGCTGCTAAGAGACGTCCAGTCGATGTTTGTTTGTTGGTCAAGCATCATTTTCTCTGGGTTAATGCATGGCAGCAAACAGCACAATAATACATAGTTTTAAACACTCAATCAGCTCACTGTTCTTTTAATAGGTGTATAAAAACATTACAAACTAATTAAAAGTCTTTACAAATGTCCTCTGTGCAAACGGATGTCTTCAAACATCAAGAGTGGTGCAACAGTTTAAAAACCAGAAATGTGCATTCAGTAATACAAAAGCAGTTGAGAACAGCAACAAATCCTCAAACTGGAGGAGCTGTAGGCAGATTCTGATTAATAAGGAACCTACATCATTCACCTACAACACAGGAGTAACAATCTCAGTACAAAACCACAAACTTCACCATGTAATAGACCTTGATGAAGATAATAACTTACTCTGCTGACTGATGAAGCCATCGCCGCAGCATTAGGCGGTGGTCAACCACCATACTGAAGCTTTGACCAAAATTAACCAGGAGATAATCTGAGGCTCACGTCTGAGGAGAGTGTGTGTTTCTGTTTTACGTCTGAAGTTTGTGTTTTAGTGAATAGAGGTCTATAGGAGCCAGTGATGCAGTGGAGCTAGTGCCTGATGGCGTTACTCAGCTTTAGGGCACTTCCACATCATCAGACAATGACTGCACGAATCTACCACGCAAGTCACAGATTACAAGTGACAAAACACTAAATATCAGCCAATCACTGCAGACCTGACACTGAGGATTCTTGTGTCAACAAATTAAAATTGTACTAATTATTATTTGTTTGGTTATTTAGCAAAAAAAAATGTAAAATGTGCATGTTCATTCACATTCTGTAAGATAGAGTTTTTAACACAGCGTCTAAAGAAAATCCTTTAATATAACTGCTGTATTTTACATGCGATTTTTAAAACAATACTTTATTAGTAAGTGCTTGGATTTGTGGATTTATTTGAATGTAAATATGAACACTTTTGGTTTGTGGATTAAAATAAACTAAACTTTCTGGTAATCACTTGTATCCCATTTACAGCCCAGATTAAACTATAAAATACTGTAGACTGAATGTGATCCACGTGGGTCTGATGAAGAGTTTCATTAAGATTTTCAAACACGTCTAAAAGTTCTTCTTGGGTATCGTTCATCAAGACAGCTCCTGCACCAGACAGCTGTTCTGAAGAAACAGTTTAAAAACAACCGAAGTGGAAAATTTCAGAAAGTTTAAAAAGAGCTTGAATTGGATGATTCAAACATCAATGATGTCACTGATTTGATTAAGTCACACTGAAGAGGAGACTATGAGAGCAGACCAGCAGCTCACACTGCAGACAGCAGCTGATTGAAGAAATCACAAATACTAGAAATGAGAAAAGTTCCAGCGTTTGTGTTTAAGGCTGCGATCGTGTGAAGGCATGAGGCTGGATTAGAAAGAGACCCCCTACAGCACTAGAAGCACTTCGTCCCCAGTGGAACAGAAGAGAACTGTACAAAACACACACACACACACACTCAGGAGTATGAGGGTGGTTTCCAACACTGCCTACGTCTCTGGGTTGGCGGTTTTAGCTTTATCCACAACCTTGGTGTACTGAGAGAAGATTGCATCAAAAGCTTCGTCTCTGTGCATCATCGCTCCAAAAACCATCGGCTGCAAAAGAACAGAGCGTCAGATTCGGTTTCAACAGGTTTTCTTCATGCAAACATCCAACAGAAGAGTAAACTTAGAATTGTCATGGACATGATGTTTCCTTTTATCTCGGCTATGCAACATAAAAACGTTGATATATTTTTACAACACCTACTTCAGGTTTAGTGTGACAGGACTTGGCTGTTGGCAATAAAGGGAGTTTCTACAGCGTCTCAAACGTTTGCTATTCAACTGGGTTAAATGTCACCAGTATCTGTAACAAATGTTCTCTCACAACGATCGCAGAGTTGCTTTAGTCTCAGTCTTTTGACTAAAATTCTTTTAAATTTTAGTCACAATTTAGTCGTCCAATTTGTTTTAATTTTAGTCTGATTTTAATCAACTAAAATGTATGTGTTTATTTCTTCTGATGCAATCATTTTCAACTTTCTGTAAAGGAAATGTTATCTACACCTACTTGAAACTGTAAAGAAATATAAACAATTCACATTTCACACTTTGGATCAATAAAACCAGGGCTGTTTGTTAGGATCCGTTAACTCATGCTGTTATTTTGTGGTAGGCACTACTGATATTTGAGTTTTGTCGTCTCTACTTTTGAACAAGAAGGTCCATATTGAGAAACTTTACTATGCATGTTCCTATAATAAGCTCCGCCCTCCAGTGGGGAAATTACGTCTAGTTAACCAACTCCATAACCCGTTTCAGTCGTGGTGGCGCTTGTTTACTGTTAACTTAAAACCCAGTCAACTTTCCTTTGATACATGTAGGTCTATAGTTCATTTAATCAATGATGGTTTCACTTTGAATAAAAATTAAAACATAATTATTTTGTTTAATTTTCAATATTTAAGAAAAGGTGTGTCATACTAGAGAATCTGTCCCATCCAATCAGTGATCAGCATGCTGAATAGTAAACACTAGCTAGCAGTTTAGCTAACCTAAACGTTAGGTTAATATCAAACATGATTAAACTGGTCACTTGTCAGTTTTCCTGTTATGGCTGCACTTACAGCACCTTTTAGTTAAAAACGTGGACGGAGATCTAACGTAGTGTAGACAAGACCTAAATTACAACAAGAAGAGTTGCAAAAGTACCAATTCTGTGCAATTCATAATGAACCATTTCTTTTCTCACAATTTTGAGTCTCAAACTGGTCGCAGCCCAGTGATGAGCTGAATTTATTTGCATTTCACTCCTTAGTTAAATTTGCCATCCAACATCTCTTTGTTTTGGTCATTGAACCCCTCACTGAGACCTTACCTTCTGAGTGGATGGCGTTGCTACGGAGATACCCATCCCTGAGCCAGGCAGCACAGACAAAACTTTGTACTGTAGTGGAACAGAAGAGTTGATATTAAAACTTTATTATGAATCTGCATCAGGGTCTGATACAGATCTGCAAAGTTTAGTGGGTGATACACGAAGGTAAATCTAGTTTTAAAGGTATGTAGAGCTGCAAAATGAACTTTTTAAACAATGCTGAATGCAGGCCTGAAAAACCAACAGAAATAAATGCTTTACTGAAAATATTTACATAGAATCAACAGAACTTGATGACTGTGCTCTGACCAACGAACCATCAAAAGTGAAATTTAACACCGAGTTGTTTTAAAGATGGCTGAACTCGACTGTGGAATAAAGCCCTGTCAGTTAAACCAGATGTATTGTTGGTTTGTTTCACAACGGTCCAGAAGAAAGAACACACTGATGACTACAAACACCTACCTTCTGGATTTCAATGATGTCAATCAACTTGATGACTTTGTTTCTTTTTGAGGATGCGGATCTGGAGCTGGAGCTCTCAAAGCACAGGTGGCTGAGAACAAAATGACATTTTTTAAATAAACATTATTCATAATATTTTTAGATTTTACAATATTAATGAATATGGAATATAAAATGATTTGCTCTTATTATTTCAAAGTCTTTATTATCTAAAGGGAGCACAGCTTAAACTAGTACTAGAACCAGCCACTAGGGAGCACTTGGGTTCCTTATGGCTTCCACCTTATTACACAAGCCAATGGTTGAGCCAACCATTGGCTGTAGCTGAGTTACAACTTCAAACCAGAATTATATCAAATTTTAATTCTAACTGCACAAAACCATCAACTAGAGCCTTTAAAATCCCACTCCTGTTCACCTTCTGACCTTTACCACACTTTCCCAGAGTCTGTCTGTGATGCTTTTGCAGGGACTTGCAGGTTATTTTTAGACGCCTGACCCCATTCACAGCAGTCTTACAACCGCCAGCATCCACGAGATCTGCATTGGGTCCCGTGGATCTCTCGAGACCCTAGTCTCAATGCAGGGCTGTTACCAACGTCAGTTGTCCTCGCCATACTACCGACTCATGGTTTATTTTTAGCTGCCCGCAGGAGCCTGACGACCACCCGCTTCCCAGTCCCAATGCAGTACTCTACCACCAACTGCACCAGCAGCACACAAAGAGTTGACAGAATGTTCATGTGAATGATGACATGCTGTTCAGTGAAGCTGACGCCATAGCTGCTCACTTTTCTGTGACATAAAGAACTCCGTGGCGGATGTAGTCCGTTGGCGTCTTCCTGTCTCGGTTAATCAGGCAGCATCGCCAGCCGTTCTCACACACTGAAAAAAACCCACAGAGATTCAAGACTTCAAACTAAAACTACTGAGTTTGTTTTATAAGCAGAACATTCTGTACAACCTGACCGCTTCATCAGTCCTGTCCTCACCTGGCAGTGGGCGTTCACTCTCTGAGAGATTGAAGACCTCGTGGAAAGCTCCTCTCTTGGTGCTGTAGTATCGTCCTCCATCTTCCTCTCGGCTGACACCCAGAGGAGCAGCTGTGGAGACATTGCTCCGTGTCCCCGTTGGCTGAACCTGAACATGAGGATGAAGGAGGTAAGAGATTCAGAACGGGGTTCCAGCTGGCGAGGAAAACAGAATCCTAAAGGGCCGGTGTCAGATGACGATGTGGACGCAGAGTCGAGTGGACAGCTCACCGGTGGTGGCAGGTCTTATGGTTTAACTTCATTTTCATACAACAATGAAAATAACTGGTCTAAAGTTCAAAATGTGTTAAGTCCAGTATGTTTGGGGAAATCCTGGTGCAGAAGTTTAACTCTGAAAAAAGCCTTTGGATTTGTTATATTTGCACATTATACCATCATGACCCTTGACCTGTTTAGAAAAACAGCTAAAAAAACAGAATACATACTGCCCACCCACTGTTATGCCACCGTATTACAGTGTTTTAGGATTATCAGGGGGACAGTAGCAGAAGAATTATGTGCCCACCTAGTGACCGGAGGGTTGCAGGTTCAAGCCCCGCTCAGTCTGTCTCAGTTGTGTCCCTAGGCAAGACTTGCCTGCTGGTGGTGGTCGGAGGGACCGGTGGCACCAGTGTACGTCAGTCTTGCTTATATCAGTACGCCCCAGGGCAGCTGTAGCTACACTGTAGCTCATCACCACCAGTGTGTTGTAAAGTGCCCTGTTCTCAGATCTCTACACTGGTTACCAGTAAACTACAGAATGGATTTCAAAGTGCTTCTACTAGTTTATAAATCACTCAATGGCATGAGGCCAAAATACATGTCAGATCTCCTTCCAGTATCTACACCCAGCAGGGCTCTGAGATCCTTAGGAAGCAGTCAGCTGGTAGAACCCCGGGTCAGAACCAAACAGGGTGAAGCTGCTTTTAGCTACTATGCTGCACACAGATGGAATCAGCTTCCTCATGACCTCAAATGACCCCAACTCTAGTAACTTTTAAATCAAAAATTAAAAAAATGTCATCAGCCTGTGAATGAATTTTTCTGATGCTGCACCGTCTGCACTGGAACTGCTCGTCTTTTTTCAGATTTTTAAATTAATTTGTGTTTTTAACTTGGTCTAAATTTGTGTATTTATATTGTGCTGTCACGTTGATTTTAATGTTCATGCTATTCTTGTTAACGGAAAGCACATTGAATTGCCTCTGTGTATGAAATGTGCTATATAAATAAAGCTGCCTTGCCGTGGGGGGTTCTAGGACTACAGGCCATTTACCTTGTGTTGAAAACTGATACGTTATCGATGTTTTACTAAGTCTTTAAAACAACACGGACAATCTCAATCTCCCATGACCCGTCAGCACTCTGAGCATGACTCAACCACAAAAGTTACCTCCATGAATGAGAAATAACGTGGTTTAAGACGCGTTATTTTAATTAATTATTTTGCTAACTTGAGCAATTAATCAAATAAGTTTGTCCAATTTAAATTTTGGTCCATATGATCAGAAAAACAATGTAATCGTCAAAAAAACTATTTGTTTTGTCACGTTCTGTTTTTAAAAAATCCTCTGATCTCATCTTCTGCATGGCGTGCACTTCCTCTACTTCCTTCTTGACACGAGTCAGGTTGTTTTAAAAAGCTGGCAGAAGGAGGGCAAAACAAACTGGCAACATATCAGGCACATCAAAATATGTAGCTGCTTATTTTTTGTCATCCTCTGTGGCTCAGCGATATTTTTACATAAGTTTTAGTCTTATTGAAGATGGTCCAGCTTGGACTTCCAGGCTCCCGTAGCAGCTCTTTCCTGGTTTTATAGCTGTTCCTGTCTGCCTGTTCTCTTCATGTGACTAGTAAATCAAGCATCTTACGTTTCATTAGTTGGTCTCCACATGTCTTTGAAACCTAATGTTATGAAATTATTTGCAATTTTTCTAATATATAATTTTTTTATAATAAAGTTTTAATCTCCACTAAACAGCTCACCTCTACTAGCTGCTGACACAAACCTCTATCTGCAGTCTCCTTCAAACTCTGGATAGCATCTCCCAGCTCAGTGAGGAATGAAACTAAATAATCCATTCATACATTTTCTTCATCCCCTGTAGGGTCGTGGGGCGCTGGTGCCTATAGCTACAGCAGCCACCAGGTGAGAGGCGGGAGACACCCTGGACTAGGCTTGGGCAGTAAAAATAGCAACAATATCAGTTTCAATACCGTCATGAAATAAAGCAGTGCACTTAGGAGATAAGGATTAGATAAATAAAAAAGATAAATAAAAGTCATTTTATGTATAAAACGGATGTGTGGTTGAATTTTCAGTTAGTTTAAAATGTTTTGTCCATCTTTTGGAGACGTTCCATAAAGTTTGTGAACGTGAAGTCATCACGTGACAGCGCGGAGAAGACGCACCGAGAGAGACGGGGTGAAAAATGGCAGATTGCGCACCAACTAACTTGGTGTCAATAAATGACAACTTCTGCAGTTTGGGAGTATTTCAGGTTCGAAGCAAATGATAAACGAGAACTGGTAATTTGTAATCAAATTTGTGTAATCAAAAGGTGACTGGGAAAGATGCAGGTCCCGTCTGCACCGCAGAGGAGCAAGCCGAGCTGAAATATACTGTTTGGTGCCTGTTATTAAAGGAGACGATAACGCAATTTTCTGGTGGAAATATACTTCCAGTCGTCTTCCCCAGAAGTCGCGACTAGCCCCAAAGTACCCGTGTGTCTGGGCAACAAGCTCATCGAAGCGGCGTTTCAGCACTGCAGGCAAAGGAGTCGGTTCACAGCGTCCTATGCTGAAGCTGGAAAAAGTAAACATGCTGGTTTTTCCAAGCGAAAAATGATAAACTGCATTTTTTTAAAAGTTGTTAATATAATGCGTGTTATGTTGTTATTTTTTTAGTAATGGTGTTTGGTATTCAATTTCTGAATGGTGAAGGTCCAAGCCAACAGTTTGGTAATTCCACTTGAGGCTTACGTCATAATTGTTAACTTAGTCACGGTAACACCGTACACCGTGGTAAAATGTGGAGGAAGTTGGACGATATCAAAATTTGGATACCGCCCAAGCCTACCCTTGGTGGGTCTCATCACGGTCACACAGAAACAACTAGTCACTCTCTCACTCACACCTAGGGACAATTTAGAGTCTCCAATTAACCTGACATACATGTTTTTGGTCTGTGGGAGGAAACTGGAGAAAAGCCATTCATGCATGAGGAGAACATGCTAACTCCACACAGAAAGGCTGTGCAGGCAGGATTCAAACCAGCAACCTTCTTGCTGCAAGGCAGCAGTGATACCAAATGCACCCCCATGCAGCCTAAATAATCATGATTTCAACATGACCAAAATAAACCTAATTATGACTATTGTGATGGATTAGCCATACTGCCAACAGTGTTAATTTCGTTGTCGAAATATTTTCGTTTCTTTTTTGTGACGAATTAATTTTTGCGGACTAAAACGAAACGAAAACTAAAAAATAAACGCTAAATAAAGACAAAATTATGACAAATATTGACATTTTCGTTGACGAATAAGAGTCGACAACAAAAATGGACAGAAGCAAAAATCCAATCAAAAAGTAGAACAGATGGGACAATGGAAAAAAAGAACCAATCAGCAAATAGAACAGAATCCGGATCTGGCCGCCGTTTGAACAAGCTAGCTACCGCTAACCGGACGTCTATGCCGGTAACAGTTTTTAACAGTTTATGTCTAAAAGGATAAAATGTCCACGGCTAGGAGGAAATGCGTTAGATGTGACGATATGAAAACAATTTGCTTGGTGAGTACACAACCGGGGTTTCCCCTGGTTTTAAAAGTGTTACGTATTAGCAGCTAGCTAGGTAGCGGCGAGCAGGAGGGGGAGAGGAGGAGGAGGGAGGGATTGCTAGAGCCGAACCGAACGTGTGGACCAGCGAATGTTCTGGTGTTGCTGCTGCGGCCGATGTTATCAGCGTTTGATGTTCTAGCGGTGTTTTAGTGAGGAGAAAACATTCAGGCGGTCTAGAAAAATGTTCAGGCAGCCCACCTTGGTAAATTATTGCAGGGAAAATTCTAATAAATACACCAGAAAACTATTCTTACCATTAGTTTACCTCCTCACATTATTAGAGTAACACGTTTTATTGTTTTGATTATATGATGTCATTTCCTGTCATGTTTACAAATATTACAGCACATTATACAGATTTGTTTACTTTATTAATACTGAGAGGCACAGTTTCAAACTCAGTGTTCATTTAGGTATTTACCATTAATTATTGTTATTTAAAAAATAACTATAGAGTTTTACTGTGTGAAATGGGAACTTTTCATATTTCTTTACAGTTTCAAGTAGGTGTAGTTAACATTTTCTTTACAGACGTTGAAAATGATTGTCTCCGTTAGATCTGCAGCTCAGATGATCTGACAGTTCACAGGGATGGTGGAGGACACACACCTGTAGCTGATTGTGAAAAAAAATTAACGAGCGCGGCTTTGATTGCAATGAAAAGCAAGTTATGTCCAAGATACACGGAAGTCAGTGAGACAGTGCAAAGACCGCCCCCATACCCCTTTTATGCCACCATCGTGTAATCTTTTATAAAACGGACATGATTGCGCGACATTACCGCCACGGTCTGAGCTCTTATAAATGACCTAACGCTCCCTGATGCTGCCTCGGCGTTGCGGCAAATTGGCGGCATTGTTTTATAAAAGAGGCTTGTCAAAATTAACACTGACTGCCAACAGACAGACATAAGGCCCGTTTCCACTGTCAAACTTCTGGGTCATTTTACCAGACCTTCATGGTATGCATATGTCTACATTTCACTAGGCCGTCTTGAAAGGACCCCTTTTCGGGTCATTTGAAAGCCGAACAAAGCGGAGAAAATCCCCCCACAACACCGTAGTTTATGCCACTTTGTGGTATCCTAGAGAGCACCATGAAAATGAGTTTCTTCTGATCACTGAACGGCGCTTTCAACGTCACACAACCACTTGCCCCGTAGAATATGGCATATTTTGACAAAGTAAAACATTTCTAATGTTATAAATGCCAATCTATGGTTGTGGGCACCTTTTGATGCTGATCAGTGACGTCACCCACTGCCAAAACGTTCACCATATGCTGACGTCTTAGCAAAGTCTTTAGAGCAGATTCCCCCTTTCAGGAGTTATTTTTGATTTTTTAGAAATCTGTAAAAGTGAAAGTCTTGCACTGTACTGTAATGTAATGTAGGCAATATGTCAATTTTCTTTATTTTCAAGCCTGTCCCCTGAACCGTAGAGCAATTTGCCATTAATGGGCATGTAAAGTGGCACAGTACTATGTGGTCAGGCTTCCTGACAGCCACACCAGTGATGTGTTGGTCACGAACGAAACGGTTCTTAGAGCCAATCAAACCCAGCTTCTTCTTGGAGAAGCTGGAGTGAGTGACACAGACTGAACCTGCTGAACATGCGTGACGTTAAGCGTACTGCTGACCGCTGTGAAATCGGGGGGGTTATGCTCACAAACTGCCTGGGACAATCATAACATTAACGTGATGGGACCTGTAAATATTGGTGGGGACAAATCTGTAAAAGTGGAGAAATGAAAAAAAAGCGATTCAGAAAGGTGAGGAGGTGAGTGAAAGCAGGATAGGCATGATGGAGCAGCCTATGGCAAGCTGTTTTAACATTTAATCAACAATCGGACCTCTCTGTAATGGGCTATATGCACGCTCCACTTCTGCATTCCACATTAGACCGTACTCCTCCTTCCGTTTGTTAGAGTAGTCATCGAAGCTGAGTGAAATGGCTGTTTATTTAAAATTCAATTCATGGTAAGCTAGATATTTTTCGACTAATGAAATTGGTTTGCTAACAGTAGCAGGGATGAGTCAGTTGGGATTGTGAATCGTAATTCATGAGTCAGTAAAGTGATTCTCGAGTATTGAATGATTTGTTCATGACTCACACATCACTAATGAGAATAATCACTGTAAAACAATGTGTTTTAGCTCTGCAGTAGGGAGATGGGCTTAAAGTAACAATAGATAGTTTTTTAAACTTAAAGCTAGAGCTTTAAAGCCCCAGCGTCCTTTTTTATTAATATTTCTCACCAACATCAATTCTAAATATTCCTCTCAGCTTCAAATTTTACATTTTTTAATACATAAACTGTGGTCGACGCTCCATGGTCATCCACCATCTTGAAATATGGTAGCTAAGGACATTCGAGCTCCGCGTTTGAACTATGACTGTAACCTGAAAGAAACAGCAGAGGGCAGCAGTGCGCCCTGGAAGCATGGCATCTGCCAATTCAACTAAGAAGAAGAGACTAGCTTCTACACTGTTGCTGTACTTTGTTAGTTTGAATAACAAACAATGAAATCAAAAGACACGTCAAATATGTCAGGTCATCATCATGTCCAACAATTGGCATATGATGAGATCCCCGCCCGCTATCAGCTAGACACCAGCCTCCAACTGAAGTTGGTCATTCTTCTTTTCTTCATACTAGAGCTCCCGATCCGGTCCCAACATATCAGTGCCAAAGTCCTTTTTCAAGAAGCATTCAATAGTTCCTTCTACTCAAGTCTCTTCAACCCCCGCAGCCTGCCGTCTCTCTCCCAACACGCTCCAGTGCTCGTCCACTACTAGCCGCGGTGGCTAAGCTAGTGTTGTCTGCTCCATCTCCACCTTGGCTTACCTGAGCCGTGCGCCGCGATTAGCTGCAGCTAATCCAGGTTAGGAGTAGGGATGCACCGATTGATTGGTAACTGCTCGTAATCGGCCAATATTGGTGAAAAAACACGTGATCGGCAATTCCTTTCAGAGCCTTTCAGAGCCGATCATACCAGCCGATCACCTGTCACTCATATTTTGCGGCCGACTGTGTGTAGCTGCAGCTTCACACCTCCCTCGCCCCGCATGCGCACAGCAGCAAATATGTAAATGGTAAATGGCCTGTATTTGTATAGCGCCTTCTTAGGGTTCTACAACCCCCCAAGGCGCTTCACAACACAATCAGTCATCCACCCATTCACACGCACATTCACACGCTGGTGGGGATGAGCTACAACGTAGCTACAGCTGCCCTGGGGCGCACTGACAGAGGCGAGGCTGCCGAGCACTGGCGCCACCAGTCCCTCCGACCACCACCAGCAGGCAAGGTGGGTTAAGTGTCTTGCCCAAGGACACACAGCAGCATTCTCTGGCCAGAGCCGGGATCGAACCTGCAACCTTCCAATTGCTGGACAACCCGATTAAATATAATTAATATTCATTACTCTTAGGCCCAATCCCAATACTCGCACTTGCACCCTTGCGCCCTTCAATTGCGCGTTCCCGGCCAGGGGTGCGAGTGCGGAGGGTGTCCCAATTCTCAAGTGCGGAAGTTGACCACTCCCCTTTTGCACCCTTTGCTGCGGACTTCGGTGAAGTGCAGATCACCCAATGCAGACTTGGTAAGGGTATTACCCACAATCCATTGCAAAGAGGTAAAGCAATGGCTCAAGTGCCTTTTCTGAAAACATGTATTTTCAGGTGAAAGAAGAAGTTTATTTTAAGACAATTATTGATATTTATTCATGCTCTGAATGTTTATAAATGTGGACAGCAATTAATTTAAATTTAATCAAATAATTGTTTGTTTGTGTGTTTGAAAGCTGTTAATAAAGACTTTTTTAAAAAGCACAAACAGCGACCGGCATCCCAGCATGCATCACGATCGATGACGTAATGCTCACTGTCCCAGTTTGGCAATTATTTGCACACTTGTGTACTACGCACTCGAAGCCTTGCCTAGCGCACTTCCTCTAAGCGCACTTCACAGAAGGGTGTAGGGCGCAGTGCGAGTATTGAAATCGGGCCTTATATCATTACGGCAACTGTTATGATGGTGCTGGTGGTGGTGGTGGTGATGATGATGATGATGATGATGATTTCATTAAAAAAAGAGGTTTTTTTGCTTTCTTGCACTATTTAAGCTACACTTAAGCTGAGACCAAGTTGTCTCTAAGAGAGTCTGTAGAGTGTTAAATATTGCACATGGCCTCAGCCTGCAATAAAACAGTGGTCAATGATACTTTCGAATCTCCTACTTTTTATACTAATAATACAATGGCAATGTTGCGTACATGAGAAAACAATATTGAAGAATTTATGGATTTGACGCTGTAATCGGTAATATTGGGATCAGCAGATACTGCTTTTGGTGATCGGTGATCGGCCCTCAAAATCCTGATCGGTGCATCTCTAGTTAGGAGGCATCAGGAACTCTGACAGATCAGTCACAATGTAGCTCCGATCACCTATCCCGGCAAACACGTTGCTCCCGTTCGGCCTGTATGGTGCTGCTGGATTCCCTCTGGAGCGCCACCTGGTTCGATTGTTTTGCCGCGGCTCACGGTCGTGTCTGGTGGTTAAGTGGCAGCTAGTGATGTCTGCTCTGTCTCTTCACCGCATCTCCCAGCTCACGCATCGACTGTATAAATGAGGCTCACGCCAACCCTCCTCACCTAAAAGCATCCAATGATGCTCCATCTCCACCACCACGCCAGCCGTGGCGTCTGAAGCGGCAGTCAGCTTGTTTACAGCATTGAGACGCACCGAGATCCACGTGACACCGGACCCCCCGGCTACAGACCCGGAGACCGCAGATTCAGGCTGACTGCAGATTCAGGCTTCTACTGTTTTTGAGACAGCTCCGGCTGACGCCACCCCTCCTCCGAGTGGGAATTGGTGACAGATATGCTTGCTTCCTTCAGGACTGGTAGGTTGACATAACCGTCATAATTAAAATGCTTTTTTAATTACGCTTTACCTGCTTTAGGGCTGGTAGCTGTAATGCTAGCGGTTAACATTTTCAGTTCACCAATCGTCAGTAAAAAGCACAAGCAAAAGAAGTTTACGTTTTCTGTTGGCATCATGACAGAGCATGGAAGTAAAAGTAACAGAGTAATGTCTTTGGAGGCGAAGCAAAGAGCTAAAACCAGCGTAAACATCAGCATGGCCTAGAGGGAGCTAAAGGAGGCTACAAAATCACGGACTGATGGTGACCTGGCTTTGTTGCTACTGGACTTGTAAGTAATAATATTGTTTGTCCAACAGTAAGAATCTTTTTACTTTTTACATGCACACACACGCGCGCACACACACAAACATAAACACACTATCATTATCACAACTAATGAATTCAGTGAATCAGTAAAAAATACCAGCTGCTAGTAACTAAATACCTATACCTACAGCACACGCGCACACACACACACACACGCGCACACACACACAGCAGGTCCTACCTGTTCACACTCAGACGGCTGAGAGAGAAGAATAAAAACAGCTCAGAGACGTTACAGCAGCAGCGACACACAGAGTGAGTGTCTCTATGTGCAGCAGATTCATTCACTCATCACTTGCAGATTTGTCGCCTGCTGTCACATGACTCTCACACGAAGCTGACCTCAGAGCAGCTGAATGTGTTTGTGAGACTGGACTGACCCGTCTGCTCAGCGTGGGGTTGCTGCGCTCCTTCAGCTGCAGGTCGGAGGGCAGGTGGGTCCAGATGATGTAGGGCGTATCGAAGCGCTGCCTCAGTTTGGGACAACTCTTAAAGATGAAGTCGATGATGAAGAACTTGATGCCTGCGTACACACCTGAGGAGGAGGAAGGACCTGATCATTTAAGCAGCAGCGGTAACAGACGGACTGGCCATCAGGAGCCCCAGGACATTTCCCGCTCGGAGATTTGACGTCAGAGAGCTGAGCCCTCTGAGATGCTCTGCTGCATCATGATCTAGTTGTTCTGCTACAACCCTCTAGCCTGGCAAGCCATCCTATATATGTGAATATATATAGTCTGGCCACGAACCATTGACGGCTCTCAGTCGTGAGGCGGGATCTACGGTTGTCTTTCAAAATGTCAGCACGCAATTGGATAGCGCTAGGACCAATCAGAGTAACGAACAACGTGACATAATCACGGCAACGGAAAAGCGGGACGCAGTAATGGCGTCTAACATCAATGATTTCTGTGGTTTTTGTATGAAAAACATGTGAATATCAGGTGTACTGGGACATTGCACTACTTTGTTTGATACAAATAAGAAGCCGCTAAGTACACTTCTCACAAAAATTAAAGGAACACTGTAAAGAAACACATTAGATACATCAGATCTCAATATGAAGTTGGACATCTATACAAATAACGACAGGGCAATGTCTTAGGAACAAAAGGATGCCAAGTCTTTTAATGAAAATAAAAGTTTTCAGCCTACAGAGGGCTCAATTGTGGAGACACCCTAAAATCAGAGTGAAATGAAGATGTGGCAGGCTAGTCCATTATTTAAAAACTTAATTTCTGCAACTCAAAATGCTTTTCAGTATCTTGTGTGGACCCCACGAGCTTGTGTGCATGCTTGACAACGTCGGGGCATGCTCCTAATGAGACAACGGATGGTGTCTTGTGGCATTTCCTCCCAGATCTGTGTGAGGGCATCCCTGAGCTCTTGTACAGTCTGAGGAGCAACCTGGCGCCGCCTAATGGACCCAAACATAATGTCCCACAGATGTTCTATTGGGTTTAAGTCAGGGGATCGTGAAGGCCAGTGCTCAGCCTGTTCCGCCTTGCACAAAGGAGCAGGTATCGGTCCTGCTGATGGGTTGTGGACCTTCTACGGCCCTGTCCAGCTATCCGAGAATAACCGCCAGTCTCCTGAAATCTCCTCCATGTTCTGGAGATTGTGCTGGGAGACACATTAAACCTTCTTGCTGCAGCACGTGTGGTTGTGCCATCCTGGAGAAGTTGGACAACCTGTGCAGCTTCTGTAGGGTTAAGGAATCGCCTCATGCTGCCAGTAGAGATAATTACTCAAGCCAAAACTAGCACGAGTGGAAAACCAGCCAAAAAAGATCAAGAGGGAGAAACTTGAAATGACCTCCACATGTTAAACCAGTCCTGTTTTGAGGGTTTTGTAATTGTTGCCACTTTAGTGCACCTGTCGTTAAGTCCATGAACACCAATACAGCTGAAAGTGATTAACAATGCCCTCAGCTGCTTAATCAACCAGAAAATTATCAGACAGGTTTCATTGATTTCATGCCAGGCCCAATAAAAAAAGTGTTCCTTTAATTTTTGTGAGCAGTGTATATCCGACAGTACGCACGTTGGAGTCTAAATAATCCAATGTTGATGACAAAGCCATTTCAAACAAACGCGGTTCCTGCGTTGCCGCCATGTTGTTTGTGTTCACGGCCGCAGCTCCGACGTCATCGGCAACTCCCGCTCTGTGATTGGCCCAACCAAAACTATAGCGAGCTGTGATTGGACAGCCACAGCAGCGGATCAGGCTGTGAGGGTTCCAATGAAGCGTGCCTAGACCAAACTCTGCAAGGCAAGAATTTGGTCTAGTTCACTAGGCTAACAACCCTCAGGATTCATGCATGAATTATGCAAATTTTATTTTGTTGCAGGTTAAATTTTCCAGTTCATGTAAAATTTTTGAAGGTGCAAACTGCAATGATCAATATAGAAAAGGTGAGAATGTATAAAATTAAAGACGTACCCATAATAAACCCTAGCAGTTGATACGGCAGGAGGCACGAGGCGATGAAGGCCAACCACAGTCCAACATACAGCTTCTGAGTCAGCTCTGGCTTCACCCACATGAAAAGACTACACACACACACACACGCAAACACACACACACGCACGCACACACAGTGTGTTAAGTTGCTCTGTAAAGGGACTGTCACCACCAATTTATAGTTTTTAAACTTACTTTTTTATTTTCTCAAGAATGTTGGCCATCCTTCCAAAAAGATTCTGAAAGGTTGTAGGAAAATAGGATAAATGTCTTCATCAGTGACTTGGAGCCACTGATTGTGAGTCTCATCTCACCTGAGCCTTCTGAGCCACATCCAGAACCAGCTGGAACTTCTCAGATACCGTCAAGTCTTCTTTTGGCGGCTCCTGGAAAAAACCCACAGAATCATTCAGCATTTTCCTGCTACAATGTTAAATGTGTTTATTTGGGACATCAAAACGGTTTAATGGGAGTATTTTTATGATACAAGGTGATAAAAACAAAGGTGTTGGAGTAAGGAGAGATTTCTCACCAATGGCTCGGACACTTCAGGTACGATGCTCCACTGGATTCTCCAACCCCTGAGAGCAAAGGAACACCAGAACACAGGAAATCTCACCAAACTCAGTAAAAATCTCCCAGTCAGATTGTTATGAGATAAATAAAAGCGTTCAAAAGTAGAGATGTTCTGATCAAAGTAAAACTTATCTCTCCTCGCTGTGCGTTTGTCTTTTTAAAACCTTAATCTAACAGCTGAAATGTCTCCTCAGCCTTCATTAGTGTCTACAGGTGTGGTTCATCACTAAATCAAACAAATCAGCTGTGCTCATGATCTAAAACATGCAGGAACCAGACTGCAGATCCAGGTATGTCAAGCTGAATTTTTCTAAGTCCCAACAGACCGGACCGGCTACTGTGAAGTTGCAAGTGGAATATTCTGGCCACAGGGGGCGACAGGGGCTGGGTGCCTTTCATTCACCCTGTGAAGGGTCATTTTAGCACATACTGGCTCAATAAAATGATTTAAAAATATAAAAAAGTTGCAAAGTGTCCCTTTAAAAGGTCATGCTTGATCTGATCTTTTCCACCAGATTCCGATCACAAAAATCACGTGATTGGCCCTGATATTCAATCACGTGATCGGATCAGAGCATTCCTAATTAAAAGGGTTTTCAGAAGTAAAATGGGATCATAAAGAGGTTTTTAAAAACATATGAATATTTATGTATTCATCAAAGAAAACAATGGAAAACTGCAAAGAACTATGGTAAAAGGCCTGTAGTTGCATAGTAGATTCTAGGGTTCTACAACCCCCCAAGGCGCTTCACAACACATTCACCCATTCTCACACACATTCACACGCTGGTGATGATGAGCTATATTGTAGCTACAGCTGCCCTGGGGCACACTGACATAAGCAACGGCAGTAATTAATTACTCAAATCAAACGCAACCTTGTTTGAAACATTTTGCTATATAAACTTCTGAAGAATTTTTTTTTGTTTATTTTATTAAAGCTCTCATTCCCTCATTATTTCAATACATTTGCAGTGGTCTCTAGTATAAATGAGTGCCTTGTAAATTGATCTCTGTGGGTAAAAAGCTCTGCTGCTCCTGTTTCAGGAAGTGTGATAGCCTGAGGAGAGGGGGGCAGAAAATGGCTGGATCTGGAGTCCTAAGCGTGGGTCACACCGTGCATTTGTCGACCGATCTAGACTATTCTCATAGGAAACAAAACAGAGGTTTGACAAAAAAACGGAGAATGTGAGAGTGATTTGTATGTCGGTGGCCTTCCAGTGTGACGGGCCCAGTGACAGCACCCAGTGACTGCACACTCTCACGACCAAAGTCCGCCTCCAACAGGCTTCTAGCAGTGTCAGAAAACCTATGACTCCAGTCTGCAATCAACCAATGAAAATACACCCAGGGAGTGACATGAAAAACTAGTGACGAGAGTACAATGCAAGAGTAGCAATAGCAACATTAGCAACAGTGGAAACTACATGCAGGAACATGTGGGCCACTCCTTTTTGGAGTCAGATTCAGAGTCTAATTAATGGAGTGTTTTTTTTTTCATTTCATCATTGTCATTGGTTTCTGTCAGCGTTTAGTGACGTACGCTTTTTGGCGAGTACGCTCGTGACATTTGCGTGTCCTCCTAGAGCAAGATGTGGTGCAGTTTGGCTTACTGAAATCTTGGACTGTGCAGTGTAACGCCCCTCTAGAGCGATCACAGTGTGACATGAAGTGGTCCTTTGTGACAGCCAAAAAACGTTAAGTGTGGCCTGGGCTTTACTCACTATTAGTTCCTGATATTTGGACATCTCTCCTCTGATTGGCTAACAGCGTTTGCAAATAACACAAGCCTGAAGGAGTTCTGCTGTGTTGTGGAGTTGCTAATGCTAACGGTTAGCTTCTACTAGTCAAGACGTTATCTGCTGTTTCCTGGACGCTAAACCAACAACAGCCTTCCCCGTCGTGAGTCAAGATGGGTGAGTCCATGAATGTTAAGTGACAGTGTGACGTAGATCTGTCAGGATTTTGTAATCCTAGAGTTTCACCGTCTATTTTCTATCAGAAGCTAACGCAGGAGATAGGTGTAGGAGACTATCTCTCTGGGAGAACGTTTCTGTGCACATGGGTAAATATTCGTCATCTATGGCATCAAAGGATTTTGGGGTGCCCCAGGGTTCAGTTCTGGGTCCGCTACTCTTCTCTTTATATATGTTGCCACTAGGGTCAAGTTTTAGAAAATATGGGATTCAGTTCCACACATATGCGGATGACCTGCAGATCTATGCATCTATTCCAGCAAACAGTAATTCACTCTCCCAGGACCTGTTAGACTGCCTCAAAGAAGTGCAGGTATGGTTTGACTCAAACTTCTTCAAATTGAATGAGAGAAAGACTGAGATAATTACCTTTGGGTCTTCGACTGCATTGCTTGACAATAAAGGCATTCTTGGAGATCTGTCCTCCTACTGTCACCTCACAGTTAGGGATCTGGGGGTTGTTTTTGACTCAGGTCTCACTTTTTTAGATCAGGTCAGTGCAGTGGGGAAGACTAGTTTCTTCCAGCTGAGATTATTGAGTAGGATTAAGGCCTATGTTCCTGGTGATCTTTTTGAGATTTTTATTCATGTTTTTATATCCTCTCGGCTGGACTATTGTAACGCTTTGTATATCGGTTTGCCACAGGCCACTTTGGGTCGCTTGCAGAATGTTCAGAATGTGGCAGCTCGCCTTCTGACAGGGACAAGAAAGTATGACCATATCACCCCTGTACTGGCTGACCTCCACTGGCTTCCTGTTAAGTTCAGGATTGATTATAAGATTTTGTTGCTGGTGTTTAAATGTTTGTACGGGCAGGCTCCACCATACTTGGGTGAACTTATTCAGCCGTATGTTCCATCCAGGGTGCTTAGATCAGCTGATCTACATCTGTTAGCCACACGCAGATCCCGGCTTAAAACCAAGGGTGCTAGAGCCTTCTCTGTCGTGGCCCCTACCCTATGGAACAGCCTGCCCCTGGATGTAAAGACAGCAAATACGCTGGCCTCTTTTAAAGTACGTCTGAAAACATACTTGTATTCACTGGCATTTTAGATGTAATTAAGCGACTGCAGGTTTCCCCTTTTTTTTTTCCTTACATTTGTTTTTCAAATTTTTACCTGTGATATTATTTTTATCTGTTGTTTTTATTTTAAATTTGTGCTACGTAATTATTTTTATTTGCCTTTGGTTTTAATACTTTACAAGGCTCTGTTGGCTTTTAAATTTAATTTTTATTCGGTTTTATTACTATTATTGTTGTGCAGCACTTTGGGGCAACGATGTTGCCATTTAAATGTGCTATAGAAATAAAGTTTGACTTGACTTGACTATTTTCATGTTCAGCCTGCATGAAAAAAGAGTGACTGATTGTATTTCAAAATGAAGTAGTATACGTTTCTAAGTGAACTTTCTGTTTAATAATTTTATTTTAAAATGTTTTTAAAACTCAAAAATACTTGATATTTACAACAACAGCGTACTGCTTATGTGTATGTACCTGTACTTTTGTTATTATTTTTCTTCTTCCTTTTCTCTAAGTGTAGTTGCTGTTGTAACGAGTGAATTTCCCCAATGTGGGATTAATAAAGTCTATTCTATTCTATTGAATAAACATTGTCAGGACCTTTATGTGTAAAACTGTGTCAAACTAATTAATATTTAATATTTTCCAATGTGAAACATTAACATAACTTAAAGTATGAATGGATGAGATCTGGTAGCATTAGTACCTGGATTATTGACACAAACAGAAAACATTACAATCTGTCCTGTATTGCAAAAGCATTAATATTTAAATTATTTTAATTTTTGGTATAATGATCCTAAATTAAATGTAATAGTTTAACATTAAAGGCCTGTGGTTTTTACTTATTAAGTTTTAACTGAGCAGAGCTTCGAGAAACAGAAGCGGATTTAACAAACTTTATCTAATTTGGGGACCATTTTTGTTTATATAATACAAAATATGTAAATGAAAGACACATTCCTGCTAGCTGTTCCACCAGCATACCAGCACCAAAAACACCATATGCTGGTAACCATATATACCAGATACTTTAGCTTTACAAACTAAAAAATAATTAGTTGGAGAAATTAAAACATTTTACGGCAAAAATCTGTTTTCTGAAAAGTTCTCAAACAGCAGCACCACTGGCTTTTTCCTGGTTTGGGTTCTGACCGTGTGATTGGCTGGATGCAGGTGGAACTGACCTGGAGATGAGGTTATTCAATGAGAGACGCAGGATGGCAAGGAACAGGAACATGGGGATGGCCCAGCCTTTCCACGCAGCGTACATGTAAACCTGCAGAGGACAAAGTTTGAGTCTTCACCAGGAAACGAGTGAACTAGATACAGATCTGTGCCATACTTTGTATATATGTGTGTGGGGAGGGGGGGGCTTACAATGAAGGCAATGGCGGATGTGTATACAGAGTACCAGCTGGATAAGGCAGAGAGGTTCCTCGTGAAGTTGGTCACAGGTCTAAAGCCTCGTTCTGAACAGATCAACAAGTCCTACTCAGAATCTTCCACAAATAAGAAGATGAACTTCTGGGCTAAAACTAAAACATTAAGCAAAGAATCTAGAATTCTTTTGCCTGTGTCAAAATACTTTAATACTTTACTTACTTTAATACACAACCTGAAGAATTCAGTCAAATTAATAAAACTGAAACCTTAAACGTCTACATGATTTGTGGAGTCCCACCAGGGTATGTTCTTGGGTCTCTACTGTTTATTCTGTATGTTTCACACAAGAGTAACCTACACAGGTGAGCCCCTGCTCTACAGATCACCATCAAATAGATCGTTACACACTGGTAGTAAAACAGAAATACTCACTGAGCCGCCTCATGTTTTCAGTCAGCCTGGAGATCAGATATATACAACATTAATCATGGCTTCAACCAAACAGAGTTTTGACTAAATTAAAGCATGTAGGCTGTTTCAGTTGGGACTGCTCAGTTATAGACAAAGTCATAATCATAATTAATACATGATTAATATAGAAAACACAATTACTCATTAAGGCAGGAATCAGATTATGTGTGCAAATCCTGAAACACTGGTGTGGCTCGTCAAAATAAGAGCACACCTTGACCCTACTAACAGATGCAGAAAGTGTCGCTGTGTAGGATGATCTGTGTCACTTTATTCAAGTTTTCCATCATTATAGCTGAATATTTTATTTGCATCACAGAGTGGTACGACAGCTGCACAGATGCTGAGAGCTCCTAGGGGATGTCTGAGGGGAACTGATGAAACCAATCGTTTACTTGATCCATTAGTCACGTGACAAAAACCTGGACAGACGGCGCTGATGTAAAAGCAGGGAAGGAAAATTTAACGTGTTTGATAAGTGGAACGTGAAAAAATATTTATTTGTCAAATGTAATGTTTTTATGAACTGAAACTGAAATAAAAGTTGCTCTACAAGGGTTTGCTGCTACAATATGTTGCACGGTTGGATGTTTGCCATCATGTTGTTTAAATCTGTCTGTATCATACTCTCAAATCACCACAATAAGGAAAAGTAGCAAAGAAGTGTAAACTTCTGTTCTAAAGATAAATCATTAAAACAATATTGTTTTAATTTTGGACAAAAACAAAACAGGAGCGTCCCTCCTCACCTCCTGGCACTGAGTGGCTCCTCCGTCTCCACTGTCGTCTCCTCTGGCTGGAAGCGGAAGTCTTCAATATAAAGTCCAAAACGATCATAAAGCCACTTCAGGAAGCTGTTAGACAGAGTGTGTCTCTGTTTGTCTGTGGAAAGGAAAAAACAGAATAAAGGTTTCTGTTAGATGATGCTGAAAGTCAGCAGGTGCAGCTTACCTGTACTGCTGCCGGCAGGTGGAGGAGGGGGTGGAAATTTCGGGGTCTGAGATGGTGAGTCATCAAGTCTGTTAGTGGATAGAAATGATCAGTTCAGGAACAGAGAAAGACAATGCTGTATCTTTACTCCCAGGACTCTAGTAGTTCCTTTAGTGTCGACCCACCCTGATCTCAGGACATCACTCATCTTCTGCTCCAGATCCACCCGCCTGCAGCGCTCCTTCTCCAGTTCCTGTTTCAGCAAATCCACATTTGACTCCTCTCTGAATTTCCGCAGCTCCTCCTCTGAAACAGCAAGATTTAAACATAAATCAGTATGAAGTTATCTTCAGCTAAAAAAATCTGCATTATTAAAGCAACAATAAAGAGTTTAAACACTTGAAGTTATTACTTTTAAATGGTTCCAGTGGTTCTTGAGCCAGAAACAAGAGCAACTTCACAGTGGACAGCACTCTGCTGCACTCTGCTGGCAAGAAACTGTACATGACAGTTTTGGGGCTCGGGGCGTTGCTTCAGTCTAATAAATCATATCAGCTGGACTCCAGATTACAAATTTAAAAAAAAAGTATTTCATTCAAGTTTAAAGAACAAACTGTGTTTACATTAGGAAATGTTCACCCTCCTGTGCACAAGAAGTGGATTACGAAAAAACAAAATCAGTGTCTCAATCAGTGTGTTGCCTCTCAGGGTTTTAAAAACACGCCCTCTTGTGGCCACTACAGGAAACAGAAAGAGAATGAGCTTCTCAAACCTTTATTGTCTGCCTCTGCTGCTTAAAATAAAATTAAAATATGTTTTTTTTCTCTGTTTACATTTTAGTCAGAAGAACACAATATTTGTTGGGAAGTCTGAGATAATGATTCAGTGCATTTTAGCTTAAATTAATGTTATCCGTTTCTTTTAGAAATCTCTCAGATCACCCAGCTACTGTGCTGTGAGGCGGTGATCTGATGACTCGGGGGCAGTGCTAATGTGGAGTTTAATCAACATTTCCTGCCCAGCTTTTAGTTTTTACTCTTCTTTAAGTGAGATGCAGCAGTGGTTTAAATAAATGACCAAATTCTCTTTGAGCTCATTTAAAACGTCTCATGTTGAGTCATTCTTTTATTTTGGTAAATACTCCAAACATAAAAAGTCCTGCAAAAACTCACCAAAGAAGTGTTTCTCTAACAAAGCCACTTCTAGCAGCCCTTTGACATGATTTAGGTCGGTTTTTGGGTCGTCTTGGAGAGCTGCGGGAAATGATCCAGAACCAGCCTTAAACACACCAACAGAGGAGAATATCAGGATTAAGATATTTGAATGGATTAAGTCCAAACTAAACCGGTCTGCTCTGCACCTGGACATCGATCTGCGGCTCTCCCTCCTCCCTCGGCTCCTCCGGCTCTCGGACGGTGATGCGAGGTCTTATCACCACATCCTCGCTGCACTCCGTGTCGGAGGTGTTGGGCGACTCGGCCAGATCCAGGAACTCGTCCCGTCTCTGTCCCCGGAACCGGATCCTGTCCAGGCGCTTCAGCATGGTGGACATCTTGAAGTCTGTCTTCTACCTGAGCATGACGAATACTTGATCTGCCAAAATATAAAAACCAGTTTTTTTTCTTACTGACTGTCTTTTCTCGGGCATTAGTTGCATTTATTGTGATGCAGAAACATTTTTAGGACTAGATGTGGACAATTAGCATATAAAATCCTTCATCAGCCTCCAGAAGAACAAACACACAGGGTGAAGGAAACGTTTCATCATTTGCTCTGCCCACAGAAACAGGAACAATCAGCTTCCGGTTCTGGTACCTCTTAAACCATGGTTACATTCACTGTTCTGACATCAGAGCTGAAGTTAATGTTCAGCCCAAGGTTTTCTGTTCTTGCTATAGCACTTCTCACAACCAGTTTGTTAGGGAAGAATTCTGCACACAAACGTGCAGCATTGCTGCCTCTGAGATTCCTCAGGAAAAAAAACAGGAAAGCAGTCATGGCCAAAATATTGAAAATGATACGAATATTAACTGCCTTCATTTGCATAAACGCAAGAATGTTCTACAGTTATCAGATGAATAACAAAGTTCCAGGAAATGAACTTAATGCCCAAATAATTTTTTGGGATATGTGAAAACAGTTTCAGCGTGCCCAAGAATGTCCAGCAGCACTAGAACTGTCTCCTAAAGTTTATCCAGCTGTTGGACCAGGAGTGAGTTGGCCTGGTGTCAAAGGCAGGAAAGAAGCCACTTCTCTTTAAGAAACCCCTCAGGGTCCAGATATATGACTGATGAGAACTGGAGGAAAGTTGTTTTTCTTTGATGAATCTTTCTGATTGTTTAAAGCATCTGGATATATGATCTGGAGACAAAAAGACGAGCGCTCCCATCAGTCCTGTGTCCCTCTAACAGTAAAACATCCTGAGACCATTCATGTCTGTGGGGGATGCCATGAATAAAAAAAATGGTACCTAAACATCCTCCCAGAGGAACTCCACCAACCATCTAACAGCAGTTTGGTGATGAACACTGTCTTCTCCAGCGTGATGGAGCACCGGGCCAGAAGGATAAAGTCAGAACTAAGTGGATCGGGAACAAAACATCAACATGTTGGGTCCAGGTCCAGAAAACTTCCCAGACCTTAATCCCACTGAGAACTTGTGGTCAATCTTCAAGAAGCAGGAGTTCAAACAAAAACCTAGAAATTCTGACAAGGTATAGAAAAAGAAGCACCAACACTGTAAATATGAACTATTTGCATCAACTGAATTTTGTAATTAAGCTTCAGTAACTATAGAAACATGTGTTAAAAAGCTCTAAAACCACTGGAGCAGCAAACAATGACAGCATGCATGTATGAAACCATCCAGTGGAAGGATAACATCAACTCACTTTACCTGAACGGAGCTGAGATGTCAAACACATTTACGACCAATAACTTAAACGTAGATAGAATGATTGTGCAGAAGTAAAATGTTGGCTGTTCCCACAGTTTGATGGCAGGATGTAGCATGCTTCCCAGGAGTGGTCCGACAGGTCTGACTGCACACAAGATGACTCCTATCTGAACAAGACTGAACAAACATGCTGTCTGCTACTAATCAGATTAGAGCTAAGGGTTTTCCAACCTCACTCCAACTAGCTGGGAACTGGTAAAATATAAAAATTCCTTTTCAACTCGTTGGCCCACTGTGAAGCTGCTGCAGCTTCAGACAGATCTATTAGACAAACGTAGTAAGTGACAAACAAACAGCAGCACTGTCACAACTGCTCATTCTTGGTTTACCTATAGATGATCAGCTGCATGTTTTCTTTCTGTTAAAATAGTCCAATGACCCCTTAAAGGGACAGCCTGTGATTGTTCAGTCAGCTCTAACATGTAGAGAAACATCTCATACATCTGTGGAATGTTTTTAACAATGGCTGCATGTTTCACGGATTACGACACCATCCATTCATTCATCCATTTTCATCCGCTTATCTGGAGTCGGGTCGTCGGGGCAGCAGCCTAAGCAGAGAGGCCCAGACTTCCCTGTCCCCAGCCACTTGGGCCAGCTCCTCCAGAGGAATCCCAAGGCGTTCCCTGGACAGCCGAGAAACATAGTCCCTCCAGCGTGTCCTGGGTCTTCCTTTGGGTCTCCTCCCATTTGGACGTGCCCGGAAAACCTCACCAGGGAGGCGTCCAGGAGGCATCCTAACCAGGAGCCACATGAACTGGCTCCTCTCAATGTGGAGGAGCAGCGGATCTACTCCGAGCCCCTCCCGGATGACCGATATTCTCACCCTATCTCTAAAGTTGACCGCGGAACGGCAGCGGAACGTTGCTGCTTCAAATAGAATCCATTATGGTCTATAGGGGTGACACAAACCAGCCACAACGCGGCAATTTAGAAGCGTCCCAGAAGCGGCATGCTAAAGATAGGATCGAGTTCTATTTTTGCCATGTGCCGCTTCTGGGATGCGTCAATTTCTGCAGTTAACATAGAGCTAGACAGGAAAGCACACACAGTTTCAGTGTAAAATGCCCGGTAATTTTCAAAATAAAAGTCTATTGCAGCGATGCGATTTCATATCTGAAGTCTTGAAGAACTCTTGTGATCTCGAGAGTCAAGCGAGGAGGATGGCGGAAGTCTCGAGGGATTTTGTGATCTCGTGAGTCCAGCGAGGAGCGCAGCGGTGAAGCTGCTTTGCGGCTGAGATTCACCCGGTGTGCACTGGCAAGCAGCGAAAATAAAGTCCCAAGTCATCATCACACACTGGTGAAATTACATCTCCGCATTTGACCCATCCCCGTGGTGGGGAGCGGTGAGCTGCAGCTGTGGCTGCGCTCGGGAACTATTTGGTGGTTTAACCCCCCCAATCCAACCTCTTAATACTGAGTGTCAAGCGAGGAGGCATTGGGTCCCATTTTTTCAAAGTCTTTGGTATGACCCGACCGGGATTTGAACCCCGATCTCCCAGTCCCAGGGCGGACACTCATACCGCTGATGGTTCCAGTGTGCTGTCGGGCTAAGGAAGAGCCTAGACACCCTGTGGAGAAAACTCACTTCGACCGCTTGTATCCGTGATCTCATTCTTTCAGTCAATACCCAAAGCTCGTCGTGACCATAGGTGAAGGTAGGAACGTAGATTGAACGGTAAATCAAGAGTTTCACCTTCCAGCTCAGCTCTCTCTTCCTTATGACTGGCTGAACGCCCGCATCACTGCAGACATAGCACCAATTCGTCTATCGATCTCCCGCCCCAATTTTTCCCTCACTCGTGAACAAGACACCAAGATACTTAAACTCCTCCGCTTGGGGCAGGACCTCATCTCTGATCTGGAGAAGGCATTCTACCCTTTTTTGACTCAAGACCATGATCTCGGATTTAGAGGATCCGATTCTCATCCCAGTTGCTTCACACTTAACTGCGAACCGCAATGAAGGCTGTCCAAATTTGAAGACTCCTTCAAATGCGGCCTACACATCCAGCCCGTTTTTTGCCTTGAGTTGAAGGATGGGTCTGGTCAATCTTTCACAGCTCACCATATCCCAAGATGCATTACAGGCCGAACGGGAGATTTTTCTAACAATAGCGAACTAAAGTTACAGTTAAATGTAGGCTAAGTACAAGCTTAAAATGTGTAGATTTAGGGCTTTAGTCATTTATATAAAACATTTTAAGTAGTTTAAAACAATAATAAAACTTTTAAAATGTAAAGGCACAGTTTTGTAATATTTCTACTCGTTTACTAACCAATTCTGTATCCGTTCAAAAACTTGTCCTTTTTCATTGATATTTCTCACCACCCTCTGTTATATATATATATATATATATATATATATATATATATATATATATATATATATATATATATCAGGAGGAGGATGCTGATTGGTCAGCTCACCCAGCCCAGACAGAACCGGAAAATTCTCCACAGGCTAGTTCACCGTCCTTTGTTGTTGTGGAGCCGCTGCTAACGTTGACTATGGAGAAAACTAGTAGTTTCATCTTTTTATCATTGGATTCTACGAACCAAGTGGATTTTTTACTATTAGATGGATTATTTTGACCAGCAAGGTAAGACAGAATTTAGCTTTTGACTTCATGAAAATAGCTTTGTTTTGCTTTTCATTTGCAGTCATTGGGTGGTGTTGAGGTAGAAAACGTGGATTCTATTGTTTAAAAGAGCCTCTTCCTGTTTAGTGTGTGTGAGGTTTGCATATATTGGTGAATATGAAGCATGTTTTTGGAACAACTTTGTTGCTAACTTAGCAACAAAGTCCGTCGATTTCAAGTTGTGTGACGCATAAGAATGGTAATTTGGCGTTCCCTAGTGGTGATATGTGGTTAGCGCATCTGAAAAACTGACCTGCAAAATGAAGAAAATAACGATCGTTTATATAGCGCCTCTCAAGATAAAAACCATTCACAAGAACTAACATAAAAAAAACTAGATAAATTGCATTTCTTGCAGAAATGCGTTTGAATGCTTTATTGCTGAATACGATAGCTGAAACTGCTGAATTGAAGCTAAAACTAAGCTTAATTGTCAAAATGTGCTGAATGTATTTGAAGTTTTAGGAGCAAAAATTGTTAAAAACTTTTAAAAAGCCCGAAAAGTAAGTAGAGAATAGAGAAAAAAATCCTAAACAGCAGAAAACTGAAATCTCTAAACATAGTTTAAAAAACTGAGTAGCTAAAATGTTTAAACAGCTCATATTTGAGTATAAGTAGTTACATTTTCACAATTAGTTTAATTGTGAAATTAGCAGGATATGCTGAATTTTGAAACTGATAGCTGAGTAGCTGAACTGAAATAAGCAGTTTTCTGCTGCGAAAATTTAGCATAATTGTAAAAATGAGCTGAAAAGATTTAGTTGCAAAAAATCACTAACAAGTGTAATAAAGCCAAATAAGTAAGTTGAGAAAAGAGAAAAAAAATCTAAACAGAAGAAAACTGAAATCTCACTACACAGTTTAAAAAACTTGACAGCTGAAATGTTTAAACAGCTGGTATTTGAGTAGGATTAATTTAATAGTTAAATTTTCACAATTAGCTGAACTGTGAATTTAGCAGCTGAAACTGATAGATGAACATAGATTAGAACTGATGTGAAGTTGAAAATGAGTTCAATTGTCAAAGTTAGCAGAATGAGATAA
>SSNS01000613.1:0-12422 GCA_006937985.1 Aphyosemion australe
ACCTGCACAAGGCTGGAATGGGCTACAAAACCATTAGCAAGACTCTGGGAGAGAAGGTGGCAACTGTTGGTGCAATTGTTCCAAAATGGAAGGAGCACAAAACGACCATCAATCGATCTCGGTCTGGGGCTCCTCGCAAGATCTCACCTCGTGGGGTGTCAATGATTGTGAGAAAGGTGAGAAATCATCCTAGAACTACACGGGAGGAGTTAGTTAATGACCTCAGAGTAGCTGGGACCACAGTCACCAAGAAAACCATTGGAAACACATTACACCACAATGGATTAACATCCTGCAGTGCTCACAAGGCCCCCCTGCTCAAGAAGGCACATGTGCAGGCCCGTCTGAAGTTTGCCAATGAACACCTGAATGATTCAGAGAGTGACTGGGAGAAGGTGCTGTGGTCAGATGAGACCAACATTGAGCTCTTTGGCATTAACTCAACTCACCGTGTTTGGAGGAAGAAAAATGCTGCCTATGACCCCCAAAACACCGTACCCACCGTCCAGCATGGAGGTGGAAACATTTTGCTTTGGGGGTGTTTTTCTGCTAAAGGCACAGGACAACTTCACCACATCAACGGGAAAATGGACGGAGCCATGTATTGTCAAATCCTGAGAGACAACCTCCTTCCCTTTGCCAGGAAACTGAAAAAGGGTTGTGGACAGTGTTGGGAGTAACGAGTTACAAAAGTAATCATTTACTGTAATGCATTGCTTTTTGCTGTAACGTGGTAATGTAAGGCATTACAGAAAAAAAATCAGTAATATTTTACTCAGTACAATTTCAGTGTATTACAACGCATTTTTAAACAGGAATCAATTAGTGGGTTTTCTTCAGGGTTCTAATTACGGGGGAGCCTGAAAAAAGGTCCAGTTTCAATATAACGTTATTTATATGGACTCCAGCATACCAGGACTTCTTTAGAGCAGAGAGTAGAGACCGCTGATTGGATGCGCTCCAGCTGCGCGCGCCGCGACCACATTCTCAAAGTCTTGCCAGCAAAAAACATTTAACATGCGATCATTCATGTCCACTTTCTGGCACTTTCTCTTTTACTCATGCCTGACGCGCGCTGCCTCAGCGGAGCTCATCTGTGTCCAGGTCACATCACCACACCTGCGGCGTGCAGCGCACATTTCACTATTTTTGCGGTGCAGATCCCAGAACTGCTTAGTTTAAAAGTAGGCTAGCTCATTATGTGAAAAAGTAGTTTTTCAGTTTTTCTGGAGAATTGAGAGGAGATACAGGAATTTAAGAGAGAGGACAGGAAAATAGTCAAAGAAAAAACAAGAAAACTAAAAAAAGTTCTTGAAAAGGAAAAAGTAGGTAGATTTTTATCCACTACAGATGTTTAACAATATAAAGCAATAATTTATAAGCATGTAATATTTATTTATTTGATAAAATTCAGATCAATTTCAAAACAGGTCCGCACCCAGGGCCGTATCCAGGCATTTGGGGACCAAGGCAAAATACAGGGTGGAGCCACCCCCATCCCCCCACACACCGTTTACACGCTCAGTTAATTTAAGATGGCAGCGTGCTAAGCGTGCAATTTGTTGCTGCATTTATTTCATACAAATTCATTTTCTGGGGGTCCTGGCCAGCATTGGGCACTTTCATGCCCAGGGGCAATCATCCTCCAGCCCTGATGGCATATGCCCATTACTTTAAGTTTGTGACGAATAAGGATATGAAGAACATTGTAGTCAAATGCACTTTGTGTGCTACACCTAAAAAACTGTTGTTATATCTGACTGTTTTAACCACAACCCCTAGCCCAGTTAGATACCACATCACCTTCCACTGGATGTGTGATGAGCTACTTGAGCATCATGAGCTACATTTAGATTCCCAAATCCATATTATTTTGGTGAAAGTAACTTAAAGTAATGCAAAAGTAGTGTAATGCCTTACATTTTAAAATTAGTAATATTATAATGTAATGAATTACTTTAAAATGTGAGTAACAAGTAATAAATAATGCATTACAGTTTTGAAGTAACTTGCTCAACACTGGTCGTGGATGGGTGTTCCAGCACGACAATGACCCAGCAAAGGCAACAAAGGAGTGGCTCAAGAAGAACATTAAAGATTTTGGCCAGACTCAGCATGAAAATTGTAAAATATCAGTTTAACTACACTTTAGCATCTATAAAAAAATAAACTGGGTTCAGTTTTTCATTTTGTTAAGCAGTTTTGTCATAAATTATGGAAAATCAAAATTCTCTCTTCTAAACACTGAAAAGCGCTGGTTCTGCACACGTCACTCAAATACGTGTAAGAAGGCACAGCTCCTGCTGCTTACTAGGAGATTAGTTGTATTTTGCTCTACTTTGTGCTCTCAATGCTTACAGATAATCACGTTTACAGCTGCAGCAAAAAGTCTGAGCCATATGTCACTCATTTTTCTAACTAACGTAGCAACATTAAAGTCATTTACTGTTTGTGAGGAGAATCGTAGCGAGCTGTAAGCACAACACTAGCTTCAGTCAGACCTGCAGTGACCATTACAACACAGCTGATGCACAGACTGCAGGGGCTGGTCAGGGCTCCTCACTCAGAGGTTTGATCTAAAAATATAATCAACATATTCCAACTAGAAATCCATCTAGAACCGCTACCGGTCCTTCTGGACTCCCAAGTCCCGTTAGCATGATGGCAGCCGCACGGCTAACCGGGAAAACATAAGTCATTTGGGAACGCTACGACACACACAGAGGTTGGATCTAAAAAGACAGATCCTTCTGAGACTGGTAGAACCTTCGTGCCATCCTGGATTACAGCTAAAACAACGAGCCAAGGTAACGAGCGGCAGCTGCAAGTTAACGAGCGGCTGCAGCGTCAGGAAAAGTAATTCTGGTAAGCTATTCATTTTTTCCGGTGTAATATCAATACATACACACAGAGGTAAAACTGGCAGCACATTCTTTTATTTTTCTGTAGATTATTGAATTATATTGAGACAGGTCTCCAAACTGAATTTTAAATATCATTACATCGAGGGTTTTGGGGAGTTTGTCATTGAAAGTCTTGAAGTTTTAAATTTATTATAACAGAAGCTGAAACCCCCTTTTTTTCTTATTTGTTAGCCGACCTTCCCGTAACACCACAATAATAATAATTGGACATTCCATAATGAAGGTCATGTCCACAATTATAGGCAGGGCTAGTTGATCATGCAGCATCCTCGGCAACAGCCAATGAAGCTAAGACCTCATCAGCTAAAACCTCCCGGTGGGAGCGCTACAAACACAGGAATTAAATATTCAATAAACGTAAACAAACTGTACTGATTTTGGTTCTGAATACATTCAGCATCCTCCTCCACAATAGTTTAGCCACTGGTGTCCAGATCGGCTCACGACTCTTCTGAGTTAAACAGCCTCAAACGTGCACCTCCGGTTACCCAGCTTGCTGCGGTACAAGTCAAACTTTGGTTAAACTTCCCCGGCTATCCGATATCCGTTCTCCTTGTCGTATTCCAGAGAAAAACAATCTGACCCACTAACAGAGGTTTCAGAAGCTACATCTGACTGATAAAACATTGTTGTCTGCTATAATGCTAACCCAGAAATACCGAGCTGCAGCAGTGTTTTACACTAGCTTTCTGTGAGCAGTTCCTTGTGAAACGTCATCGCCAGCTTAACGCTCAGACCGGAAGCCTTCCTCTGTTTTTTCCTGCGCCGTTTAAAAACACTGGATTTTCTTAAAAATCCAGCTGTGAAACTCCCAAAAAGAAATTGACTTGAGGTTTTAATAAATTTTTACACATGTGATTCAAAGGAAATTTGCCTCTGGCCAATATCGTTAAGGTCATGGAGTGGCCTAGTCAGTCGCTGGACCTTAATCCAATAGAAAACCTATGGAGGGAGCTGAAGCTCAAAGTTGCACTAAGACAGCCTCCAAACCTGAGTGATTTAGAGATGATCTGCAAAGAGGAGTGGACCAAAATTCCTCCTAAAATGTCTTGGTCATCAATTACAAGAGACATTTGACCTCTGTGCTTGCAAACAAGGGTTATGCCACTAAGTCTCTTTTGTTAGAGGGTTCAAATACACTGCTCACAAAAATTAAAGGAACACTTTTTTATTGAGCCTGGCATGAAATCAGTGAAACCTGTCTGATAATTTTCTGGTTGATTAAGCAGCTGAGGGCATTGTTAATCACTTTCAGCTGTATTGGTGTTCATGGGCTTAACGACAGGTGCACTAAAGTGGCAACAATTACAAAACCCTCAAAACAGGACTGGTTTAACATGTGGAGGTCAATTTGTTCCACCTAATTCTATGAACCATGTGGGCTGTCACATTCTGTCCTTGCTTCCCCAGTTTTTGGTTCCTGCTAATTAGTCCCACCTGCCTCTCGTTTACCTAATCACTCATGCTCCCTGATCCTTGTGTGATGACCAACTTCCTTGCATTGGCCTGGATGAAGCTGACAATTATAACAATTATAATTATTATATAGGCTAACAATTATATGTGCTATTTGAGTTTCACTCAATATGCTAAAATTCTGCTTACAATAGTGACCTGCACAGAACCCAACTAATGCTGCTACTCTGTGTATATTTGCACATATTATTGTTGATTTTATATTTATATTATTTCTGCATTATTTTTTGTATTCTTTCACGTTTTGCACCAAAGGGAGTGGCACTCCAATGTCGCTGTACCCTGTACAAAATCAATAAAAGGCTATTTCATTCTATTCTATTCTATTCTATTCTATTCTATTCTATTCTATTCTATTCTGTATTGGACATTGCTGATTGTGTGGAGGCAGATTTGAAAGACAATTTAGAAGAGCCATCAGCAGCAGGACTGACTCAGCTGTTGTTTTCATTCAGGAGTGTGCACTTACAGCATGCATGCCTCGTGCACGAGCTTAGTATTGAAGTTGCAGTTACATGTTTGGCCTGAGGGGGCAATCGCGAGCATAGAAATTTCAAAGTCCATAAAGTCCCTTTAAATTATAAATCACATGTTTTGTTAGATAAACATTTTTAAAGTAGATTTGGACCGGTAGAGATAAAAGTGGACTCGGGCAGAAATCCTGTCTACGTTTGTCGTTCAAACCAGTTATTGTTCCACATCATTGAATGATGGCGTTGTGAGACTAAAACTAATGAATCCCCAGACGTCTGTCAGTAACAAGCTTTGAACATTTTTGAAGCAAAATGATTTCCAGACCTGCTGCATTAAACTGAAACAGGAGCTGAGCTTAACAAGAGACAGAGGACATGTCAGGGTGGGTGCTTCTGGTGCGCAACATGGTAGAACCAAAGTGGAAAATGGGATTATTCATTTTCTAAACTATTTTAAAGCTTCTCTCTCTATGATTTTTATATTTTTCTGCACAAAATATCCTCATTGTGTCACGCATGCTCATCTCTCCTGAAAAATAACAAGGACTGAGCATATCATCATTGTGTGATTTCAAATGGTAGTTTGGTGTCTGAGAATGTGAATGAGATCTGTTTCTGAGTGGTGCAGAGAAGTCTATGATACCATACCAGTTTTATTTCTAAAGCACATTTAAACACAGCATGGCAGCTGACCAAAGAGCTGTACAAGAAGAATAAGAAACAATTTTTATATAGCGCCTCTCTAGGTAAAAATCATGAGGCGCTTCCCAAAAACAAAACAACAAAGAACAAAGCAAAATGCCTGGGACATTTATTACATTAACGTGATGGGACCTGTAAATATTGGTGGGGACAAGTCTGTAAAAGAGGAGGAAAAAAAATAAACAGCACTTCAGAAAGGTAAGGAAATGAGTGAAAGCAGGACAGGCTGGGAGAGAGAAGATGGCAAGCTGTTTGAGCATTTAATCAACAGTCGGACTTCTCTGTAATTCCTATTTTATATAGCAATAATTTAATTTATCACAGTACTAATTGTGTTCTTGGTAACATTTTACAATAAGGGTCCCTTTATTAACATTACTTAGTGCATTATTAAACATTTATAAACAAAAGATTCCTTTATTGACTAATATTGTTAACTTTTAAGTGTCATTAAGGTTAGGACAAAGGGCCAGGGGAAGGGTGTCTGCTTAGTAATTTGTTACATAATATTAACCTTAATAATTAGCAGTTGTTAATACTTTATTTAATAGTTTATTAATGCACTATACCGTTAAAAAAGGACCCTTATTGTAAAGTGTTACCGTATTCTTATTAGTCAAAATACAAAACGAAGACATCAACAGCTATGTTGTTACTAGTAGAAATTATAATTAAGGCTATCAATAATAACAACGGCACTAGTAGGAATTAAGTTTGAGATATCTTGAAATCCCTAAAAACGTAAAGGCAGCAGTAGCTCAGGAGGTAGAGCGGGTTGTCCAGTAATCGGAAGGTTGCAGGTTCGATCCCGGCTCCGGCCAGAGAATGCTGTTGTGTGTCCTTGGGCAAGACACTTAACCCGCCTTGCCTGCTGGTGGTGGTCAGAGGGACTGGTGGCGCCAGTGCTCGGCAGCCTCGCCTCTGTCAGTGCGCCCCAGGGCAGCTGTAGCTACGTTGTAGCTCATCCCCACCAGCGTGTTAATGTGTGTGTGTGATGAGGCAATGATGCAGGGTTGGTCAGACCAGTCACCGCGCTGACACACACACACACACGCAAACAGATGTTAAATGCCGGTAACATTGTACCTGTGAATGGTTGTCTACAGGCTGGGATTATGGTTACCTATTCATTGGGTTGTTTGGGGTGGGTTTCCTGTGCTTTGGAAGCTTTGTTGCATTCGGCGGCAGCAGCTGATTTACTTCCATTTTTTGTTTGTTTATATGGGTACTACTGGATTGGTATTTGTTATTCCAAATAATGTTGTAAATTGTTTCATTTTAGTTTTTTTTTCTTGTCTGATGGGAGGAGCTGGGAGTATATAAGGAGGTCTCCTTAGTTGGTCGAATGAGAGTTGCTTGGTGCCGGCAGAGGTGTAGGCCTTCCTGGATTGAGCCCTGATTGAACCCAGCTGTAGGTAATGGGAATCTGGTAAAATGTTTGCTCTTCCTACCTGCCAAGTCAAGAACTTGGATTGTAAATAGTCACTGCAGTAGCTTTTGTCCTTTTTTTTTCTGCACTGGTTTTGAAAACTCACATTTAACACCAAGGTGGGCACGATGAGCACAATAAAACCCACGGAAACAGAACCAAATTGTTTGGTCTGATTATTGCCATCATAAACCCCGCAACAGNACATTTTTAAAGTAGATTTGGACTGGTAGAGATAAAAGTGGACTCGGGCAGAAATCCTGTCTACGTTTGTCGTTCAAACCAGTTATTGTTCCACATCATTGAATGATGGCGTTGTGAGACTAAAACTAATGAATCCCCAGACGTCTGTCAGTAACAAGCTTTGAACATTTTTGAAGCAAAATGATTTCCAGACCTGCTGCATTAAACTGAAACAGGAGCTGAGCTTAACACGAGACAGAGGACATGTCAGGGTGGGTGCTTCTGGTGCACAACATGGTAGAACCAAAGTGGAAAATGGGATTATTCATTTTCTAAACTGTTTCTATTTTAAAGCTTCTCTCTCTATGATTTTTATATTTTTCTGCACAAAATATCCTCATTGTGTCACGCATGCTCATCTCTCCTGAAAAATAACAAGGACTGAGCATAGCATCATTGTGTGATTTCAAATGGTAGTTTGGTGTCTGAGAATGTGAATGAGATCTGTTTCTGAGTGGTGCAGAGAAGTCTATGATACCACCAGTTTTATTTCTAAAGCACATTTAAACACAGCATGGCAGCTAGGGATGGGTACCTTTGACATTTGAATCGATACGGTACCAATTCCCGGTACCTATGAATCGATACCGGTACTTCACGGTACCTATTTTCGATACTTTTGAGTGTTTAATAATTATTTAAATCTCATTTTTAATTAAAAATTAATTTTTTCTCAATATATAACCATATTTGATAAACATCACAATAAATAACATACAACTGTTTGTATTTTGTCATCGTAGTGTTGTACAAAATTCTTCAATATGAAAACCTTTAACCACAACTGTTTCTAAATGATGCAGAAATTTAAACCCAGCTCCATGTGCTCCTATTCCTCTCCTTTCCCCTCTGGACAAATTGTGTGATGGTGCGTCCTTGTAGTATTAGAAACTGCTGTGAACTAAATTTACTGTGTATCTTCATTCATTTTGCCGTTCTTTTTCAAACAGTTGATTTTTCCTACTCGGAAGTCGGAATTTCCGAGGAGGAAGTGAACGCACCATTAGCTGATAGCAATGTTAATGATAGCTAAAATATCAAGCTAACACTATCTTAAACATAAACGTTTATTTTGCTGCTGGAGCAGATTAAGATGATGATGCCTCACTTAGATCGCTGTCGCTGGTTTCATCATCACCCAATCACCCACTGCATTTAGTGAAGTGAAGCCAAACTTTATAGCGCGTTCGCTTTCTCTTAGTCGGAATTTCCAAGTTCCGAGGAGAAAGCGAACGCACCATTAGCGGAACAGGAGCTAAAATATCAAGATAATGTTATGTTAAACAGTTTATTTACCTGCTGGAGCAGATTAAGACAATGATGCCTCATTTATATCATTGTTGCTGGGTTCTTCATCACCCAGATAGCCATCCCATTTAGTAAAGTGGACCCAAACTTTAGAGCTCTTCCTCTGTGCCATGCTGCTTGCTCTGTTTACAGCTTGCCTGCAGTGACTAGCAACTTTCCGCTCAATCACCGGTGAAACACTTCTCGAGGGGGGAACACATATCGACATAACACCGGCGCTGCTGTCTATTTTGGCAAATTGCTGTCTCGCAAGTTCTCGTTAGGTCAGGTACCGAAACAAGGCACCGTTTCTTGTCACGTGAAACGGTTCTCGGTCGGTTCGACAGAATTCGGTCGGTGCCTTAAAAAGTACCGGTTCCGGTACCCATCCCTAAGTTTGAGATACCTTAAATTCCCTAAAAACGTAAAGGCAGCAGTAGCTCAGGAGGTAGAGCGGGTTGTCCAGTAGTCGGAAGGTTGCAGGTTCAATCCCGGCTCCGCCCAGAGAATGCTGCTGTGTGTCCTTGGGCAAGACACTTAACCCACCTTGCCTGCTGGTGGTGGTCAGAGGGACTGGTGGCGCCAGTGCTCGGCAGCCTCGCCTCTGTCAGTGCGCCCCAGGGCAGCTGTAGCTACGATGTAGCTCATCCCCACCAGTGTGTTAATGTGTGTGTGAATGGGTGGATGACTGATTTTGTTGTGAAGCGCCTTGGGGGGTTGTAGAACCCTAAGAAGGCGCTATACAAATACAGGCCATTTACCATTTACCATTTAAAGGTGGAATATGGAACACGAACACCAAAGCGACAATAGAAGATCGTCTCTGGTCTCTGCAGCAGCTGCCTGTAGGAGCGCTTCTGCCAAGCATTTGATCTGCGCACGGTGTGCAGAAAACCAGAAGCTTTAGGCAGCTGTATTACAAACGCAAGGTAACTTGAGACAATTTCTCGTTATTGTGATATTTGTGCTGAGCTAAAACGTCAGACAGAATGACATTTTGTCCTTAACAGCAGTTTATTAGAGTAGTTTAACAAACAGATGAGATAAAACCCACATCTCCAACTTTCAGTTTCACCTCAACCAGCCGACGTGTCTCTTAAAGGAACAGCAACATCAGGCTACAACATCAGTCACAAAAAGCCCTAATGGATCATTACAATATTTAGACATATTTTCATATATAATATGTTGATTCTGGTGTTTCATAATAATCTCTAATAATTATATGATCTCTAACAATTTCCTGATAAACTCTGTTGGTTAATTTTCTAAGCAGAGGGACTGTCTAATCCTCATTATGTCCACTATTATGTCAACAGATTATTGTCACAATGAAAATATGTATAATATGTAAAGGTCAGAGGTCACTACAGAACCCACTGTTAAATAGTTCCGTGAGGACATTGTCCTACGTGGTTCAAAAATGTCCTGCGTGAGACACTCCCAGGTCTGCCAGTGTGGCAGGCGTGGCTCAAAGGTTTTTGCAAACACTGATAGCATAACTTCCAACATTATTATTTCCAACTAGGTCGGCATGGGTCCTCTTTATGTCACAGAATACAGCAGTCAGCCAGAGGACAAGGATTTTCATAATAGTGAAACTTCTGCTGTGGCTACATTGTAGCTCATAACTATCAGTGTGACCTCATTGTGTGAGTGAATGGTTGAATGACTGTTGTGTTGTAATTCATCTAGGGGACTCTAGAAGGCGCCACATAAACAAAGGGCATTTACCATTTAGCCGGAGAAACATTCTATTCCTCTACATCTTTTACAAGCTGCTGAATGACAATAACTTAATCCAAAACAGGCTCCTGTGTGGGCCATCAGCTGAACAGCAGCTCTTTGGGAGACTCTTCAATCTCTCAACAGGTTTAAGATCTGCTGTTTTGAACTGCTCGTTTTGCTGTTTTGTTTTTACAATCAATACAATCAGCAGCTGGTATTAAATCAGTGTGTTGTCACACCAAGGACTGAACATCATGAACAGCTTGCCCCGAGTTTGACGAGCCTCATTAGGTGTAGTCAATGCGCAACTGTGCAGAAAAATTCCTGGTCCCAGAGCCCCTCAGGGAGATGATGGCCTGACAGAGGAGAACTCACAATTTAAGGTTGTATGTTTGATTAGATTCTCAATCATCCAGGGCATGATAATCTTCTTGGTCTGGGGTCAGAACTGTTCCAGTTCAGTTCTGGGTCAGACCTGAAGAAGCTTCTTGGATGAGAGAGGAAATGTCTTCAAGGAAAACAAGAAAAGTCCAGGGCCCTCATTTATCAGATCTGTGCATATTTCATGTGTACGAACAATTTTAAACATTGTGTGGTATTTACCATTTTGTACTTGTGTGTAGAAATGTTCCTAAATATAAGAACAGCTCTGACCATGTGTACAAACAGCATCTACTGGTAGAACTCGGAACTGCAATACTGAATGTCTCCGTCATCCACGCGTGTTCCTCATCCACTAATTATTCTACCCAGGAAGTAATTATGTCTGTGGAGAAACAGCTTTATCACATACAGTGGAGGACAAAGAAATTAAAAGTCTCAGAACAGTATCATTTTAATGGTAGGTTCATTTTAACAGTGACAGACAGCACATCAAAGGGAAAATTCAGAAAATAACTTTAAATAAAAGATAGAAACTGATTTGTGTTTCATTGAGTGAAATAAGTATTTGAACCCTCTAACAAAAAAGACTTAGTGGCAAAACCCTTGTTTGCAAGCACAGAGGTCAAACGTCTCTTGTAATTGATGACCAAGACATTTTAGGAGGACTTTTGGTCCACTCCTCTTTGCAGATCATCTCTAAATCACTCAGGTTTCCAGGCTGTCTCTGTGCAGCTTTGAGCTTCAGCTCCCTCCATAGGTTTTCTATTGGATTAAGGTCCAGAGACTGACTAGGCCACTCCATGACCTTCATGTGCTTCTTCTTGAGACACTCCTTTGTTGCCTTTGCTATATGTTTTGGGTCATTGTGGTGCTGGAGCACCCATCCACGACCCATTTTCAGTTTCCTGGCAGAGGGAAGGAGGTTGTCTCTCAGGATTTGACGATTGATGGCTCCATCCATTTTCCCGTTGTTGTGGTGAAGTTGTCCTGTTTTTATCATTTGAGAAATATCTCCAAACTGCGAAGGTTGGTGTCAAAACATGAACTTGAAATGGTTATCCATGCCTTTATCTCCTCCCGTCTAGATTACTGTAACACCCTTTTCACATGTTTTAACAAAAAAGCCCTTGACCGCCTTCAGTTGGTCCAGAATTCTGCAGCGAGGCTCCTAACTGGAGCAAACAGAAGAGCTCACATCACTCCTATTCTGATGTCTCTGCACTGGTTACCCATTAACTTTAGAATTCAATTTAGGATCCTTACTATGACATACAGGGCTCTACATGGCCAAGCTCCTCCTTATGTTACTGAACTGTTAAAGCCTTATGCTCCAACCCGAGCCCTCAGGTCCACCAACCAGAACCTTCTAGAAATTCCAAAGACCAGATATAAAAGTCGAGGTGATCGATCTTTCCAGGCTGTTGCACCCCGACTTTGGAATGAACTTCCTTTATCCTTACGTGTTACTGACAGTCTGGACACCTTTAGAAAGCAGCTGAAGACCCTTTTGTTTAAAACTGCTTTTACTTAAATCTTTTATGTTTTATTCGTTTTTTCTAACTTGTATTTATAATCATCTTTCATTTGTTTTATCATTTTTATAATTTTATGACTTTCTGTTTTCTGATTTTTAATGATTTTATGATATTCTGTTGTTTTGTTTTAAGATCATTTTATGATGACTTTATCTTTTGTTTTGTTGATCTTTGTGAAGCACTTTGTGATTCTTTTTCTGTGATAAGTGCTATACAAATAAAATTTACTTACTTACTTACT
>SSNS01000613.1:14068-34636 GCA_006937985.1 Aphyosemion australe
ACCTCACATTATTTATCAGCTTCTCCCCCTCCACCAACCCTCCTCAGCACCACTCCCTCCCTCCCTCCCCCCTCTCAGTTACACCAGACCAGGTGAGGAGAGAACTGAGGCGGCTTAAAAGCAGAAGGTCAGCAGGTCCCTGACGGAATCAGCCCCAGACTGCTCAAAGGCTGTGCTGACCAGCTTTGTGAAGTGGTCACACACATGTTCATCCTGAACCTTCGGTTGGAGCAGGTCCCCATCCTGTGGAAGACCTCTTGTGTGGTTCCAGTCCCCAAAACATCACATTCCAGGGAACCAGACCACTACAGACCTGTCGCCTTGACCTCCGATCTGATGAAGACTATGGAGAGACTCATCCTCACCCATCTACGTTCAGTGGCGACCTAAGAAATAGACTCACTCCAATCTGCATACAAACCAAGCATGGGGGTGGAGGACGCCCTCTTCTACCTGCAGCACCGGGCTCTGAATCACCTCGAGATGCAAAAAAGCACTGTGAGAATCATGTTCTTCGACTTTTCCAGTGCCTTCAACACCATCCAGCTGTGTCTACTGCAGCAGAAGATGAGGGGTGCAGGAGTGGATGAACATCAGACCGCATGGATCATCAACTACCTCACCAACAGGCCACAGTACGTGAGGCTGCACAACTGTACATCTGAGGTGGTTGTGTGCAGTACTGGAGCTCCGCAGGGTACAGTGCTCTCACCCTTTCTCTTCACCTTCTACACCTCAGACTTCACCTACATTACCAGCAGCTGTCACCTCCAGAAGTTCTCTGATGACTCGGCCATCGTCAGCTGTGTGTCTGAGGGGGATGACCAGGAGTACAGGTCAGTCATCGTGGACTTTGTGGACTGGTGTGAGCGTAACCACCTTTGCTTGAACACCAGTAAAACAAAGGAAATGGTGATTGACTTCCAGAGAAACACTCCTCCTCACTCACCAGTAAACATCCAGGGAGCAGACATTGAGGTGGTGGACACCTTTAAGTACCTGGGTGTTCACCTCAACAGTAAACTGAACTGGTCCCACAACACAGATGCTCTGTATAAGAAGGGCCAAAGCCACCTCCATCTCATGAGGAGGCTGAGGTCCTTCGGAGTTAATTCCCAGCTGCTAAAATCCTTTTATCACTCTGTTCTTGGCTCTGTTATTCATTCTGCTGTGGTCTGCTGGGGTGTAGGCAGCTCTGACCGAGACAGAAAGAGACTGAACAAGCTAGCTACCAAAGCTAGCTCGGTTCTGGGCTGCCCACTGGATTCTGTTGAGGAGACGTGTGAAAGGAGGATGCTGGGGAAGATGACCTCCATCTTAAAAAACTCCTCACACCCACTGTATTCCACTGTGGAGATCATGGACAGCTCCTCCAGAGGTAGACTGAGACATCCCAGATGTAAAACAGAATGCTACCGTAAAGCTTTCATCCCCTCTGCAGTATGATTGTAGAACTCCTCAGTTTAAGCTGTACTGGCATTATCCTGTATGCTGCTTAGTGTTGGAACCCAAGTTTTTTAATATTCATTTTTATTTGTGGTTTTGGTGATCGAAGATTACAATACTAGATTACTGCATATGTATATATACATGTATCCTTGTTTTTATTTTTCTTCTAATTATCCTCTTCAGCAGGGGTGCCCAATCCTGGTCATGGAGGGCTGGTATCCAGCACGTTTTAGTGGATTCTCTGCTCCAACATGCTTGATTTAGTGGTTGAATCACCTGTGCAGTAGGGATGTGAATCTCCACCACTGAGGCCGATTCGATACGTATCTCGATACGCTACCAGCGATACGATAAATTAAAGATACGGTGAAACCCTTTGACGATACGATTCGATACTATTCATCCCTGCTGACGATTCTTTAATGATTTGAAAACGATTTTCGATTCGATTCATTTCATGATGCGAAATGAACGACAGAATCAGAAAATTATTAGTTCATCATATAATTATTAGGAATTTTTATGAAACAGTAAAAATTTGAACACACTTCTAAATATTGTAATGATCCATATGTGGCAATATTAAAAGCTGTTGTAGCCTAATGTTACTGTTCCGCTAAGAGAAAAGTCCAAGCTGAGATGTGAGTTTATCTCAGCTGTTTATTGGACTTCTCTGAACCAAAATGTCATTCTGTCTGTTGTTTAGTTCTGCACAAATGTTACAATAATAAGGGATTATCTTAGATTACCTCACACAAAGCTTTAGTTGCGCAGATCAACAAGAATGCTCGGAAGAATACGCTGCTGCAGAAACCGGTCATACGGACTTCAGGAAGTTTTATTTTGACAAGACAGGAAGCACGTACATCAGTTAATATTGTCCCACGATGGTTTTTCTAACTGCGGCTACGCACCACCTGGCCTCCGCTAAAAGAGACTGATGGTGTGTTCAATGCGCCTCAAAAAAGAGGACATAGCAGGTAAACAATGAAGTAATCGATGTAACCATAGTTTTAACCGATGAGAGACACGCATGGGAAGATACTGTAGCGGCCCTGCCCACTGCCAGGCCAGGCAGAGGCCGCGGGGCATTGTGGGGGTGGGTTAGGGTTTGTTTTGTCCCATTTTAGTTGTGTTCTGTGGAGTTCTGTTGGGTTGGGCTATGTTAATGTTGTTTTACTTTTGTTTAGTGTTTATTATGTGTGGCTTTTAGCTGGTGCCAGTTGGCACTGTAAGTGAATGTTTTATGTCGGGGAATGGGGAGGGGAGCTGTTCGGCTAAATAAATGAGTTCTGTGTCTGCTACTTGGTGACTCGTCATTGCCGCTGCACTCACACTCCGCTAGATGGCTTCTGAAACCGCCACATTGGTGTCAGAAGTGGGATTAACGCTGTCAAGAAAGACACACAAGATGCAGCAGATCGACGAGGAGATCGAGCGACTTGGCAGAGCAAACAGGAAGCTGGAAGAGCAACTGCGGCTGGGCGCCAAGATGAGAACACCGCGCCAGCCAGATGGAGCCAGTGCTCCGCGACTAACCCAGCAGCTGAGGAAGCTGTACCCAGCAGAAACGCCTACAACCCCGGCAACAACGGCGCTGAGAGACGGCGTCGATCGAACGCCGGTGAAACTTCCAGGATTCAGCGACGGCACGCCTCTTGCGCCCTTCCTCGCTCAGGTGGAGCTGGCAGCGCGGCACGAGGGGTGGAGCCAGCAAGAAACGGCTGTTCGCGTGGCGCTGGCGTTGGGGCGCTTCAGGTCCTGGTGGACCTAGCACCGAAGGAGCGGTGTGACTGGCAAGCCATCACGGCAGCACTGGACAGACGTTTTGGAAAACGAGTCTCAGGAGAGCAAAGCCGAGAGCAGCTGAGTAGCAGACGGCACGGCCACGGAGAAAACTTGGGAGCTTATGCGGCTGACCTGCAACTGTATGCTCGTCGGGGCTATGCTGACTTTCCGGCTGCCGCCAGAGTAGAGCTAAGCCTACACGCATTCCTACGAGGGCTAACGCCGGAGCCACTATGTCAACACATCAGGTTGTCCTTCCCTACCACCGTGGGGGAAGCGCTCAGGAGAGCTGAGCAAGCGGAGGACGTGATGCTTGCTGGATTGTTGGAGCGATCGCCGCTGGTCAGAGCGGTTGAACGGGAGGAGGCGCTGGAGGACATGGGAGAAGTTAGCTGGGCCCGGCTGGGCCAGACCTCGTGACCGAGACCATCCACCGGTCTTTGCTACCACTGCGGGGAACCGGGGCATCTAGCCAGGGACTGCCCGGCTCCGAGTCCTCGACCCAGATCTGGACAGCAGAGGCCACAGGCTGTGAGAGAGGCTGGCGGGGTAAGGGCACTTCCACCTCGCACAACATCACCCATTGGATTTAATCTGCCATCTGTCGGCCGCTGCGGGCCGCTTGGTGGATTATATTTGGACTGTTTTGTCGGTGGACAGCGATGCAGGGCCCTGGTGGATACGGGGTCTACTATCTGTTTGATCCGAAGAGGATTGTTACCAGAGACTGAGGGGTCTCTCCCGGTGGGGTGGAGCCCCACCGAGGCTGCATTGCTGACAGTGACCGGCGCAAAGGCCAGGATGATGGGAAAAGGACTGTTACCGGTGGTGGTGGGACCACTTCAGGGGGAGCACGAGTTTTGGGTGACTGATATTCGGGAGGATTGCATCATTGGTTTGGATTTGTTGACTCGCTGGGGGGCATGCATTGATGTTCGTGGAGCTGCTTTGCGCATGGGGGCCGATGAGATTCCTCTCCAGGAGGCAAGTGTGCCCCGGAGCAAACTTCAGTCGCTGGAGGACGGCTGCAGGGGGCCGGAGCAAGAACTGTCGGCTGCAGCAGCAGCAGCTGTTGATGAACTGGAGAGGGAGTTGTTCTCCCTGGAGGAACTAAGCAGCAGGAGGCTGATCCAACTCTGGCGGAGGTGAGAACCTGGGTTCGGGACGCCAGGAGACCAGAGTGGCCTGCTGTGTCCTCTCGAGGGGCTGATCTGGAGGACCTGCACTCGCAGTTCGGCAGCTTGAAGCTGCATGGAGATGTGCTGTATCGGCGCTGGCAGGCACCAGGAGGAGGGATGGACCGCCTGCAGCTGCTGGTGCCACAAAGCCTGCGAGCAAAAGTCCTCTACTGGGTTCATGGAGCAGCGGGGATGGGGCACTTTGGCAACAGCAAGACGGGGCAACGGCTCTGGCGGAGGTTTTACTGGCCGGGTTGCCGCCAGGACGCGGAGTTCCAAGTCCACTGCTGCAGAGTCTGCGCCGGTCGAGGGGGTCCTGCTTGGCACTCCCGGAGGCCGGTGCATGCTCGGCGCCGGCCGGGCCGGGTTAAGACTTAATGGGGGAAAAACTTTGAGGGTCGTGGGACACTTGACCCTCTTGGTGGGGGGCTATGTAGCGGCCCTGCCCACTGCCAGCCCGGGCAGAGGCCATGGGGCATTGTGGGGGTGGGTTAGGGTTCGTTTTGTCCCATTTTAGTTGTGTTCTGCGGGGTTCTGTTGGGTTGGGCTATGTTAATGTTGTTTTACTTTTGTTTAGTGTTTATTATGTGTGGCTTTTAGTTGGTGCCAGTTGGCACCGTAAGTGAATGTTTTATGTCGGGGAATGGGGAGGGGAGCCGTTCAGCTAAATAAATGAGTTCTGTGTCTGCTACTTGGTGACTCGTCATTGCCGCTGCACTCACACCCCACTAGATGGCATCTGAAATCGCCACAATACATTGCGATACAGCCGTCAGTTATAACCGATGCGCACTGAAGCTACCGGTGCAGTCGCATCGCTAACGTCATGAACGAACCACCGGTTCAGATCGGTGAATCTCTCCATCCCTACTGTGCAGCAGCTCATCAGGCTCTGCAGAAGCCTGTTAATCACCTGCTGATTAAAATCAGGTGTGTTGAAACAGGGTTAAAACTAAAACATGCTGGACCAGGATTGGGCACCCCTGCTCTTGAATGTTGGTGCTGCTGTAACAAGTGAATTTCCCCACTGTGGGATCAATAAAGTCTATTCTATTCTATCCTATCATCCATCAGGAGGCTGAAAGGTAAACTTTACATGACTAAACTGGCACTTTGTTGTCTTTTATGGTTTTTACATATTTGGAATTTATGTTTCAAGATTGTCAGATGTTACAGTGAAAATTTCTACTAAACATTATGACGTCACTAACTTTGAGCGATCTAAATTTTCAAAGGTCTTTTCACTCAGACCAGTTCAATGGCCTAGTGGTATGAGTGTCCACCCTGGGACTGGGAGATCGAGGTTCAAATCCCAGTCGGGTCATACCAATGACTTTAAAAATGGGACCCAATACCTCCCCGCTTGACACTCAGCATTTATGGGTTGGATTGGGGGGTTAAACCACCAAATAGTTCCTGAGCGCGGATGTGTCTGCAGCTCACTGCTCCCCACGGGGATGGGTCAAATTCAGAGCACAATTTTCACCACACCAGTGTCTGTGACAACATATGGGACTTCAACTCTTCTTTTTTGCATGACCTTTAAACGTAAAATACATTTTAGATGATGAAACATAAGTGTTTATGTCACTGAGTATCACTGCTGCTGTTTCCTCTCAAACCAAACTGGGAGGAACCAGTGTTTTTTTTTTAAACCTGTCCTGTCCTGGCAGATGTAGCAGACAGAATGGTTGATCCAGGTGCCATAATATGCCAGAGCAGTTTTAGGGATGTGGGATATTCCTCCTGTTGCGCAGTAGCCTTTATTATGTTTGTGGCATGTTAGACTGCATTTGCCACTGGCGTGGACAGGCAGGGAGAAAAGAGACATACAACACAAACAGGGAAAGAGAGGGAGGGGGAATGGAAGGACAACAGTACACAACACATAGACTAAATGGTATTGTCCATATTTGTAGTAGTATGTTCTTGTGTGTGTGTGTGTGTGTGCGTGTGTGTGTGCGTGTGTGTGTGTGTGTGTGTGTGTGTGTGTGCGCGCACATGTGCATCTATACCAGGGGTGGGGAATCCTGGTCCTGGAGGGCCGCTATCCCGCAGGTTTTGTGGTTTATCTGCTCAAACACACTTGATTCAGTACTTGAATCACCTGTGCAGCAACTCATCAAGCTCTGCAGAAGCCTGCTAATCACCTGCTAATTGAAATCAGATGTGTTGAAGCAGGGCTACAACCAAAACTTGCAGGATACCGGCCCTCCAGGACCAGGGTTCCCCACCCCTGATCTATACCATAGCATATGTTCATAGCAATATGTTCACGCTTTTTTCTTTATACATCTTGCCATTAGGTTCTATTTTCACCAAACATAACATCACCTTCCACTGTTTTGCAGATGATCTTCAGGTCTGTCTTCCACTCATCCAGTCATCTGTCACGTCCTTAATGGACTGCTTAATGGATGTAAAGCAGCGGATGTCTATCAATTTTATGAACAACCTCAAAACTGAGCTTTTAGTCTTTGGCAGACAAGACCTTGTAGATGGGGCTGTGAGTCCCCTTAGTCCCTTATCAGCATTTGTAAAGCCCTACGTAAAAAATCTTGGGGTCTTTATTGATGGTTCTTTTAAACTTGATAGACAGGTGAGTGCAGTGGTCCAGTCTGGCTTCTATCACTTAAGGCAAATGGCAAGGGTTAAAAAATATTTACCAGCAAATGTTTTGGAACAAGTTATCCATTTGTTTGTCTCCTGTTGGCTGGACTACTGCAACTCCCTCTATTATGGTCTGGAACACTCCACTTTGCAGCAGCCCGTTTGTTAACAGGTACAAGGAAGCGTGATCATATCACACCAGTGCTTGCTTCCCTTCACTGGCTTCCCGTTCAGTATAGGATCCATTTTAAACTTTTGCTTTTTGTTTTTAAATCTCTCTCTGGCCTTGCTCCACCCTACATTGATGAGTTACTCACCATCTACACTCCTGCCAGGAATTTAAGGTCCTGTTCCCAGTCACTATTAGTGGTACCAAAAGCTCGTCTCAAGTCCCGTGGTGATAGAGCTTTTTCTGTGGCTGGCCCTAGGCTCTGGAACAGTTTGCCCCTAGAACTGAGGACCTCTCAATGCATGGAGCATTTTAAGTCAAAACTAAAAACTTATTTATTTGACTTGGCTTTTAACAATAGTTGAGTTGAATATCTATTTTTTTTTATCTGGTTTATTGTAGTAGTTATTGTTCTTGTTTTACTCTCAACTGTTTTTATTGTTTACTCTTGTCCTTTTGCTTGTGGTTTTATCATATACCTCGTTTTTAACGCCATAATTTTTAATATGTTTTATTTATTGAGCATGTTTTATTTCATGGCATTGTTCTGTTCAGCACTTTGGGTTGCGTGAGCAACAGTAAAGGTGCTATACAAATAAAGTTGACCTTGACCTTCATGTATGTGTGCTTGTGTGGTTACCTACAGTATGTGTTCAGGTCTAAGCTGTATTGGTGTGAATCGATATGTGTTTGTGAGTGTTTGTATGTGAGTTTGTCACCAAAGAGTGTTGTTTTGTTTTTTTAATGTTGTGTATGTAATGTGGGAGGGGCTGCCCCGGAACAGCCCAGGCCCCACCAGCACCAGAGTCCTGGGCCACGCACGCCCAGAGGGCAGACCCGAGCAAGACAACCCCAGGCCCCAAGGGCCCACCTCAACACCCTGCAAGGGACAGAAAAGCATGGGGCAACCAAGCCAACCTGGCCCTGCCCCCCAGCGATGCGAGCGCCAGCCCAACAACCATGCCTCCAACCCATAGGGATGGTGAGGGTGGAGGATGGAGAGGACACCCTTGGCCATGAAATATGGGTGCCAAGCAGCGGAGGGCCCCCCATTTCGGGAACAGCCTCCAAGGCAGCAGGCAGCACAAGATGCCCGAGATCCTAAGTCAACAGCTAACCACCCACCTAGGGTTCCTACAAGTTTCTTCAAGTTAAATTCGAGTCTTTTTAAGACCATTTATATAAAAATTTAATAGCTATTTCACGGCCCTACCGTGTGTTTTGGTGTGTTGTCTAGTTCCTTGTTTCCCATTTGATATTTATACTTAATTAATATTTCATTGTACAAATTTCACCTTTATTTCAGTAACAATTTAGGTTGTATTAATATCACTCACTTTTCTCAAAATATATCTACATATATCCACATATGATAGTAGAAATGAATGTATTTCATTAACATGTTCAGTAGTAAGCTACCAGAAATGCTAATAAAATTTGGGGACTTCTCTTCCTCTTGAAGAGTTCAATAAGTTTCACGATCAACTTGATTGTGAACGTGCTACCTGCTAGCATTAGCTTTAGCAAACCTGCTCGTGGATTGATGATTGATCCCAAACTTTAGAGCGTTTTTGCCTTACAGTGTTTTTTGTCTTTGCTGGTTTCTTTATTTTCCTCCATAACACCTAGATGACCATGTTGTTCACCATTAGAATGTGTTCAGGTTGTGGCGCACAAAATAAATGAAGCCTAGTAAAACGATTCGAGGAATTTATTCAAACCATTCGAGTACTGGTTTTTGAGCTCTAAAATACAGCACAACTTTTAAGACCCAGATATCAAAATTCAAGACTTTTTCAAGGTTTTGCAAGTTATTATTTCCAAATTCATAAATTCAATGCTTTTAAGACTTTTTAAGACCTTGTAGGAACCCTGCCGCAGCACGGGTCAGGGCCTCCAGACCATACCCCCAACCTGTGGGCACCCATCCCCACAACAGCCCCAAAGCCTTGCAGGCAGGTCCAGATCCCCAGACCAACAGAGGGTAGAGGGCAGAAGCAGTGGAGGTGAAGCCTCCACCATCACCACTCACCCACAGGTAGACCAATGTTGTGTGTGCATGTGTGCGTGTGTTAATGTAGGTTGGTGTGTGGTGACTTATATGTCTAATATGGCAGTGGTTTTCTAAATTGCTGTTGTCTTTCTATCATCTACAACCAGTCTGCCCAGTAGGGCTGCACAATATATCGAAAATATATTGTTATCGTAATATCAGCATGCACAATAGGCATATCGCAAAGAACAGAAAAATATCGCAATTAATGGTCATCTCAGATTTTTGCTACACATAATGCATTTTGTCAATCAAACGGAAGCATGAAGTTTTTGACAAATCAAATAGAGCCCTTCACCCATTTGGCCAATCGGTTGGGTTCTTATAGGTTAGATGCCTTGGTGCCTAGGTGGACGGCACTTCATTTGGATGGCTAGCAAACACCTGAGTTAGCTTAGAGAGCGTCGCAATGACTGAGGGTAAGACGTGTGCCGAAAATGTTAGCGAGAAAGAACTCACAATTCAAACAGCATGACTATTATTTCAAAGTACTTGTGTTCAACAAACACAAGTACTTTGCAAGACATGCCAAACACTTGTGGCAACCATGAGGGGAAACATGACAAATATCTGTTGTCACCTCCAACGCAACCATAAAGATCTATAAACTGGGCTCTAGAAAGCTAGCGTTAGCAAACCGAAAGTCTCTGACGTTAAGACAAGTAAGAGCACAACAGCCCAGCAGATGCCCATGGGTGGAACTCCTTATGAGAAACCAGAGGTGGGACCAAGTCATTGTTTTGCAAGTCAAGTCAAGTCTCAAGTAAAATGCAGGCAAGTTGAGTCAAGTCTCAAGTAAAATGCAGGCAAGTCCGAGTCAAGTCTCAAGTAAATGCAGGCAAGTGCGAGTCAAGTCTCAAGTCTGACACTTCAAATTTCAAGTCATTTCGAGTCACTTTTAAAACACTGCAATTATATGTTCAGAGTAAATCATAGACAATGTATTCTTTTTGAAATCTGTATTAATTTCAAAACTGAAACAAGTGCAACTGAACCTCTGTACAAAACGTAGCTCTGAACTTAGACCTCTACGTTGAACAGTTTTAATCAAACTTAGCTAACAAGAATAGTCTTCCTTTAAAGGGCCTGTGTCATGCTATTTTACACCGTCCAGAGCAACTATAGGCATAATATATGATAAATTATTACCAATTATTACCACTATTAAAGTGACAATGTGTAGTTTTTACCATTAATCTCTGGAAATATCCATCAAAATGTTGAAAATTAATTAAAATGATGTCCATTCGTTGAAAAATATTGGCAGCTTCGTATCATATACCCATAAAATTACATAGGGTGTGAGGCTATAGTCTCTGAGGGACGCCATATTTGACGCCATGTTTCCTTCTACGTGAGTTGGCTCGGGGTCCTGTGCCTGCTGATGACATCACACTAGATGATTGGCTGGACGTACGACTTACAGAAGTTACGTTACCATGTTCGAAAACATTTAGGCAGAAAGAAACATGAATTTAATAACAAAACTGCTAAACTCGTAATAATAATAATAATAATGGATTGGATTTATATAGTGCTTTTCAAGGCACTCAAAGCGCTTTCCATTATTCATTCACTCTCACATTCACACACTGCTGGTGATGGTAAGCTATGTAGCCACAGCTGCCCTGGGGCGGTCTGACAGAGGCGAGGCTGCCATTCTGCGCCATCGGCCCCTCTGACCACCACCAACACAGGCAAGTTGGGTTAAGTGTCTTGCCCAAGGACACAACGACAGCGACAGACAGAGCGGGACGCGAACCTGCGACCTTCCGATTGCAGGGCGTCCACTTAACTCCTATGCCACCATCGCCCATCTTTCCAAAGCCTATGTGAAAGAACAGAATTGAAAAAGCGATGCAATATATTTTGGCCAAGTGGTATTACCGTAGTTTGACGTCATCGGCAGGCGCAGGACCCCGAGCAGATCCGGAATCTACCCCGCCAGAAAATTAGCATCATTCTCTCAATGGAATTAACTGGAGGACTATCAAAGTCTGAGGAGTCACGCCGAGGTTGCATGCTTTCTGCTCGACAGGTAACATTTACCGTAATGTTTTTTAAACTAGCGACAGTCAGGGCAATATGGTGTAAAACTACTCTGAAATGTATGTACTGCCCCCTATTGCCGAGAAACTACACACTATCTCTTTAAGATCTAATTTTTTATGAAATATTTTATTTTTGTGACCCATTACTTCAACCCGGATGGTCTCCATTCGCCCCCGGTGCATTTATTTCTACTGAGGAAGGTGTCTGCCCAACTAAAAAACACATTATGCTTTTTAACAAAACCATAAATGTGGCATGGCATGATAATTAAATGTAAATAAATAAATTTTACATTTTAATAAAAAACAAGTTTGATTGTTCATTTGAATTTCACTCTCACACACACACACACACACACGCACACACGCGCACGCACTAGTGGAGAAAAGGCAGCAGAGATGGCAGTTTCCCAGCCTGAATCATTGTCCCAGTCTGTCCATGAACTCAAACATTCAGCTAGCGGTTAGCAATTTGGTTGTACTCACAGTTCTGGCTCTGGCTCTCCATTGGGTGGTTTTAACGTTGGAGTGGCACCGGTTTGAAGAAGTAATCCATCTGACAATCCACTCCAGTACTGGTGGTTTTACAAGCTGTCTGTGAAATCACAGTCACATTCTGGCTCAGGTTTTGAGAGCTCCTGAAGATAAAATCCAGCCATTTCTGCAGATTAAACTCTTCTTCAGGAAGACTGGACAGGGATTCTGTTACTCTTGCAGACAAAAATCCATTTTGGGGTTCTAGACTTTATTTAAAATGCGGACTAGTTAAGAAAGAAATCACTTTTTCATAACTGCGGAGATTAAACTCCCTGCTAGCTAAACGAAGAGACTGAGCGTGTTTATAGTCCAGGGGAGGAGGGATACGGATTCAAGACTACCTGGATGAGGAGTAGAGGCCATAATGACGCAGTAACAACCCCATCCAGCTGTCTGCAGCTGCTTTGTAGACCAGCAGAGGATCTACAGCTGAGACAGGAGAATGCATGTGTGAAGCCAAAAACTGCTTTGGGGTGTTGCTCATGAGGAAACAAAAATATAACGTGGTCACAAGCCCAGACAGTATTCACGGCAGCCTGGTGATCTTACCAAAACACCGGTTTGACCCGCGGTAACGCATCGGGCACGAGCTTATGAGCGCGCGCGCGTCTTCCGTTTTTCAGCATTTCTCCCATTAGCTGGCGAGACTACTGCCGATATTCATGTCTGTTATCGATTCAGCCCGTTCTCAACAAGTAAACAGCACCGAGTTTATTTCCAGACGAGCTATCATTATATTTTTGTCAACTAATTCGTAGTTTTTGTACCTGAAAGAAGTACTCTTGGGACTAGTCGTCACCTGCAGCGCTGTTTAGAGAGACAGAGGGTTAGTGCGGCTTTTTTAAAAATCTGATTAATCTGATTGGCTGTGCTGCAGCGCTGTTTAGAGAGATTGGTGTTTTATTAAAATCTGGTTAATCTGATTGGCTGTGCTGCAGCGCTCACACACACACCAGCCCATAGAGAGACGTCTCCGTTGGCTTAAAAGGGTTAAATGTGGGCAATTTTCAAATAATAGATATTTAAAAGTAGGCTATATATGGGGAAAATATCGTCTTTCCAAGTAAACAGGTTCAAGTCGAGTCAAAGTCCGAGTCACTGGTGTACAAGTCCAATTCAAGTCCAAGTGTTTGAACGTTTTTTCAAGTCAAGTCTAAAGTCATCAAATTAATGACTCGAATCTGACTCAAGTCCAAGTCATGTGACTCAAGTCCACACTTCTGTGAGAAACCATCAAAGCGGTACAAGGAAATAACGGAAGTAGTCGGTAAGTGCTACGGGAGTAAACATATTCGTTTAGCTCTGTAAACGTCCTACAGCGTTGTCCTAATGTTTTAAATTGCTCCAACATATTTTAATGATTATTGTTTACAAAAATATTGAAACAGATCATGCTAATTTTGTAATGTAAACTTGCATGATTTCATTTTGTTACTGTATTAATACTAATGATAGAAGATGGAGTGGTGTGTCAAAAGTATACAAAAACTGCAGATTTAAGTATTTGTTCATTTATCGCAAGTCATATCGATATCGCAATATTAAGCACTGTTATCGCATATCGCAGATTTTCCTAATATCGTGCAGCCCTACTGCCCAGTCTCTGTAAACCCTAAGGATGGCTGTGGGTTCAAATCCCAGTAGATCAGCAGGTTCTGAAATACCAGCTGGTACAAACAACTATGACATGTTACGGGTCTTAAATCTAAATCTCCATTCTAAAGTTCAGTTTGATCTTCATCCACACTTCGTCTCAATGAATAAATGAATTGAGTTGCTGCGGTGTGATTGGCTCAGTAAACAAGTAAAGCCTGAAAAACATGTGTACTACTTTATAAGTTGAGATGGTAAACAGGTAAATCAGGAGAGTGTAGGTTAAAAGAGAAGACTTCTTGTACACCTCCCAGACATCCACACTGCAAGAAGTAATGAGCACTGGTTGCATGATTCCTACCTGAGGGGTTCAACAGCCGCCAGGTGATTATGGGATCTGGCCTGCCACTCGCCAAACAGCTGAGTGTCACGTTGCTGCCCTCATTCACGATGACATCCTCTGAGACCGTGTAGATGTTGGCTGGAACTGTGGACACAAGAGAATCAAGGTGAAGATGATGCTGAGGGCAAAGTATAGGGGTGCTTCACAAAATACATTTACACTTGGGGTGTTTTCCAATTGGAAGGAACCTTGCCTTGCCTTGCCTGGCAAGGAACCTTGCTTAGGAGGACACTGTCCTTCCTTGGTCAAAGAAAACGGTTAAATGAAACAGACTTGCCCCACGTGACCGCAACCGGCCAGAGCCCGCCTCATGTACCGCCCATCATAGTAATGTTAAGTTTCAATATAGATGTATATCAAACCTTTTACTTTTTTAATTGTGTATATTTTGGTTAAATCAAATGTGTAAGCGAGTTAGTACCTGCTAGCCACCAAAGCTGCAACTACTAAGCAACTAACCAACCACAGATAACTGCTTTGGATCTAAAAAACATTTTAAATATAACCCAATAGCTACAATTAGTTGACTTACATTTAAACTGGAAATTTGCCCAGGAAGTAGCTGCTGTCGGCTCATGATCACATTTGTTTGAAAATACCGCACTGCATTCTGGGAAATTCTTGACAAACAGAAGGCAACAAGGCACCTCGCATGTATCCTTGGTGAATTAGCTAAACGGCTAACAAACGGAGCACAGACACCTTGCTAGCACATGAACATTGGAAACGATTGGAACACGCCTTGGCGGTTCTTGATGACATATCTCCTAGGCAACCGGGGCGGGACCAAGGCATCAATGCGAGGTTCCTTGCAATTGGAAAACACCCTTGGACACATTTTTAAGAGTACCAAGGCATTACTGTAGTCAAGATGTCAGTGTACCACTATCATTTATTAAAAACGTCAAGATACTGATGTTAGTTCTCAGACCAGAGGAGACATATAGCCTTTACATATTCTTAGAGTAAACCTTTCCCACCACAACATCCAAAGAAGCAGTTTTATCTTTGCTTTTCTTGTCAAATTGGGATCCAGAAGACATTAATGTGATTTCAAGTTCACATTTACATTTACATGTCATTTAAGGAAGAGGAGTAAAGAGCAGTTCAGATAAATTATGAGGATAAAGTCAGCTTTAAGGCAAGTCAGCAGCTAGGAAGAAATAAATCATGACAGAAATAGAAGTCATATATCAGGCCTTTTGCACATCTTAAGTAAAGTGGCTGGGACATTAATAATAGCAAATATGAGGCCAAAAAGACAAATAAAGACAAATTACATTGTTTTTGGTAACCATTTTGGGCAACTTAATTCATGTCCCCTTTTGATAGGATGTTGTGTGTGCATGATGCTCACTGCAGGGTGTAGATAGCTGAGTTCTTTCCACAGGTACAAATAAAGACCTGAGCCCTCATTCATCAAACGTTCTTAGAAACTATCCTATTTTCCTTCCTACAAATGAAATTTGGAATGTTCGTACGAACGGCCAAAATCCTGATTTATGAAACATGCTTCGGCCACTCCTACACATGTTCCTGCGCAATCATCTGTTGATAAATCCCACCTGTGTTTACAGAATCAGAATCAGACGGGTTCTATTGCCATATGTGTGAATAGGTTCACAACATTAGGAAATTGCTGCAGTACGTGGTGCAAAAATAAGAAATAAGAACAAAATAATAATAATATAGAGCAACAATAATTAGAGAAACAACTAGTATATACAAGACAGTGTAGATACTGATCAGAGCGTAACAGTCAGGTACAAACACAACACAGGGTCAAGAGACTGAAACTAAGCGCCTGGAGTGAGCAGCCCTAGAATTGTTATTCCTGAGTCCAACTGCAGAGGGGAAGAAACTGTTCTTGTGGTCAGAGGTTCTGGTCCGAATGGATCGGAGCCTCCTACCAGGTGGAAGAAAGTCAAAAAGACAGTGTCCAGGGTGAGACAGGTTAGCTGTGATCCAACCTGCAAGCCCCAATGATCTGGAGGTGTACAGGTCCTGTATAGAGGGAAGTTTGCAGCCAATGACCTCATCAGAACGCACAACATGTTGCAGCCTCAGCATATCCCTGATGGTAGCTCCAGCATACCACACGGTCATTGAAGTGGTGAGGATGGACTTGATGATTGCGGTGTAGAACTGTACCATCCACTGTACTGGCAGGTTGAATTTTTCAGCTGCCTCAGGAAGTACATCATCTGCTGAGTCTTTTTTATGACCAAGGTGGGCTCCAATTTGAGGTCTTGGGTCATGGTGGTGGAAGCAACATGAGTCCACCATTGTGATGGGAGTGTCAGACAAGGTTATGGGTGGGAGTGGGGCTGTGTGCTTCCTAAAATCCACAATAACCTCAGCTGTCTTCTGGGCGTTTAGCACCAGGTTGTTGTGGCTTCACCAGGACACCAGCCGTTCCACCTCCATTCTGTAGGCAGACTCATCCCCGTCCGAGGTGGTGTCATCTGCAAACTTGATTAGCTTGACGGACTCATGGTTGGAGGTGCAGCCGTTGGTGTACAGGGAGAAGAGCAGAGGGGAGAGAACACAGTCCTGTGCTGATGGTCCGCAGGTCCGAGACATTCTTCCCCAGCCTGACTTACTGCTTCCTGTCTGTCAGGAAGTCAGTGATCCACCTGTAGATGGGATCAGGCACATTCATCTGGAACAGTTTGTCCTGGAGGAGGTCTGGGAGGATTGTATTAAAGGCAGAGCTAAAGTCCACAAACACGATCCTGGCGTAGGTACCCGGGGAGTCCAGATGCTACAGGATGAAGTGTAGAGCCATGTTGATGGCATCCTCTACTGACCTGTTGGCTCTGTAGGCAAACTGCAGGGGGTCCAGGAGGGGGGCTGTGAGGGTCTTGAGGTGGAGGAGAACCAGGCGCTCAAATTACTTCATGACCACAGATGTCAGAGCCACAGGTCTGTAGTCATTGAGTCCAGTGATCCTCAGCTTCTTGGGGACTGGTACAATGGTGGAGATCTTGAAGCAGGCAGGCACATGAGATTCCTTTAGTGAGGAGTTGAAAATACCCGTAAACACTGGGGCCAGTTCATCAGCACAGTGCTTTAGAGTGGCAGGAAATAAACCATCAGGGCCGGGGGCTTTCTGTGCATTCAGTCTTGAACTGCTTCCTCATATCTGCCTCATGAATGTAAAAGTTTGTAGTGGAAGTACATGATGTGAGGTCCTCATAGATGTGGGGTGAGGAGGGAGGTGATGTGGGTAAAGTCCACAATGGTGGTGATGGCTCTGGAGTGGGGGGATGAGCCCACTCTGGTGCACGTGTAATGGATAAATTTGATTCTTCTATTCATTTGTTCATTACAGTGACCAGTTGAGGTCAGGGAAAGTAGGGGTTACAACAGTCATAAATGTTCTGTTTTTACGATGGCTTAGCTAAGGTTTGTCTGCTCCAGAGGCTCGGCGTCAAAGGACAGGAGGAAAAGAAGTAGGAAAGGAACTAAAGGAAAGGAAGAAAAATTGTTGCAATGTTCAGTTCTGCTGAGTATCTTTTATTCTGTTCATTACTTTTATGTTCAGCACTTTGGTCAGTGTTGCCTGTTTTTAAAGTGCTTTATAAATAAAATTGGCTTGGCTTGGCTTGAGTAAACAATGTTAGCTTACCCTGTGAGCTTTGGAGCTGATTATACTGGTGTGGGTGCGATCACCATCGTTCTTTTGGGAGATCAGCACGTGTTCTGGGAATTTTGGTTATTGCATGTGTGTCTACTGTACATTTTACTTTTTTTCTCACTGCTCCTTCTCTGTGCCAAAGACTCAAGTTACACCTAGTATTAGTGTATGAGTAGACTCAAAATCAGGTTCCTCATGCCCAGTTCGCTTTGTCAGCTGAAACGTGAGAGGACTACTTCATCCTATTAAACGCAGTAACATTTTTACACATTTGAAAACATTGGAACCTGAAATTATTTTTCTGCAAGAAACTCACTTACGTCTCAGGGATCATCCAAAGCTAAAATGAGGCTGGATAGAACAAATTTATCACTCGAAAGGTGTCCCATTTGTATCAACAAAAATAATTTCTGACGCAAAAGGGAGATATGTTATAGTTGTGGGGAAGTTATTTGGCTCTGAAGTGATCTTAGCCAATGTCTATGGTCCTAACTGGGAGGCCCCTTAGTTCTTCTCAGATGTCTTCACGAATCTTCCTGCCACAACTGCTCATTGTTTAATTTTGGGAGGTGATTTCAATCTAGTTTTACAATCACACTTAGACAAGTCAAGCCCCAAGGCCCAAACCACGCTATCCAAATCTGCAAATACAGTCATCTCGTTTATGGAGTCCTATAAACTTCTGGACCCATGGAGACACCTCAACAAAACCACTAAGGAATGTTTTTTTTTTGGCCGGTTCACCAATCATATTACAGAATAGATTTCTTTTTAATTGATAATAGCATTTTATCATTTGTGACCAAATGTCAATACCATAGTATACTGGTGTCTGACCACTCCCCCATCCAATTAGACCTTTTTTTCCCAGATAATATCCTACCTCAGTGTACATGGCGCTTGGTTAGGATGACCAGACGTCCCGGGACAATCCCGATTTTGAGCTATTTGTCCCGTGTCCCCAAGGATTTTTACAAACCCATTATGTTGTCCCGATTTCACCCAGCCTTGGTCTCGAATGTTCCGCTTTTGAACCAATCATAATTGCTCATAGTTCACAAGACTAATTGTCTTTGGGTTGTTTGTATGTCAATCACGAAGTTTTCATAGTGACATTAATAAACCAATGAAAAAGCTCAAATTTATATCACATGTCTGTTTACCTAATGTTCATTGGTTGACGCCCACGCCATTGGTGCCGCGCGAGGCGAGACGTCTCCAAAGTCCAGCGTCATGACGATTCAAGTCACTTTTTCAGCATGCCTAAAAGAAGGTCAAGACTAACAAAAGAGTTTCTGGGGCGGAGTGCACCAGCTGGGTTGATTAGAATTTGCAGATCACGTTTTTTTCCACAAAGATCAGCCAAATCCACATTTATTCTAGTTACTAAATAACTAGCACATAGCGCTAGCTTAAACAGGCCCAATGCTAATGCTAGCAAAACAATGACCAGTAACCCCATAAATACAATTCTAAAGTAAAGTTTGCTGACATTTTAGAGTTATATGAAGCTTACCACTTGCTGCTGCAGTGGCGTCGTTAGGCCTATTTTAGGGGTGCTGAAGCCTCCCTAAACTATTCTTAAGCCCCTCTAAACAATTTGTGTTTTTTTTTTCTTTTTTTTTTTCGATATATTTATTTTTTTACAGAACTTGCAGACAAATTCAATATAAAATGCAGAAATATGATTTTAAAGAAATAACAATATAAACCCGTCGCTATTCACATAAATATATGATCATAACTCGGTTGGTCCCTTTCACTTTACACTCTTAAGGTAGCGTCAGTGCTTCGTTATCCAATCTGTTCCAGTTGTTCACAGGAGACATCCACATTACTGAAAATCCAGTCCTCGTTTTCACTGCTACTTTACACTCAGCACGTACCTGCGGACACTAGCGTACATGCTGCAAACAGCAAGAAAACATGGATATACGCAAGTTTTTCAAGAAAGTAATGCTGCGTTCACACCGGGCTTGACGTTTGCGTCGCCAGCGTCAAGTTTCAATGTTAAGTCTATGGTAAGGCGCGTCAGAGCTGCTTCAAAGTCCCTGCGTCGCTTTGTGAGCGTTGGGCGCGTCAAAGCTTGATACTTTTCACGCTTTTCAAGCTTTGACGCGCCCAACGCTTGCAACACAAACGTCAAGCAAGTTCAGCTAGCTGAACTTTCTGCGTTGCTTTACAAGCGTCAACCAATCAGAGCGCGAGTTGATACGCCACAGCAGAGCAAGGGAAGAAGGCGAATTCATTCAGCTATGGAGGAGAAACTGATCGTAGCTGTTTGTAACCAGCGTGAACTGTATGACCCGACCTGCTACGCCTACCGAGATCGGAATAAAAAGGACCTTGCTTGGAGGAAGGTTGCTGGAGAACTTGGCGTGTCGGGTGAGTGTTTTTTCAACGTTAACGATCCGCCATTGTTACAAACATCCGGCAACAGAGAGCCGCGCACGCGCTCTGTCCTCCCTTCCCCTCCCCGTGGGGCTGACGCAACCGTCAAAGCAAGCTGCGCCAACGCAAGCTGCTTCAACGCAGGCTGCGTCAACGTCAAAAATATATAGGCGTCAAAAACGGCATGAAGTATGCGTTGTTTGACGCCCGGTGTGAACGCAGCATAAGTCTTCATCACTGGCTGGTAGTAACAATTAGTTAGCTCCAGGCTAACAGCAGAGAGTTCCATGTAATTAATGAACCAGGTGCTCCCCATTTTGATAAATAAAAACCTGGCTAGTGCACTAAGTTAGCAGTTAGCATAATGTTAATTTCTGTCACTCGTTTTAGCTCTGAAAAATCGAGCTGAGCTCATTCAGGTTATAATCAGTGGAAATAATAATAATCACTCCTCTCCATCCCCATTAACCTGTAGGAGTCAGGGCAGAGGAGCACAGAGAGTGAGAGACCTCTGCTGGAGAGGTGAGTCAAAGATTTCACAGGATGGAGTCATTTGTGATGCAGACTGTCTGATTAGATTTTAATGGAACTCAATATGGATAAAAATATGATACATTTCAGTCACGGTGCAACATATAAGACCTGTTCAACTTGAGCTTTTATTTAGGAGAGTCAAGGTTAGAAAGTGGAGAGAGCAAATATATAT
>SSNS01000613.1:60125-78249 GCA_006937985.1 Aphyosemion australe
GTATAAGAGACAGCTTGTGTGGCCCCCACGAGCTTGTGTGCATGCTTGACAACGTCGGGGCATGCTCCTAATGAGACAACGAATGGTGTCTTGTGGCATTTCCTCCCAGATCTGTGTGAGGGCATCCCTGAGCTCTTGTACAGTCTGAGGAGCAACCTGGCGCCGCCTAATGGACCGAAACATAATGTCCCACAGATGTTCTATTGGGTTTAAGTCAGGGGATCGTGAAGGCCATTCAATTGTTTCAATTACTTCATCCTCCAGGTACTGCCTGCATACTCTTGCCACATGAGGCCGGGCATTGTCCTGCATTAGGAGAAAACCAGGACCTACTGCATCAGCGTAGGGTCTGACAAAGGGTTCAAGGATTTCATCTGGATACCTTATGGCAGTCAGAGCACCATTTCCTAAGCAGTAGAGGTCTGTGCGTCCCTCCATGGATATGCCTCCCCAGACCATCACTGACCCACCACCAAACCTGTCATGTTGAACGACGTTGCAGGCAGCATAACGTTCTCCTTGTCTTCTCCAGACTCTTTCACGTCTATCACAGGTACTCAGGGTGAACCTGCTCTGGTCTGTAAAAAGTACAGGGCGCTAGTGGCGGACTTGCCAATTCTGGTGTTCTTGAGTGTAATAACCTGATTATTTGGTAATCAGGATATTTTGTGTTTTCTCTTATGCATACATATGTAATGTATTTTCATAAGTTAATATGCACTGAAGCATCAAATGCATTTCATTTTGTTCTTAGACAATTTTGTTGTTCTACAGAAAGGTTAAAGGAGAAAAACAAGTTAAAAATAGAAACTCCATGTGATTATTTCATGATTGTTTATAAGCTAAAACCCAGGTATTTAAATTCTGGCTAATTCGTGATTTTGAAGGGTGCTCGCGAGAAGTGGGTCAAGGAGAGAACGAGAACGAGATGAGGAAGACGCGCGGGAGAGAGAGGTCGGATGGCTGTGGACGGAGAGACCGCATGAGCGAAGGAAAACTGCTTGCTGTTGAGTCTTATCCAGCTTGGACTCCTATTCCTTGCTCCAGAGGATCGCGGAAGAGGCTGGAGCCTATCTATGTGGTGTAGGAGTGAGTTTGAACTGGTTTCGAGGACCGAGTCGGAGGAGCTAAGCTAAGTGGAAGCTAGCGCTGCCGCTGTCGGAGGATTTGCCTGGTGGAAAGCCGAACCGGAGAGGAGAGGTGTGACGCAATGATCCAGCCACTCGCCTACATCGTGGGGTGAGACCCAGAGGAGTTGGGACTCGGCGTTGTGTTTTTTCGCGGTTGTGAGGACCGGGAAATACTTCAGACTGGTAGGATTAAAGTTTCCATTAACGGATACGAGCTCCAACGCGCGCCATCAAACTTCAATGCAAGCTTGCATAGAATATTAAGAGTGCACTCTAAAACGTCTAAAAACTCTAAAAACTAACCAAAGGTTAGCTTACTTTATTTTGGAACTGGGTATTTTTGTTTGTTGTTTGCATTTGATTAATGCAGAAACTTAAAGTTTATTTTATTGTCATTTCTTTATCCATTTATGCACTGGAAAAAAATAGTGCGTTACCACATGTTGTTGTGCCTTGGGAAACCTCTCGGGAATCAAAGTTAAACTTCTAGACATTGTTTCTATACATTGGAGTGTCTCTTTCACCACAAATGTAATTAGAGATTGAAGGGCACGTATACCCAATAATTAATCCCAGATTATATCGAGCCGGGTGGTGAAAGGGTTACATGAGCAAATGCCAGTCGAGCTCTACGGTGCTGGGCAGTGAGCACAGGGCCCACTACAGGACGTCGGGCCCTCAGGCCATCTTCATGAAGTCTGTTCCTGATTGTTTGGGTAGAGACATTCACACCAGTGGCCCTCTGGAGGTCATTCTGTAGGGCACGAGCAGTGCTCAGCCTGTTCCGCCTTGCACAAAGGAGCAGGTATCGGTCCTGCTGATGGGTTGTGGACCTTCTACGGCCCTGTCCAGCTCTCCGAGAATAACCGCCAGTCTCCTGAAATCTCCTCCATGTTCTGGAGATTGTGCTGGGAGACACATTAAACCTTCTTGCTGCAGCACGTGTGGATGTGCCATCCTGGAGTAGTTGGACAACCTGTGCAACTTCTGTAGGGTTAAGGAATCGCCTCATGCTGCCAGTAGAGATAATTACTCAAGCCAAAACTAGCACGAATGGAAAACCAGCCAAAAAAGATCAAGAGGGAGAAACTTGAAATGACCTCCACATGTTAAACCAGTCCTGTTTTGAGGGTTTTGTAATTGTTGCCACTTTAGTGCACCTGTCGTTAAGTCCATGAACACCAATACAGCTGAAAGTGATTAACAATGCCCTCAGCTGCTTAATCAACCAGAAAATTATCAGACAGGTTTAATTGATTTCATGCCAGGCCCTATAAAAAAAAGTATTCCTTTAATTTTTGTGAGCAGTGTATATTCACAGGCCCGTCGCAACAGGGCAGGCAAACAAGGCAACTGCCTGGGGCCCCGAGCTGGTTAGGGGCCCCAGACAGTTATTTATGAAATAAACGCTGCCACCGCTGCAGCATTTACTGATAAAAATAAAGCAGACTTCTTGGATGATCTCTTAGTGAAATCAATTCCACAGCTTGTCCTCTTTGTCCAAATAATTTCATGATTAACATCCAAACACGAACACACAGAGGACACAACTAAATTTCAGAGTCAAAATGGCTGAACATCTATTAACGTGAGGCTGAGGCATTCCCTGGAGCTAGCCGCTTACACTAGCTCTGACGCTTATGCTTCCTGTCAATCAAATCTAATTATTTGTAATTTCAAACATTTATTTACACCTAAACAGAATAGTTACAAAACTTTCACCCCCCTCAGAGTTGTCATGACTGTAAACTAGACCTATTAAACCTAGAATGGTTTTTTGAACCAGGCTGTAAACATGTTTATTTCTGCTGTGAAGTTGGCATTTTTAACATGGAAGTCTATGAGGATTTGCTCACTTCTGGTGCCAGCCCCTAGTGGATGAGGGGAGAACTGCAATTTTTGTCACTTCCGTGTTGGCTTCACAATTTTCAGACAAAAAAAAATTGCCACTTGGTTAAAACATGGTTATATTTCTGTGAAAACAGGTTTATATGTCTGTTAAAACTATCGACATATAAATCTCTGGACATAGCCCGCCCATTTGGATTTTTATATGCAAAATGATTCAAAATGGGAGGTTCCCACCGCCTCCATTTTGGCCGTGACACACGCCTCTTCACGCCCAGACAATCCATAAATGGGAAAAGAGGTGGAGCAGAGGGTGGGGCAGTGAGGGTTGGAGATAACAAAACCAATGTAGGAAGCTAAACTGAGCTAACACACGAAGCTAAGATGGAGAACTGAGACAGCGAACCACGCAGCTGTCTGGCTTCCGTGCGAGGCAGCAGCGTTGGTCGTCTGTGGAGCTGTAATAAGGACTGTAAAAATACAAGCAGAGCCTCAGGCCGCCGTGATCGGAGCCGTACGCGCTGGCTGTTTACACAATGTCATGCTCTGCTCCGGGGGAGTTCAACGCGACCTTAGCTGCATGCTAACTGGAAGCTAGTGGAGTTTTTCGGGCGCTTTTAGCGAGAGAAATGCGGTTGAGTGACTCCAAAATGTAACGAGATCAGCTCAAACAGCTCAATTGTTTCTGTAGTCTCCCTCAGAGAGTTCCACAGGCTACAACCACAGCCTCAGACGGTAGCCAAGCAGCTGCGCGTCCCAGCTCCCTCGGGAGAAGGGAGTGTGCGGCTGCTTGTGTGTAGAGATGCCGGGTGGCCGCCTCGCTGGACTGCGTTCCTCCACAAGGATTAAGCGGCACATTCGCGGATCTCTGATTGCAGGCCGCTGCTGGTAAAAGGAGCGGCACGTTGCCCAAACTCAGCAAACCTCCATTCTGCAGCGATGACCTCGTGGATCTTTGACCGTGGTGGACCAATAAAGTCTCGAAGCCTCAGCTAGTCTCGGTTAGCTTACCTAGCTTGAGTCACGGTACCCAGCCAGCCCCACGAACACGTTATATTTCAACCCATCTTTGACCAAGCAGTGTTATGTTAAACACAAAGCATCTTCCCCCATTCAACCAGCGAAATAAAGTACAGAAATATAATTTTACTTACTGATAAAAATGAAGCAGAGACTTCTTGGATGATCTCTTGGTTCAAACAATTCCACAGCTTTCCCTCTTTGTCCAAATAATTCCATGATTAACATCCAAACACGAACACGCAGAAAACACAACTAAAGTTCAGAGAGTTGAAATGGCCGAACATCTGTTAACGTGAGGCTGAGGCCTTCCTTGGAACTAGCTGCTTATGCTAGCTCTGAAGCTAGCTCTGAAGCTCATGCTTCCTGTCAATAAAATCTAATTATTCATTATTTCAAGTATTTAATTACACCTAAATGAAAGAGTTACAAAAAAAATCACCCCCCTCAGAGTTGTCAGGACTATAAACTAGACCTATTAAACACAAAATGGAAAATTGAACCAGGCTGTAAAGATCTTTTTTTCAGCTGTGAAGTTGGCATTTTTAACATGGGAGTCAATGAGGATTTGCGCACTTCTGGGCCCACCCCCAGTGGATGAGGGGAGAACTGCAATTTTTGCCACTTCCTTGTTTGCCTCATTTCTGAACCAGAGGGGTTCACCCTTGGTTAAAACACGTTTACAATTATGTCTCAATTATGGCAAAAATTATAATCACAATTATTTTGACTGAAATTGAGATCTTGATTATTTAAGACGATTTTTAATTAATGTTAATTTTATTTATTTATTTATTCATTATTTATTTGGTCATAAAATTGTACAAGGCACAGAGGAAAAGACAAATAAATGGAAAAAAAGAAAGAATAATCACAAAAACAATTTCTGATTCCTTGCGTAAAAGAGCCAATACACTTGCTTATAGTTTATGACCGAAAGGGTGTATGCTGAAGTTTAACTTATTTAAAGGTGCAGTGTGTAAGAATTGAGTAATAGTGACATCCTGTGGTCAAATTTGGTTACTACAATCACTGACTCACTTTGACAGTTAGGCATGGGAAAATAAAGTTTATATATGTTTCAACAGTCATGAAATACTATCAGTTTTCACAATTACAAACTACTTTTAAAAACCTATAGTGGAGAAAAGAATAGGACAACAATAAAATCACAAACCTAAAAAATGTATATACAACCAGTATTTATTTACACCAGAACACAGTTATACAATGAATATGGAAGGAATCATTTCACTTGGAGAATTACAAAAAATGAAATCTAATCATACTGAAATTGTAAAAGCAACCATGTATGAAAAAAGGATGAAAAAACCTAAATTAAATGAGAAGTCTGTATTTTGCAAATTTGTACTGTGAGGAGTATGGGATTATGTTTCCATGTTGCCCTGGAAACCCCAAGATTCCCTCATGTAAGCTGGCAGAAGTACCCACACTGAAGGAAGTCTGCTCTTCTCTACTTGGGCTACTTCCACCAGCCTGACCCTCGATCAATCAGAGCTCAACTCAAAACATTAGACATTGGAGCGATCTGTGACAGATAGATTGTTACTTCTCTGTAGTTTAGTGTTTTTATGTATAAAAGAGGATGAGAAGGATGGATGTCCAGCAGACAAATCAGCTGTTTAGCTGGAAGACAGGAAAAGGAGACTCGCAGCCAAAGTCTGAGGCCAAAGCGAGAGTTTTGAAAATATGTAGCGGATCAATTAGATGAGCTGCGTAATGAGCTGACACTAAAAAGAATTGTTAACTGTGGTGCTTTTTTTTCTCTTTTTAGCTTTGCTTTGGTTATCTGTCTAGTGACGTATGCTTTTGGGGGGGTGCGCTCATGACGTAGCATGTCCTATTCTGGCTCACTGAAATCTTGCGCTGTACAGTGTGCTACCTTTCTGAAGTTATCACAGTGTGACATGAGAAGTCTTGTGCGATGGCCAAAAAACGCACAGTCCCCGCATTACACAAAGGCTGGATGACTGACCCATTAACATTCCAGTAGCTCATTAGCACAGCTAGCATGTCCTTTGTTATGCTTATTCAGACACCGTTGAAGTTATTTGCATGTTCATCTCCAAGAGGTGCTGGTGAGGTTCTCAGTCATCCCTAAAGACGGGCGTACACTGTGCGACTTTTCACTTGTAGCATTCAGCTTCAGCTCAAACTGTACATCTTCCTCGCAGAGCAAATCTCACGAGTCAGGTTCTCACACTATACGACCCAGACCTCGGATACGACCTGATTGCTCACACTGTTTGTCTGGTAGCAACGCATCGGACTTTAATGTCCAAAAACCTGGAGGCTATTGCGTTGTTATTGATGTCTGTTGTCCTTCGGGCTTGACGTAGGAGTACACGCAGGGGTTTATGGGGGTTGGAGGAGAAAGACATAAGAAAGAAAGTAAAACAATGTTTTAGGATCAGTTTAATTTGACATAAACACGACAAACACGCTTCCTTAACAATTCTTGTCATTATGTGCGGAGAAAAGTGTAGCTTTAGTGCGAGCTTATGATTGCTGATCGGTAGCTGGTCACGCTGTGTTAATCGCCTCTCGTAACCCCCTGTATACTACATGACACTCAGCGCAAAACTCGCCCCGATCTCGTAAGCCTCTTTTATAAACAATGCCGCCAATTTGCCGCAACGCCGATGCGGCATCAGGGAGTGTTAGGTCGTTTATAAGAGCTCAAACCATGGCGGTAATGTTGCGCAATCATGTCCGTTTTATAAAAGATTACACGATGGCGGCATAAAGGGGGTATGGGGGCGGTCTCTGCACTGTCACGGACTTCCGTGTATCTTGGACATAACTTGCTTTTTATTGCGATCGAAGCTGCGCAGGTGTCTGTCCTCCACCATCCCTGTGAGCTGTCAGATGATATGAGCTGCAGATCTAATGGAGAAAAGCTCCCGGAGCACCGCAATGCTCCAAATGATCATTTCAGCTGTTTCTGTTTACAAAAGTGAAACTTAAGCGTGTGTTTACTTTCATTTTCATTATAGTTCCCGGCTGGAGCTCGGCATTAATTCATCACGTGGTCATGACACCTCCCTCTGTTGCACCAATGCTTAATGTGCGTTTATAAGACCGGCGAAGCCGCAATAATACTACCAAGCGCGGCGGCACGAATGCCGCAAAATTCCCGCAACGTGATGCCGCCACGGTGCGTTCATAAGAAACACGTTGTGGTAATATTGCGCTGATTTGCCGGCATGGTGTGTCTTATAAAAAGGGCTGTAGATTCTCACACAAGGGGAAAATCGTCTCAAAAAAGTGAAAAAGTCGCAACGTGTACACCCGCCTTAACATGGTGGTCATGATGGCTGAAACCAAAGCTTGTTGTTGCTGGATGAAAATAAATAACTAAAGTCGTTCATAACGGTGATGAACGCAATATTAAGATAGCATTTACGTTAGCAATAACTAGAATTTGAAGATGGGCAGACGATTCACTAAAATATTCGAGATTATAAATCATGCTTATTGTTTCGACAGCAGTAATAAACTGATTCTTTTTTTCAAGTGCTATTATTTTTTCGCGGTAATAAAACACTAACTTACATAAAAATTGAACAGAAAGAGAAAAACAGCATAAAATAATAACAATGCGGATTTTAATGTCGGACGATTTTTAAGTAATAAAATAAACCAACATTGTCCACAGGTAGCCTGTTGGTTTTTTAGTCCGTGAACCTCGTCTGCGGCTGGTTGCAGCTGGTCATCAGACAGCTCATGGGGACGATGGAGGACAGACACCTGTAGGAGCGGCTTGTCAAAAAAACTTAAGGAGCGCGGCTTCGATCGCAATAAAAAGCAAGTTATGTCCAAGATACACGGATGTCCGTGACAACGCAGAGACTACCCCCATACCCCTTTATACCACCATTGTGTAATCTTTTATAAAAAGGACGATTGCCCCACATCACCGCCACGGTCTGAGCTCTTATAAATGACCTTAGGCTCCCAGATGCCGCCTTGGCGTTGCGGCAAATTGGCAGAATTGTTTTATAAAAGAGGCTTAGGAGAATTAATTTGGCCCAAACATCTCCACTGTTGAAAAGAATCTCCATTGTTTATACTCGTTTTATTTCTCCTGTTGTCCTTCAGTTTTAGGGGAGGATGGTGTGGCTCCTTAGGTTTACAAGCAATTCCTTCTGTGCTGCTTGTTGGCTTCCATTCTGTCCAAAAGGCTGTTTCAACTGACCGGAGGGGAGAGCAGGTCCGGGCTGCTGCTAGCTTGCAGCAGGGGGCGGAGAGTGGAGGCGAATAACAAAGGCAATTCAGCAGGCTCAAATATGATTGGCTCTGGGACCAGGAAAAATGGAGGGGGGGCTGTTTGTCAACAGTAACGTCCTTTCTTGGTCATTTTTGACAACAGCAAACTGTCAACCCCTCCCCTCCCCGCCAAAGTCGGCTGAAAAGGAGCTCTGGGTCAACAGTAACCTTCCCTGCAACGTGGTAGACACAGACTGTGACTATTCAACTGTCAAATTCTTACATATTGCACCTTTAAACCTACTCAATACATACCCAATTTGATAAAACAAAATACTCCAAATACTGACAACAAAATAATAAACATGATGGCTGTTAAAACACAATTACCGGTACCAACCAATTGAAGAAATTTGCTGCATAAAAACAGAGTGGTATGCAAAATACAGTGCAAACATCTATAATATGAAAATAAATAGAAACATATACATTTCTAAGTTGTAGTGAACTTCATCTCCAGCAGTGCCATTATAGGAGTGTGTACAGCAGCACTATGCAACGAGTCGCTCAGCTAAATGAACTACTATTATTTGTCAGCGTGAGAAACTGGAGGTGTGGCGTGAGAGCACATGAAGACGGTCAAATGCGTGTTTCATGCTCATCGTGTGAGACTTTGCAGCCCTGATAAAATATATATCCACTTCAGAGATGGTATCTTGAATTTATTTAGCTTGTAAAACAACTGGTTTTGTGAGTGAGTGAGATCCACAGAGAAAGGTTTATGATTGGTCAGTCGATGTAACGCGATCATGCTGCACATGCACACTTCATTCCCTTTCCTGATGTCCGGAAGGACGGTCCAGAGTGTTTTGCTAACCTGCAGGGAATATGGACGACAAAGTTATACAGAAAGTTGCTAAGGGTTACCAGAAATGTTTCTAGGGTGTTCGCCAGAAACATTTAGGGAAAAAAGTCAAGAAGGGGGTCCGAAAAGTTGTTAGAAATAGTGACAAAGTGGCTAAGTTGGCACCGCTGTGTGGGAGGTGCGCTTGATTTGCAACTCGGAGCAGCGCGGGAGTAAACCGTGAGGGAGGAGCAAAAAAATCGGCTCATTTTGTAATTATAATCGTTCATAACCCAGATTGTAATTGTGATTAATTGAGCAGCCCTAATACATGTCTGTTAAAACATGATTGTATTTCTGTTACAACACATTTACATTTTCGTTTGGGAGCTTCAGACACTTTCTATGAAGGAAACTTGCTGCATAAAAACCTATAAAACTCTTTGTCGTGTTCTTTCTGTGTTTCTTTCCAATCTCCATTGGTCTTTTTCTTGTTTAATACACAGCATAGCAAGGTAAAGGTAAAAAAAAAAGGTAAAAATAAAAAAACAAACCTTGCTACGCTGTGTATTAAACAAGAAAAAAAAACAATAGAGATAAAATCCTATAAATTGAATCTGGCCCAGTGCTTCTGGAAGTTCTTTGCTGCCTCTAAACTTTAGTTACATGCTATTCCACCATGTGGGTTGATTAGAGTCTTAACCATCGTTGACAGGAAGTGACCTTTATCCCCACTAGAAACTACCGCATTTTTAACCAAAAGATAAGAACCACCAAACATCTCCTCCTCAACACTTATCCATTCTTCTAAAAATTGTATGTCTTCACAAAGAGTCAATCTGCTAAACTTTGTGAAGAAAGTTGTGTAGCCATAGAGAGCGCCGTAACAAGGGGGACATGTGTGTTCACACATACGTGTGTCTGTGTGTGTGCTCATATCTTTTGCTCTACGGTTCAGGCACGGAGGATCACTGACCTTCTTTACAATCATCTTGGGACCATCAGGACATTTCTGGGTTGGAAGTTATTTGGCCCATCACCTCTTCCATCTTGACACCCTTTCCATCCATGCCAACTCACCAGTCTCACCTGTGAATCTTTGACACCCCCTCAATCTATACTATGTCACCTCCTCTCAGAAAGAGGACTTTTATGAACAGAAGCTACAGAAACTCTGGAAAGCAGGTGCAGCAGGTAAGAGTGAATCAGTCGCTGCATGGCTTTCCTTCATTTAGGATATCAACAGTGTGTCTGGCTCTACTACTACAAATCTCTGATCACAGCCGCAAACACATAACTGCCAGCTCTTCTGCCAGACGATTTCATATTTCATGTGTGAACGATGTTGGTACAGAGTGAACATGTTTCTTCTATGTGTCCCAGGTATCACAGCTGCAGCTTCTCTGAGTGTAGAGTGGTATGTTTTCATTTGCTGGGTTTAGTTTTTGTCATTTGATTGATCCATTAAAATTATACAGTAAAACCTTTATTTGTATAGTGCCTTCTAGGGTTCTACAACCCCCCAAGGCTCTTCACAACAAAATCAGTCATCCACCCATTCAGACACACATTCACACACTGGTGATAATGAGCTACAATGTAGCCACAGCCGCACAGCTACATATGAGGACAGTGCCCCCTAAAACATGTCAAGATCTCTTGGAAAATTGTCTTGTTGGGATTCAGTCTTGTTCCGAGTTGCTGGTGGACTGGTTGATAAGGAAAGAGCAACACAGGTTGGCCTTTTTTCCACAGTGAGAAGCCTCAGTAGCTTGAGGGAGATCCATACATATCCAAACAACTTGGCTCCTCCTCCTCATGACACAGATTTTACTGTGTAGTAGCATCCCATTAGTCAACCAGGAGTTGTTGAAGGTCATCCAGCATGGTGGTGTTGCACAGCAAATTTAAAAGTATTAATTTTTGGGTGTTGGTCCAATTTAACACTAAGAATAGTTAATTTAACACTAAAACAGTTAATTTAACACAAAAAGACTTACATAGTTGATATGTAACACGGACATGAGAGTTAAACCCAAGTGTTAAAAAGGAGTGTTTCCTAATCAACTATGTAGGAGTCATTTTGGACAAACTAACTCCTGAAAAGCTAACTCTGAACTCCCACAGTGGCTATAACACCTGGAGAGTTAATTCACAGACTCCACCCCTTTATTCAAAAGTTGGACTGGTAGCGACTGATCGGCTGCAGAGAGCTGCAGGAGCTGCAGTGGGTGAGGTGCATTGTGGGTAGTCATGTTTTTAGGTAATTTGTTCTATTTTGGGGTGTTTATGCATGTTTATATTTGGGGGGTTGTGTTGTTCTAGTTACTACTTTGTTCACTGTTGCAAATGTGGTGTTACTTGTGTCATGTTGGCACCATAAGTGAGGAGGCTGGTCACAGGAATGGGACCGCTGTGCCGTTACACTGTCACAATAAAGAAGTGGAGCATGGTTCACACTAAATGCTCAGGACTCTGCTCCTTGTGTTCCTCACTCACTGGCTGTCCACAGTCATGAGGGGTACAGAGCATGAGTTAGCTGGGGTTTTTCAGTGTGGCTGTTACACAACAACATGCTCAAATTAACACTGTCAGAGTTGATTTCAACACTTTTAAAGTGTCTATATGGGTCCACACCAGTAGGAGTTAATTTAACTCTTTTTGGAGAGTNCTGTGGGAGCCCTCTGCCCTGGGGGTGGCGGTCTGCTGTGGTGGCCTGGGTGGAGGTGGGGGTTTCCGCCCTCCCTCCCCTGGGCGCTTTGTGTTAGCGCCTCGGCTGCCGATGTGGATCTGCTGCTGTCGGGGCAGATGGCTCCCTTGATGGCGTTTCCTAACTTAGATGGTCTAGCTCATCTGAACTCAGCCCAGTGTGTTACATTTTGATCATATATCCTTTAGCATGTGTTTCTGTGTGCGTGTGTGTGTGTGTGTGTGTGTGTGTGTGTGGGTGTTCGACAATGATTTTAATGAGGGTTTTATTTTCTAAATTCCTCTACATTTCAGGGGAGAGAGGGATTATGGGAATTTGGGGTCATTTTAATTTGTAAAGCACTTTGAGTTACATTTATTGTATGAATTGTGCTATATAAATAAATTTTGATTGATTGATTTTTTGATTGATTAACACAAAAAGACTTACATAGTTGATATGTAACACTGACATGAGAGTCAAACCCAAGTGTTAAAAAGGAGTGTTTCCTAATCAACTCTGTAGGAATCATTTTGGACAAAATAACTCCTCAAAAGCTAACTCTGAACTCCCACAGTGGCTATAACACCTGGAGAGTTAATTCACAGACTCCACCCCTTTATTCAAAACTTGGACTGGTAGCGACTGATTGGCTGCAGAGAGCTGCAGGAGCTGCAGTGGGCGAGGTGCATTGTGGGTAGTCATGTTTTTAGGTAATTTGTTCTATTTTGGGGTGTTTATGCATGTTTTTTGGGGGGGAGTTGTGTTGTTCTTAGTTACTACTTTGTTCACTGTGGTGTTACTTGTGTCATGTTGGCACCATAAGTGAGGAGGCTGGTCACAGGAATGGCACTGCTGTGCCGTTCCACTGTCACAATAAAGAAGTGGAGCATGGTTCACACTAAATGCTCAGGACTCTGCTCCTTGTGTTCCTCTTTCACTGGCTGTCCACAGTCATGAGGTGTACAGAGCATGAGTTAGCTGGGGTTTTTCAGTGTGGCTGTTACACAACAACATGCTCAAATTAACACTGTCAGAGTTGATTTCAACACTTTTAAAGTGTCTATATGGGTCCACACCAGTAGGAGTTAATTTAACTCTTTTTGGAGAGTTGGTATTTTAAGTCTGATTTAGTCTCAAAAACCAACTCTTCTGGAGTTGAAAATTTAACTCCAGTGTCAAGAGTTACTATATTAACTCCAACTCCAGTGTTAAATTTTCAACTCCAGAAGAGTTGGTTTTTGACACTAAATCAGAGTTAAAATACCAACTCTCCAAAAAGAGTTAAATTAACTCCTACTGGTGTGGACCCATGTAGACCCTTTAAAAGTGTTGAAATCAACTCTGACAGTGTTAATTTTAGCATGCTGAATTTGCTGTGTGGTTCCCCTAGCACAGTGGTTCTGAATCCTGGCCCTGGAGGGCAGTGTTGTACCTGAGCGCATTCATTGAACGATCGTTCGCTTTTTTGTGAACATGAACTAAACTCGCTTGTATTTTGCCTGACGAACGTTAAAGTGAGCGCACTCATTCTGGCATGTGTGAACGGGTTTATGAACGGTGTTCTGTCACCATTCGAGCTCCAGATCTTAACAGAGCTCAGAGCTAAAGCATTAGCTAAAACATCGTGTGAAAACATCGACTTTATATAAAGTAGACCCTGGAAATGCGGCCGCCATAGGGAGTAGCGGTTGGTGTGGCGCCTACTCTTCTATGTCTATGCTGTGTGGAGGACGGACGTCATGGTGCGTTCCATTTACCTTGGAAAATATACAACTGCATATAACATTGATTTTAGATGCACCCTTACAAGTTTATCTTGTAAAATAGACATGTTTCTACCACAGTTACTATTGTTATTACAAGGAGCTGTTATATTTATATTTAAACATTCTCTGACTTAGGGGGGTGTTCCAGTTCATTATTTCTACTCGGAAGTTGGAATTTCTGAGTATGGGATTAACTGGAACGAGCATCAAATATGAAAACACTAGCCACAGATTCACACCAGTATTATTTAACTATTAATTTATTTGCTTTGTTTATTACTCATTCATTTGGGGCTGATAGTTGCACTTTATGACCCAAGTTCTATAATAATGTTTTCTTTAGCTTTGGGCAAACAAGTCAGAAAAATTTGAGAAGTGACTTAATTTAAAGATAATCAAATATTTTGCACTTAGAGGTACATCCTTGTTTCCTACCTCAGCTTAGTTCTTCCCTCAGATTGAATTCATCTTTTTATGAAAGCCATTCAGTTTCTCCTCATGTAATTGAGAATATATATACACACACACACACACACACGTTTTTTTCTTTTTCTTCCGGCACTCGGAGAGCACAGACGTCTTTTTCTCTCCTCTCCCTTATCTTTTCCCAAGGCTCTTGTCCTGTCTGTCTACCAGAGCATTTCTCTGCATTCCTCCTGAAGACTCAAATTTTATATTAAATCATGGATTTGGTAAGCTGGACATTCAACACGATTGACAAGATTTTTTCAACAATGAGAATGGAGCAGGGGGCTCCATCCTGCCTGGACGGAACGCACTCGGTGGAGTATATTCTGGATTCCTGGAAGGAGAGGAATATTATATGCCTCTCCCAGCTGTCCGTGGAGGACGTAGAAGATGCGTGGATATTTGGAACTATGATTTCTGGATCTTTTCTTATTCGAGTTGGAGGATTTCTGATATTTCAGAAATTTGAAAGCAGTGGATCTTTGGAGGAGCTTACCTTGTACGATGAGGTAGACCTGTGAGGTTTTGGGCTGCTGCTTAGTCTGTATGGAGCAGGTGTATGAGCCCTCGTCATATACATCTACCTAAACACAATAAAAGCACCTATTAGTCAGTTTTAATAATTAGCTTTCATACCACCACTTAAACATTCGTCAGTACTTCAATGCTGTTTAGAGTTATGAGGTTTTACCTCCATAATATCTCTTAGACATTATGTTCATGGTTCACATTAGTCAGGTGACAGGTCCATCTATGGTCTTCAGACTAGCCATGCATAGTAATAAGTGAGAAACTGTGTGTTAGGACATTAAACCACAGTGTTGATAAAACAGATTCCTTTTCCTAATCTATAAATTAGCGCCATTTTGCTGTAAAGAGAGACTAGGCAGTTTTGGCTTCTTTTAGCACCCCATAGTGTCCATTTTGTAGAACCAAAAGTGAAACTTATCTCCTCGTCGTGCGTTGTCTACAGGAGTGATTCGTCACTAAATTAAACAAATCAGCTGTGTTCATGATCTAAAGCATGCTGGAGCCCCAAGTAGTGCTCGCTGCAGAACCACAATGGTGGAGCTGCACCAGAAGGTGGAGCTGCACCAGAGTCAGGCCCACCTATTCCTGCTAATAGTTGGTGCAGACAAAACTCGGTCTGAGTTCTTATAAACGACCTAAGGCTTCCACCGCATCCCCACCACCGCTCCTCGGATCCATGTGTCCCCGGACTCTCCTGGAGCCAGGTAGGTCAAGCTGAAGCTGCAGTCCCAACAGACCGGACTGGCAACTGTCAAGTTGCAAGTGGAATATTCTGGCCACAGGGGGCGACAGGGGCTGGGTGGCCTTTCATTAACCCTGTAAACATACTGGCTCAAGAACATGATTTAAAAATATGAAAAAGTTGCAAAGTGTCCCTTTAAATAATGCCTAGAACCCAAAAATGGATTTTTGTCTGCTAGGGGAACAGGATCCCTGTCCAGTCTTCCTGAAGAATCTGCTCTCAATAACTGGGCCAGAATGTGACAGTGATTTTACAGACTGCTTGTTAAACCACCACCAGTACCGGGGTGGGTTTTCAGACAGTTTTCTTCTCCAAACAGGCACCATTCCAACTTCAATCTAAATGATAAATAATTACGTGTGTTTTGACTATTGAGATTTATTTGCTTGTAAAAATTGATAATTAAAAAAAATCAAAGCTGCAGAATCTCTTCTCCCCCAGCGTAGCTGCTACTTACCACATGGCCAGATTTATAGTGATTTTCTCCACGTTTAATGCTCCTTCTGTCATCCTGGAAGAAGGATTCGAAGCTTGCTAAAGTCACAGCCATGTTTCTACTCCTTGTTCTCCTTGTCTGGTTTGATGATGTAAATTTGGTGAGACGAGCAGTTGTAGTTCTATACGTCTTTTCATACAAACACAAAGTAACTTTTGCCACCTGTCAAAAATAAGCGCCTTTCTTGGCACCAAGATGTGTCACAGATTTTTGCTGCAAGCCACTTATAGGATGCGTCAATTTCCGCAGTTAACATGGCTAGACAGGAAATCACATGCGGTTTCAGTGTAAAACGTCTGGTAATTTTCAAAATAAAACTCTATTGCAGAGATTGCGATTTCATATCTGTGTAGATTACGTCTATATGTGTGACCTAACAGCTTGAGGTGGTGGACACCTTTAAGTACCTGGGTGTTCACCTCAACAGTAAACTGAACTGGTCCAAAAACACAGATGCTCTGTATAAGAAGGGCCAAAGCCGCCTCCATCTCATGAGGAGGCTGAGGTCCTTCGGAGTTAACTCCCAGCTGCTAAAATCCTTTTATCACGCTATTGTTCTATGGCTCTGTTATTCATTCTGCTGTGGTCTGTTGGGGTGCAGGCAGCTCTGACCGAGACAGGAAGAGACTGAACAAGCTAGTTAACAAAGCTAGCTCGGTTCTGGGCTGCCCACCGGATACAGTTGAGGAGACATGTGGATGTTGGTGAAGCGGTTGGTGAAGCTTACCTCCATCTTGGAAAACCCCTCCCACCCACTGTATTCCACTGTGGAGGCCATGGACAGCTCCTTTAGTGGCAGACTGAGACATCCCAGATGTAAACCAGAACGCTACCGTAGCTCATTCATTCCCACTGCAGTAAGAGTGTAGAACTCCACTTTAACTGTTACTGGCATTATCCGGTTATACACTAGCATCAGTGCTAGATTCACTATGTGTTCAATACCCAGATGTACATTAGTATATCTGTGTCCCTTATGCTGTGTATTCTTGGAAAAACCAATTTACTTATTTTTATTCGTTGTTTTTTGTGGTTTGAAGGTTACAATAATAAGCTTACTGCTCATGCGTGTTTACTGTACTTTATTATCCTTCATTTTTCTAGGTGTTTGGGCTGCTGTACAAGTGAATTTCCCCACTGTGGTATGAATAAAGTCTATTCTGTTCTATTCTATTATTTACTCCCTGCATCATTCAAGAAGTGCAGTGGTGTTTTTCATGAATGAATAAATGAATGAATGACTTTATTTCTAGAGCACATTTCCTGCATGGCAACAACTCAATGTGCTTTACAGTAGAAAAACATAACATAAAATAATCAATTATAAAATATGTACACACTCATCAACAAATGGTACATACATAAAATACACACATAAAACAATTAAAAACCCATACATTCAAACATACACACACACTTTTACACACACATCCACACACCCCGTAAAACAAAGACTGAGGTAAAAGTAATTAAAGCAGTGAAACATAATTACGAGCCCTTATCTAAAAAAGTAAAAATAAGAATAAAGCTATAGAACAATTAAAAGAGGATATAAAATAAAAAAAAAATAAAAATAAGACAACCTAACCATATGTTTGTTCAAATAAAAAAGTTTTTAACTTTATCTTTAAAACACTTGGTGTAGCTGCTTCCCTCATGTCTAAAGGCAGAGTATTCCAGATTTTTGGTGCATAAACACTAAAAGCAGCTTCCCCTGACCTAGAGTGTGTACGTGGTATAACCAGGTTGCCATGATCTGCAGACCGGAGTGGTCTGGCTGGTATGTAAGGGACTAGCATGTCTGTAATATATTGTGGTGCAAGGCCATTAAGAGCTTTATATACAAGCAACAGGATTTTAAAATCAATTCTTTTTTCAACTGGTAACCAGTGCAGAGATCTTAAAACAGGACTGATGTGTTCTGATTTCTTTGTCCCTGTCAGAACACGAGCAGCAGCATTCTGAATCAGCTGCAATCTGTGAGCAGCATACTGAGGGAGGCCTGTTAGGAGGCCATTGCAATAATCTAGCCTACTAGTTATGAATGCATGGATTAATATTTCAAGGTCAGTTTTTGATACAAAATGTTTAATTTTAGAAATGTTACGTAAATGAAAAAAAGCTATTTTAGTTGTATGATTAATGTGTTTTTTAAAATTCAGGTCACTGTCTAATATTACACCCAAGTTACGTGCTTCATTTTTACATTGAAGAGACAGAGAAGTGAGAAGGTCTGCAACTTTCTGTCTCTGGACGTTTGGACCAAATACCAGAATTTCTGTTTTGTCTTGATTTAATTGTAAGAAATTTTCTGACATCCAGGCATTCATATCCTTAATACATTGTGTAAGGGAGTC
>SSNS01000613.1:78673-124377 GCA_006937985.1 Aphyosemion australe
TTTTAACAGGGGTTTGATGACAGCTGTTTTTAGAGCACTGGGGAAAATTCCTGATTGAAGAGACAGATTTATAATTTCCAACACATCAGATTTAACACATTGGAAAATGTTTTTAAGAAAATTTGTTGGAATAGGATCCAGGCAGCAGGTGGACGATTTTAGTTGTTTAATCAAGTTATCTAGTGCTTTGTTATTTAAAAGCTCAAAGTGAGTCATACTACAGACTGTGGTCCTAGAGTGCTGTTGTCTGAGGTCATTGTTGGATCTGGAGATATTCTGCCTAATGTTAAAAATTTTATTATTAAAATAAGATGCAAATTCCCCACTTTTGACTAAAGATAACATCTCAGCAGGAAGACCAGAAGGAGGATTGATAATCTTATTGACTGTGGAAAAGAGCACTTTACTATTGTTAATGTTTTCATTTATAATTTTAGAGAAGAAGTTAATTCTGCTGGCTTTTATTTCTTTGTTATACTCATAGAGTTGAGCTCTGTAGTTATCATAATGAATTTGAAGTTTTGATTTCCTCCACTGTCGTTCTGCCTGTCGACATTTCCTCTTTAAGACTCTGATTTCAGGCCCGTGTCTCCAGGGGGGTTTAGGTTTTTTTATGCATCTAGTTTTAACAGGTGCAACTTGATCCATTACGTTTTCCAATTTTAAATTAAAATTCATCACTAAATCATCTGTTTGTGACCTTGTAGATGCAGGCAACTCATCTATGATTTTCTTAAAGTTTTCTATTGTGTTATTGTCAATAAAACGTTTTTTGACTTCCTGAGGAGTACGCAGCTGGGAAGGAGCGGCTGAAACATTAAAAAATAAACAGTAATGGTCAGATATAGCTATATCTGTAATTGTGAGAACAGTGACATTGAGGTCATTTGATATAACCAAATCTAAAGTGTGACCTTTGTTGTGAGTAGGCCCACAGACATGCTGGGTTAAACTGAAGGCATCAAGGATGCTAAAAAACTGTTTCACTTCCTGTTCATCCACATGAATATTAAAACCACCTAGAATAAGTAACTGTTTAAAATCTATGGAAACCTTTGATAGTAAGTCAGATAGTTCCTCATAAAACCCACATTTTGATTTTGGAGGATGATAAACAGTTATTATCAGTATTGGACTCTTGCATTGAACAGATATAGAAAGATATTGAAATGATGAGAACGTTCCTAGATTAATGTTTTTGCAGCTATAAGAGTCAGAGAAAACAGCAGCTATTCCACCTCCTTTTTTACCAGATCTGGTGGTGTGAATATGAGGCGCAGTCTCATTGAGCACAGCTGTGCCAGTCTGATCCAACCAAGTTTCAGTCAAAAACATGAATTCCAGAGAATGAGTAGTTATTAGGTCGTTTACAATGAAAGACTTAGTAGTTAGTGACCTAACGTTAAGTAAGGACATCTTGATGTAATCTTGTTTTGGGCTAGCAGGCAGAGTCCGAACCAGATGTACATTATTTAGGTTTCTGCGCATCACAGGAAAATGGCTGTGATTGGGCCTATGGGTAATAATAACAGGGATCGGTGACACACACTGATAATCATTAATATGGATCGGACTCACCAGGTCTCTTTTGGATGAGGTTAATGTAAACTCCATATTCTTGGCCAGGAGGCGGGACCCTTGTGAGTTTGGATGAACTCCATCAGTTTTAAAAAGATAAGGGCGATTAAAAAAGGCCATGAAGTTGTCCACAAACGGAATGCCAAGTTTACAGCAGTAGCCTTTCAGCCATGTGTGAAGCTGAAGAGCACGAGTGAACTTGACGTCTCTGAAGCTGGGGCAGGGCAAAGGGCCGGTGATGATGAGTCGTCGGTCTGATTGTAGAAGAGTGTCAATAACGCACTTGAAATCAGATTTGAGTATCTCTGACTGCATATTTCTCAGGTTGTTGTGTCCAATGTGTAGAATAACAGATGAAGCAGCAGGATTTTGATCCAGCAGCAGTGGGATTTTTGAGTCTATATCCAATACTCGTGCACCTGAATAGCAGAGAGTTTTTGCAGCAGGAAGATGGACATGTCTCACCATAGAGCACCCGAGGACCAAGGCAGATGGAGCTGCACCAGGACGGCCACCTTCTGATCCCAGCTGGCTTTGGGCTGCAGCTTCTGGTGGAGGACGAGCAGTTTCAGGCTGAGTGGCTCCAATGTCGGGCTGGAGCTTAAGCTGAGTCCCATCTGAATGACGGGTTTCTGGATTAACAGCTCCAGAACGCCTGCGGATAACCGCATCCAGCAGCAGCCTGCGGCGGTCGGATGAGGATGATTTAGATACCTGCTGCATCCGAATGGCGGAGTTTCGGCCCAGTTGATGAGGCGCCGCTCCCGGAGGTGAAGACGGTGCCGCCTGAACAGCTGCCGGCAGGTCTGCAGTTTCGTCAGGTGGAAAGTTGGAAACTCCATTTGACAAAGATGAAAAACGGTTGGAAAGCTCCAGATGAGGCTGCAGTGACTCCAGGAACTGAGGATGGTTCCGTTTCCGACCATTCCGCACAACCTCCGACCAGGATGGATGGGCCTGTGAACCAAAACGGCCCGGCGTAGAGGTTAAGACCTGGGTCCTGGGTCTCGCACCCACCCGAATCCACTCATCCCCAGGTGGGACCGGCACAGGTGCAGAAGAGGGGGAGTGGGCGAGGCGCAGAGGAATCTCAGCAGGAACGATGCTGCAGTTCCAAGCAGCTTCATCTAGTTTGTTCTCAGATTCTGGAGGTCCAGCCATGCAGTCGATCGACCCATTATTAGGTCCAGCAATAGTTGATGTTGTAAGCGGGAGAGTTGTGGCAGTGTCCGAGGCAAGGGCCTGCGATAGTCCGGAGGGAGGGGAAAGGACCAACCGTAACGTGACGCTGATGATTCCAGTGTGAAGAAGAGGTAAGGCTCCCCATAGGTGCTTCAAGTATGTCACATTTGAGGAATTTTACACAATGTAAAGATGAAAAGATAAACAAATAAAACATAATGTGTTGAAGTTTGGATATAAAGAAATATAACTAAAAGCAGTAGCCAGGCTACAACAGGAAACAACAGCATCTAGTTCCTTTACTGCTATGTTTAGACTGAACATCACCATTTAAGTGTTATACTATTGTAGGGGTCGGGTTAGGCTTGGGCGGTATACCGGTTCATACCGAAAACCGGTGTTTATTTTGGTTGTGATATGAATTTTTCGCATACCGCTATACCGGTGAATAGCCTAAACAACGTCCAGAACGTTAGCAGTGGGAACGTGTTTCAGTGGGGACTCATTTCACTGCTACACTAGGGTGACCAAACGTTGGACATGTCCACTTTTCACCCTCTGTCCGGGGCATCCGGGGGGTTTTCCTATATTGATGAAAATGTCCGGGTTTTCATCCAGGAGCCAAGTTTGAATTACGGGGGAGCTGGAAGCCCTCAACTTACACACCCAGGGAAGCCCGAAAGAAGATCCTGTTTCTACCTATATTACATTATTTATATGGACTCTCAGCGCACCGGGGATTCTTTTGTGAGGAGAGGACAGATAATGATGATTGTTGAAGCTGCGTCCTGCGCACGGCCACAGTAACATTCTCAAAGTGGCGCCACCAAAAATATAATTAACACGCGATCGTTCATGTCCGTTCATATAATCTTCTGTCTTACTTCTGTCTTTTGATCGTATCTTTTATTCGTGTCTGGAGCGTGTCACCCGTGCGCCGGTGATTTCATCTCACCTGCGCGGCCGCGCAGCGCAAACTCCACTATTTTTCAGCCAGTAGATTCATTTGAATATTTAGTTCAAAAGCAACTCGAGGTGAATCAGGAGGAAACCAGGAAACAATTTATTCTTGTGGATGGAGAGGAGAAGCAGGAAGATCAGAGACAGACAGGACAGGATAAATATTCAAATAAAAAACAAGAAAACAAAACAAAGTTCTTGAAAATGAAAATGTTGGTAGATTTATCCCACTACACCTTTTGACCTTCATAAAGCAATAATTCATAAGCATGTAATATTTATATATTTGATACAATTCAGATCACCTTCAAAATTCAGGGCCGTATCAAGGCATTTTGGGGGCCAAGGCAAACAGACCCCCCCACCCCCTCCCCGTCACTGGGCTCCCCCAGAATCCTCTGTGTAATTCAAAGCCTGCCCAGGAGTATTAATTATAGTGTTTGCAAAAACACCTCAGTTTACATATGAATTGTTCTAGAGCCATTTTGTTGGCAGAATCAGATATTTTAGCTCTAAGCCAGGTGTTCTGACAGAACACCGGGAAAAAAAATGGGTCCCAACATGGTTTGTGTGGCATTCGGTGCTGTGTATGTGGCGCGCGGCAGCGATGCGCCTTTTGCGCATTTGGAGAGAATCATNACTCGGAGAGCACAGACGTCTTTTTCTCTCCTCTCCCTTATCTTTTCCCAAGGCTCTTGTCCTGTCTGTCTACCAGAGCATTTCTCTGCATTCCTCCTGAAGACTCAAATTTTATATTAAATCATGGATTTGGTAAGCTGGACATTCAACACGATTGACAAGATTTTTTCAACAATGAGAATGGAGCAGGGGGCTCCATCCTGCCTGGACGGAACGCACTCGGTGGAGTATATTCTGGATTCCTGGAAGGAGAGGAATATTATATGCCTCTCCCAGCTGTCCGTGGAGGACGTAGAAGATGCGTGGATATTTGGAACTATGATTTCTGGATCTTTTCTTATTCGAGTTGGAGGATTTCTGATATTTCAGAAATTTGAAAGCAGTGGATCTTTGGAGGAGCTTACCTTGTACGATGAGGTAGACCTGTGAGGTTTTGGGCTGCTGCTTAGTCTGTATGGAGCAGGTGTATGAGCCCTCGTCATATACATCTACCTAAACACAATAAAAGCACCTATTAGTCAGTTTTAATAATTAGCTTTCATACCACCACTTAAACATTCGTCAGTACTTCAATGCTGTTTAGAGTTATGAGGTTTTACCTCCATAATATCTCTTAGACATTATGTTCATGGTTCACATTAGTCAGGTGACAGGTCCATCTATGGTCTTCAGACTAGCCATGCATAGTAATAAGTGAGAAACTGTGTGTTAGGACATTAAACCACAGTGTTGATAAAACAGATTCCTTTTCCTAATCTATAAATTAGCGCCATTTTGCTGTAAAGAGAGACTAGGCAGTTTTGGCTTCTTTTAGCACCCCATAGTGTCCATTTTGTAGAACCAAAAGTGAAACTTATCTCCTCGTCGTGCGTTGTCTACAGGAGTGATTCGTCACTAAATTAAACAAATCAGCTGTGTTCATGATCTAAAGCATGCTGGAGCCCCAAGTAGTGCTCGCTGCAGAACCACAATGGTGGAGCTGCACCAGAAGGTGGAGCTGCACCAGAGTCAGGCCCACCTATTCCTGCTAATAGTTGGTGCAGACAAAACTCGGTCTGAGTTCTTATAAACGACCTAAGGCTTCCACCGCATCCCCACCACCGCTCCTCGGATCCATGTGTCCCCGGACTCTCCTGGAGCCAGGTAGGTCAAGCTGAAGCTGCAGTCCCAACAGACCGGACTGGCAACTGTCAAGTTGCAAGTGGAATATTCTGGCCACAGGGGGCGACAGGGGCTGGGTGGCCTTTCATTAACCCTGTAAACATACTGGCTCAAGAACATGATTTAAAAATATGAAAAAGTTGCAAAGTGTCCCTTTAAATAATGCCTAGAACCCAAAAATGGATTTTTGTCTGCTAGGGGAACAGGATCCCTGTCCAGTCTTCCTGAAAAATCTGCTCTCAATAACTGGGCCAGAATGTGACAGTGATTTTACAGACTGCTTGTTAAACCACCACCAGTACCGGGGTGGGTTTTCAGACAGTTTACTTCTCCAAACAGGCACCATTCCAACTTCAATCTAAATGATAAATAATTACGTGTGTTTTGACTATTGAGATTTATTTGCTTGTAAAAATTGATAATTAAAAAAATCAAAGCTGCAGAATCTCTTCTCCCCCAGCGTAGCTGCTACTTACCACATGGCCAGATTTATAGTGATTTTCTCCACATTTAATGCTCCTTCTGTCATCCTGGAAGAAGGATTCGAAGCTTGCTAAAGTCACAGCCATGTTTCTACTCCTTGTTCTCCTTGTCTGGTTTGATGATGTAAATTTGGTGAGACGAGCAGTTGTAGTTCTATACGTCTTTTCACACAAACACAAAGTAACTTTTGCCACCTGTCAAAAATAAGCGCCTTTCTTGGCACCAAGATGTGTCACAGACATCACAGGTGAAATCCATGGCACATATCAAACAACATCAGAAAATAACTTTTATCGCTCCATAGACTCCCATTCATGTTATATGGCAGTTGGGGACCCACGGTCCATAAGTAGATGGGCTTCTACTTCACAAGCATCAGCGGCGTGGAACGGCAGCAGAACGGCACTGCTTCAGGTAAAATCCATTATAGTTTGTGGGGGTAATTCAAACCAGCCGCTTAGAACCATCGGGTTCTATTTTTGCTGCAAGCCACTTATAGGATGCGTCAATTTCTGCAGTTAACATGGCTAGACAGGAAATCACATGCGGTTTCAGTGTAAAACGTCTGGTAATTTTCAAAATAAAACTCTATTGCAGAGATGCGATTTCATATCTATGTAGATTACGTCTATATGTGTGACCTAACAGCTTGAGGTGGTGGACACCTTTAAGTACCTGGGTGTTCACCTCAACAGTAAACTGAACTGGTCCAAAAACACAGATGCTCTGTATAAGAAGGGCCAAAACTGCCTCCATCTCATGAGGAAGCTGAGGTCCTTCGGAGTTAACTCCCAGCTGCTAAAATCCTTTTATCACTCTGTTGTTGGCTCTGTTATTCATTCTGCTGTGGTCTGTTGGGGTGCAGGCAGCTCTGACCGAGACAGGAAGAGACTGAACAAGCTAGTTAACAAAGCTAGCTCGGTTCTGGGCTGCCCACCGGATACAGTTGAGGAGACATGTGGATGTTGGTGAAGTGGTTGGTGAAGCTTACCTCCATCTTGGAAAACCCCTCCCACCCACTGTATTCCACTGTGGAGGCCATGGACAGCTCCTTTAGTGGCAGACTGAGACGTCCCAGATGTAAACCAGAACGCTACCGTAGCTCATTCATTCCCACTGCAGTAAGAGTGTAGAACTCCACTTTAACTGTTACTGGCATTATCCGGTTATACACTAGCATCAGTGCTAGATTCACTATGTGTTCAATACCCAGATGTACATTAGTATATCTGTGTCCCTTATGCTGTGTATTCTTGGAAAAAACAATTTTCTTATTTTTATTCGTTGTTTTTAGTGGTTTGAAGGTTACAATAATAAGCTTACTGCTCATGCGTGTTTACTGTACTTTATTATCCTTCATTTTTCTAGGTGTTTGGGCTGCTGTACAAGTGAATTTCCCCACTGTGGTATGAATAAAGTCTATTCTGTTCTATTCTATTATTTACTCCCTGCATCATTCAAGAAGTGCAGTGGTGTTTTTCATGAATGAATGAATGAATGACTTTATTTCTAGAGCACATTTCCTGCATGGCAACAACTCAATGTGCTTTACAGTAGAAAAACATAACATAAAATAATCAATTATAAAATATGTACACACTCATCAACAAATTGTACATACATAAAATACACACATAAAACAATTAAAAACTCATACATTCAAACATACACACACACATTTACACACACATCCACACACGCCCGTAAAACAAAGACTGAGGTAAAAGTTATTAAAGCAGTGAAACATAATTACGAGCCCTTATCTAAAAAAAATAAAAATAAGAATAAAGCTATAGAACAATTAAAAGAGGATATAAAATAAAATAAAAATAAAAATAAGACAACCTAACCATATGTTTGTTTAAATAAAAAAGTGTTTAACTTTATCTTTAAAACACTTGGTGTAGCTGCTTCCCTCATGTCTAAAGGCAGAGTATTCCAGATTTTTGGTGCATAAACACTAAAAACAGCTTCCCCTGACTTAGAATGTGTACGTGGTATAACCAGGTAGCCATGATCTGCAGACCGGAGTGGTCTGACTGGTATATAAGGGACTAGCATGTCGGTAATATATTGTGGTGCAAGGCCATTAAGAGCTTTATATACAAGCAACAGGATTTTAAAATCAATTCTTTTTTCAACTGGTAACCAGTGCAGAGATCTTAAAACAGGAGTGATGTGCTCTGATTTCTTTGTCCCTGTCAGAACACGAGCAGCAGCATTCTGAATCAGCTGCAATCTGTGAGCAGCATACTGAGGGAGGCATGTTAGGAGGCCATTGCAATAATCTAGCCTACTAGTTATGAATGCATGGATTAATATTTCAAGGTCAGTTTTTGATACAAAATGTTTAATTTTAGAAATATTACGTAAATGAAAAAAAGCTATTTTAGTTGTATGATTAATGTGTTTTTTAAAATTCAGGTCACTGTCTAATATGACACCCAAGTTACGTGCTTCATTTTTACATTGAAGAGACATAGAAGTGAGAACGTCTGCAACTTTCTGTCTCTGGACGTTTGGACCAAATACCAGAATTTCTGTTTTATCTTGATTTAATTGCAAGAAATTTTCTGACATCCAGGCATTCATATCCTTAATACATTGTGTAAGGGAGTCGAGGGGAGCTGTATTATCAGAGGACAATGAAATGTATAATTGTAAATCATCTGCATAATTATGATAGTTTATATTATGTCTCTGAACAATGTGCACAAGTGGAAGCATATACAGATTAAATAATAGCGGACCAAGGATCGAGCCTTGAGGTACACCACAAGTAACCACCACTTTTTTAGAATTAAACCCCCCAACTGATAAAAATGACTGCCTGTCTCTAAGGTATGTTTGAAACCATCTAAGAACTGGACCAGAGAAGCCAACCCAGTGTTCTAACCTGTCTAACAGAATGTCATGGTCAACCGTATCAAATGCAGCACTAAGGTCCAGAAGGACAAGGACAGTTACTTTTCTGGAGTCCGTTTTTATGTGTAGGTCATTAACAACCTTAATAAGAGGTGTCTCTGTGCTGTGGTTACAGCAAAAACCAGACTGGTAAGTATCAAAGATGTTGTTTGATGAAAGGTAACGGCTGATCTGAGTGAAAACTGCTTTCTCAAGTAGTTTACTAAGAAACGGTCCATCCATCCATCCATTGTCTTCCGCTTATCCGGAGTCGGGTCGCGGGGGCAGCAGCCTAAGGAGGGAAGCCCAGACCTCCCTCTCCCCAGCCACTTGGGCCAGCTCCTCCGGGGGAATCCCAAGGCGTTCCCAGGCCAGCCGAGAGACATAATCTCTCCAGCGTGTCCTGGGTCTTCCTTTGGGTCTCCTCCCGGTTGGACGTGCCCGGAAAACCTCCCCAGGGAGGCGTCCAGGAGGCATCCTAATCAGATGCCCGAGCCACCTCAACTGGCTCCTCTCGATGTGGAGGAGCAGCGGGTCTACTCTGAGCCCCTCCCGGATGACCGAGCTTCTCACCCTATCTCTAAGGGAGAGCCCAGCCACCCTGCGAAGAAAACTCATTTCGGCCGCTTGTATTCGCGATCTCGTTCTTTCGGTCACTACCCAAAGCTCGTGACCATAGGTGAGGGTAGGAACGTAGATCGACCGGTAAATTGAGAGCTTCGCCTTTCGGCTCAGCTCCCTCTTCACCACAACAGACCGGCACAACGCCCGCATCACTGCAGACGCAGCACCAATCCGCCTGTCGATCTCACGCTCCACCCTTCCCTCACTCGTGAACAAGACCCCGAGATACTTGAACTCCTCCACTTGGGGCAGGACCTCGTCCCTGACCTGGAGAAGGCATTCTACCCTTTTCCGACTCAAGACCATGGTCTCGGATTTAGAGGAGCTGATTTTCATCCCAGCTGCTTCACACCCGGCTGCGAACTGCTCCAGCGAAAGCCGGAGATCACGTTCTGATGAAGCCAACAGGACCACATCATCCGCAAAATGATGAAAGATGAAAGATTGTCGGATAAAATAATTTATTATGACGTGGAAACATTTCTCGATAAAGACGGCGTTCACACACCATTTTTGATCTGCGCAAAATCCAATTCGGGTGAAACATGGGAAAACTATGGCATTAATTGCATACAGGCATTCATCTTGCAATTCAGACGACCTAAATTAGCGAACTATACCTTTATCGCACACAACGCTAGAGGATTCGATTCTTATATAATCCTCAAANCAGCCTGCGGCGGTTGGATGAGGATGATTTAGATCAGGGGTTCCCAAATTGGGGGTCGGGACCCCCAAGGGGGTCCCCACAAGATTGCAGGGGGTCCCCACAATTTTGTCTTTGCCGAGGTTGTGAGGTTAGCAAGATTTTATTTGTAAAAATTACATTTATGAAATCCCAATAACACACCCTACAGTATAATCAGAACTCCATATAAAAGTTATAACTCTGTATGTCTGTATAAAGTTTGCAGATCATCACATTTATGTTTATGCGTGTAGGAGTTGGGATTGGGGGTCCTGGCTTGTCTTGGACACAGGCAAGGGGGTCCCCAAAGAAAAAAATTTGGGAACCCCTGATTTAGATACCTGCTGCGTCCGAATGGCGGAGTTTCGGCCCAGTTGATGAGGCGCCGCTCCCGGAGGTGAGGACGGTGCCGCCTGAAGAGCTGCCGGCAGGTCTGCAGTTTCGTCAGGTGGAAAGTTGGAAACTCCATTTGACAAAGATGAAAAACGGTTGGAAAGCTCCAGATGAGGCTGCAGTGACTCCAGGAACTGAGGATGGTTCCGTTTCCGACCATTCCGCACAACCTCCGACCAGGATGGATGGGCCTGTGAACCAAAACGGCCCGGCGTAGAGGTTAAGACCTGGGTCCTGGGTCTCGCACCCACCCGAATCCACTCATCCCCAGGTGGGACCGGCACAGGTGCAGAAGAGGGGGAGTGGGCGAGGCGCAGAGGAATCTCAGCAGGAACGATGCTGCAGTTCCAAGCAGCTTCATCTAGTTTGTTCTCAGATTCTGGAGGTCCAGCCATGCAGTCGATCGACCCATTATTAGGTCCAGCAATAGTTGATGTTGTAAGCGGGAGAGTTGTGGCAGTGTCCGAGGCAAGGGCCTGCGATAGTCCGGAGGGAGGGGAAAGGACCAACCGTAACGTGACGCTGATGATTCCAGTGTGAAGAAGAGGTAAGGCTCCCCATAGGTGCTTCAAGTATGTCACATTTGAGGAATTTTACACAATGTAAAGATGAAAAGATAAACAAATAAAACATAATGTGTTGAAGTTTGGATATAAAGAAATATAACTAAAAGCAGTAGCCAGGCTACAACAGGAAACAACAGCATCTAGTTCCTTTACTGCTATGTTTAGACTGAACATCACCATTTAAGTGTTATACTATTGTAGGGGTCGGGTTAGGCTTGGGCGGTATACCGGTTCATACCGAAAACCGGTGTTTATTTTGGTTGTGATATGAATTTTTCGCATACCGCTATACCGGTGAATAGCCTAAACAACGTCCAGAACGTTAGCAGTGGGAACGTGTTTCAGTGGGGACTCATTTCACTGCTACACTAGGGTGACCAAACGTTGGACATGTCCACTTTTCACCCTCTGTCCGGGGCATCCGGGGGGTTTTCCTATATTGATGAAAATGTCCGGGTTTTCATCCAGGAGCCAAGTTTGAATTACGGGGGAGCTGGAAGCCCTCAACTTACACACCCAGGGAAGCCCGAAAGAAGATCCTGTTTCTACCTATATTACATTATTTATATGGACTCTCAGCGCACCGGGGATTCTTTTGTGAGGAGAGGACAGATAATGATGATTGTTGAAGCTGCGTCCTGCGCACGGCCACAGTAACATTCTCAAAGTGGCGCCACCAAAAATATAATTAACACGCGATCGTTCATGTCCGTTCATATAATCTTCTGTCTTACTTCTGTCTTTTGATCGTATCTTTTATTCGTGTCTGGAGCGTGTCACCCGTGCGCCGGTGATTTCATCTCACCTGCGCGGCCGCGCAGCGCAAACTCCACTATTTTTCAGCCAGTAGATTCATTTGAATATTTAGTTCAAAAGCAACTCGAGGTGAATCAGGAGGAAACCAGGAAACAATTTATTCTTGTGGATGGAGAGGAGAAGCAGGAAGATCAGAGACAGACAGGACAGGATAAATATTCAAATAAAAAACAAGAAAACAAAACAAAGTTCTTGAAAATGAAAATGTTGGTAGATTTATCCCACTACACCTTTTGACCTTCATAAAGCAATAATTCATAAGCATGTAATATTTATATATTTGATACAATTCAGATCACCTTCAAAATTCAGGGCCGTATCAAGGCATTTTGGGGGCCAAGGCAAACAGACCCCCCCACCCCCTCCCCGTCACTGGGCTCCCCCAGAATCCTCTGTGTAATTCAAAGCCTGCCCAGGAGTATTAATTATAGTGTTTGCAAAAACACCTCAGTTTACATATGAATTGTTCTAGAGCCATTTTGTTGGCAGAATCTGATATTAATTTTAGCTCTAAGCCAGGTGTTCTGACAGAACACCGGGGAAAAAAGGGGATCCCAAAGTGGTTTGTGTGGCGTTGCCATAGTGTGACGTCATCGGTAGGCACAGATCCCCTGTCCTCTTTTTTGGAAATGGAAATATGGTCACCCTATGCTACACACAAACACCACAGCGTGAGTGAAATGTAAACTTTTGAACCAAGAATGGCGGCTGGTGGGAGTTGTAACGGCAAAATAGAAAATACAAACCCAGAGGAACTTATTCCAAAAAGAGGAGCCACGTCTGTTGTTTGGAGGGTTTTCGGGTTTAAAAGTTCGGACGTGGAGCAAACAACTATAATATGCAAATGCTGTCGAGCAACGGTGGTAGCCGGCGGGGGTAGTACCAGCAACTTGCTTCACCACCTTAGCCAAAAACACGTCTTGGAATACCAAGAATGTCTCAAGCTTAGATCTGCACCCTCCACAGCTAGTTATTGGTTGGTTTGCTTGTTACACTGCAGTTGCACTTTTAATTTGGTAAATACTTGAACACTGAGTGATACACGTTCGCAACGTTATTTGTGGAAGTTGAACACTACTGTTAATTTTTTCTGTTTTAACAATTTGTGCAATGTTTGATAGTTTACAAAGAAAAGAAAATGTTTGATTCCTTAACTTACATATTACCAGTTGAAATACCTCGGTCATAATGGGATGTTAGATGATAAAGATGGTTAACTGCACTGATTATATGCAAACTATGTTCAATAAAAATGGCTTATTTTGACTGCAATATTTTACCATTCTAGGTTTTTTTTCTTAATTACTGCTCTCTTTTGACAACCAAACTTTGAAGGGGTTATGCATTTACCTGCCTGTGACTGAACATGGAAAACTTATGATATTCTGCATATGAAAGTAAAATGGGCTATTAAAAGCCAACCTAGTGCAGTAATTATTTTCATTTAAAAAAATAATGTGGGTAATAATGGCCGTGTAAAAAAATACCGTCAAATACCGTAAGACTGATATAATTATTTAAAAAAACGCGATATGAAAATTTTGCCATACCGCCCAGGCCTAGGTCGGGTCATACCAAAGACTTTAAAAATGGGACCCAATGCCTCCCCGCTTGATACTCAGCATTAAGGGGTTAGATTGGGGGGTTAAACCACCAGATAGTTCCCGAGCGCAGCCACAGCTGCAGCTTATTGCTCCCCATGGGGATGGGTCAAATGCAGAGATGTAATTTCACCAGCGTGTGATGATAACTGTGTGGTTTTCTCCCATTTTTTCTAATGTGTTAGTTTGTTTTGTTATGGTTTTCTACCAACCAAGCCACGGTGTTTACTTTAAATTACCACTTTATGTGAGGCGGAGTGATCTGTGTGAGAATCCAAAATGTTATGCAGTAACACCTGCGCATATATTTCACCGGCGGGATCCTTTTTTTTCCTGATGAATATCGCTGTTGACTGGTGAGGCCGAGCTGGTGAGTTTATATGTGGTAATAACCGTGTTAAGTTTATAAACATGAGCATGTACAGACTGTACAGCCATTAATAGGGTTGTGTTATTAATGTTGTGTGGTTGTTTCCTTTTGTATGTTTCAGTTGATTACCTGGCTTCTGGCTAACCACGGTTACTGTACTGGTGTTAGCTTAGCTTGTTTATCACGTGTGTGAATGTCAGTGAATAAATCCCACAAGAAGCAGTAATCTGTTGTCCAAGCTTGAGTACGACACGGTATCATCAATCAAAGCACGCCCTTGCGGTGGGAGTTTACTAAGTTAAAGGTAGTTAGTTTAGTAAAAAACTGTACAGTAATCAACAACTAGCCAGCCCCCGCGACGGAGAAGCGGAGGCAGGACTGTGTCGACTACGGAGAACCCGGCGGGACGTCACGGCCGACCTCCGAAGCTTCGTACTCAAATCATCATCAAGCTACTGTAGGTCAGCGACGGTGTTTGGTTTGAGTTTCGCTGGGACTATTAAGGCATTGGCGTAGAATGAGCCAGTCGCTTTAAACAGACTGTTAACTTGCTTATTAGCCGCTAAGCGGCCGGAAGTTGGTCGCCGCCATCTTGCTGAGGGCAAATTCGACTGAAAGTAGGTGGCCGCCATTTTGCAGAAGGCAAAATAAATAAGTATGGCAAGTCGAGAAGAGTTAAAGAAAAAGCGATCCTGTGCACAAGGTGGTTTCAATAGGAAAGCCAATGCCATTGTATTCAATATGGACCTGTTCACTGAACATGACTTCACTTCTGCATTGAGGGCACTCAATGACAGTTATAGTGAGATCTGTAGCAGTTTTGATTACATTGCTGTTATGGAGGAGGAAGATGCAAGCGGGTTTGCAGCGGCTATAGCTGATGTGGAGAAGAAGCTACAGGACTGCCGCACAAAATTCCAGAACACGGAAATGAAGTTAAAAGAAACATCATGGTCCCGCTGTCAGTTCAATAGTCTAAGGGCTGACCTGCAAGGTGTGCTCAGTGAGGTGGATGTGCTCCAGAGGGGTCAAATAACTCGAGATCAGCATGATTCAGTGCTCACTGCAGTGGATAGCAGAGTGGAAGCACTGGAGGAGTTTGTGCATAAGTGCGATCGTTATGTTCCTGAGAAAGAGGCGAATGTCATGCGAGCCTGTCTCAAAGATTTCAAAGAGAATAGTAAAGTAGCTAAAGTGTTACTGGCTACCCTCTTGAACGAAAGATGGAGATCTGTGCGTGGTGACCTTGGGAGTCGAGCTAGTAGTGAAGATGAAGGCGGAGGCGAAGGTGGTGCTGAAGGGGAAGCGATAACCACCACCAACGAGCCCAGTGGGCCCGCCATGACTGATGGGGATGATGGCCAAGCGCAGGTTGATGGTACGCTAGGCGCGGATGTGAACCCTGCCCCGGACCAAAGTGCTGCAGTGGATGGCAGTAAGCAGGACAGTAATGTAGACGGTTCCGGCAGAGCCCAAGGTGCAGGACCTCCCACTGTAACACTTCAAGCATCACCACAGAGACCACACTCCCAGGGGCTCATGAGTCCAGTGTTTAATCCTGGTTTCTCAAGCACACCGCAGCAGCATCGAGAAGCGCATACTGTGCGAGCTGATGGTGCCGGGACAAGACAGAGCACATCTACCATCTCTCAAGGTTAATTTGGAACCAGGATCCCTGAGTTTACCAAAATTCTCTGGGGACAGGAGGAGCTATTGGCGCTGGAAGGAGAACTGGGGGACCCTCCAAGCATTGGCAGAACCTACAGGCTCACCAGAGTGTAGGATCTTCCACTTGATGGACAGTATTGCTGATTCAGTAAAATGTGAGCTTCGGCTATCTCATTGCCATATGGCGAGCGAGGTTTTCTGAATTTTGGAGGACTGTTATGGAGATGTGTCACAAATACCATATGACATTTTACTGGAGCTACAGGAGATACCAAGTGTGCGCAACAATCAACCAAGAGAGGCTTTGCGGTTGATCCAAGCTGTAGAGAGAGCGCTGGTGGACTTAATGGACCTGGGTTGTGAAGACGCCATAAAAAAACAGTTAGTGATCCGGTCACTTGAGAGTAAAGCCTAATTTATACTTCTCCATTTTTGTCAGTATGGACGGACGGACCGCCATGATCTGTCGTTGCAAGACCTCTCCAGCAGCTGCTTCAAGCACCAGCGAAACTCCAGCCCAGACCACAAACAAGACAAAGAAACCAAGAGTGTATTCCAGCGTGACAAAAAGGGCAAAACTCGAGTCTGGTCGCCGAAGACAAAGAACGAAAATAAACATTGGCCCGGCCGGCATTTCATAAGTGGAAAATGCTGAGACAAAAGACCCGCAGTTGGCATCATTGTTGCTGGACAGGTAAGAAATTATTACTAAATACGTGTGGGGTAAGGGTTGTGGGTGCTTTCAAAGCAAACCGGGGGCTTACGTATATCATAGTAGGAACATTTTAGGCTGCTTGTTTAGCGTGTCTCCATCAGAGTCAGTGCTGGTCAGGATATTAATATTAGTCTTATTCTTATTTTTACTTCTCAGCGCACTGGGACTTTTTTCCAGGGTAGGATGAGTACCGGTACTATTACCGCTCATTTATTAGTGGAAATCTCCGAGATTTCTGCAAAAATATGTCCGTCTCCAAGTAAACACATTCCCCCCAGCGCCGCTGATCCGTACCTCCTGATAGGCAGAACACACGCTACAAGAGGGGCCACAATTTGCGCATTAGGATGCGCGTACAGCTCCGTCAGCTCCCGTCAGCCCAGGCAAGAGGAGACTGACGGTGCTGTATGAGCGGCGCACATTCTCTCCAAATGCGCAAAGGCATATTTGGAGAGAATGTGCGCCGCGCGTACAGCTCCGTCAGCTCCCATCAGCCCAGGCAAGAGGAGAGAGAGAAAAAAGACGAGTTATCCGACACCGTGCACGTTCCCTCAATGACTGACAACAAGCAGCATCTGACCAGCGTCAGATGTGCCGACAGACAGGTGGATACATGGAGATGGAGAGGCACAATAGACCAGGAGCAATTATATGTGGTATTTGAGTTTCACTTAATATGCTAAAATTCTGCTTACAATAGTGACCTGCACAGAACCCAACTAATGCTGCTACTCTGTGTGTATATTTGCACATATTATTGTTGATTTTATATTTATATTATTTCTGCATTATTTTTTGTATTCTTTTAGGTTTTGCACCAAAGGGAGTGGCACTCCAATGTCGCTGTACCCTGTACAAAATCAATAAAGGCTATTTTATTCTATTCTATTCGGACTATAAGCCGCTACTTTTTTCACTTGCTTTGGACCCTGCGGCTTATACAACAGTATAAACAGCTTATCTATAATTTTTACAGCTAACGGTCACTAGGGGCGCACTATAGGGAAGCTAAGTCACACCAATCTACTTCCGGGTCACGGGCCCATGGAAGAACAGAAAAAAATGGGGCTAAAAACGCTATTTCTAATCCCGTTTTTTTATGTGCTATGGATTTCACATATGATGTACGTGAATTTTAAAGACACATTTTGATGCCGAGAATGTGCTTATTTTCGAACGGGGGAAAAGTAATTTTAGGTCTTGTGTGAAAATACGTCCAGGACTACAAATGCGCATCACCAAGTTGATGTCATCGAACCAGACACGGAGAAAAGCTGAGGAAAACTGGCTGTAAGTTCAGCGAACTTCTAATCCTTCCCTCGGGAGGAAAAAAACACCATAAATCTTGCCATCTGGTAAGTAGCAGCTACGCTAGGTTAAAGATGTGAAAGTGTCATTGATTGATTGAAAGGTTTGTGTTTCTCATATATTAAAAACGAGACGCTTTGCGGTCCCGATAATCCCCTCCGTGGTAACAACCCTTATATACGGTAATTAAACATTAAAACACCTGCGGCTTACAATTGGGTGCGGCTTATATATGGAACAATCTGTAACTTCCCCCAAATTTAGCTACTGCGGCTTATATTCAGGTGCGCCTTATAGTGCAGAAATTACGGTATATTATATTCTGTATTGGACATTGCTGATTGGGTGGAGGCAGATTTGAAAGACAATTTAGAAGAGCCATTAGCAGCAGGACTGACTCAGCTGTTGTTTTCATTCAGGAGTACAGCATGCATGCCTCGTGCATGAGCTTACTATTGAAGCTGCAGTTACACGTTTGGCCTGAGGGGGAAATCGCGAGCATAAAAATGTCAAAGTCCACATAGTCCCTTTAAAGCAGAAAAGCGCCTTGAGAAAGATCTGCTATGGAAAACGGCTTATGCTAAGCAAGTACACGACATGTTGGCCAGGGGAGCTGCTGTCCAGCTTTCCAAGACTGTGTTAGACGAATGGAAAGGAGCTGTGTGGTGGGTAAATCATTTGATGGCGCCCAATCCACACTCAACTACCACACCAGTGAGGCTCGTCTGGAACAGCAGCCAGGATTACAAAGGTGTTAGTCTGAACAGCATCCTGCTTAAAGGCCCCAATGTCCTAAATCCTATCAGGGCGGTGCTACTCCATGTCCGTGAGGGGGAGCACGCTGCAATCGGAGATGTGTCCAAGATGTACAACTCAGTATGGCTAGAGGATAAAGAGGTGCACGTCCATCATTTCTTGTGGAGAGACTGCCCAGCGAATGACATCAAGGATTATGCTATTGTGCGGGTAAACATGGGTGACAAGCCGGCAGGATGTATTGCTCGCTCAGGTGGCCATGCGAGAAACTGCCCGCCTGCCCCAGTTTGCCGACAAAGTGGAAGAAAGATATGTCATTGAAAACAACGCCTACGTAGACGACATCCTTGTATCCCACAATGACTCTAAGAAGCTGAGTGAGATCCTTGAGGAGGTTGAGACCATTCTCAAGCATGGTGGGTTTTACCTCAAGCCTTGGGTGCGGTCTGGCTTAAGTGGGAGGCAAGGTGTTCGTTCTGCCGAACAAGAGACTATTGTGTTGCCCAACCAGTTGCGAAACGAGGACAAGAAGGCCTTGGGTGTGGGTTACTTTGTTAAGGAAGACAAACTTTTCCTCATGGTAGGCATCAATTTCTCCGCAAGGAAGAAAAAGATACGCAGTGGACTAGATCTCACCGAGGAGAACATTGAGAAGGAGACACCAAACCCCCTCACCCGTCGTATGCTCCTGAGTCAGGTAGCAGGGTTTTATGACCCCCTTGGTCTGGTGACTCCCCTGAAGCAGAAAGGTGTCATCCTAGTTAGGACAGCCTTTTAGGAGGCCGGAACGTTGACCAAAGATACATGGGATAAGCCGCTGACTAATGAACTACGTGTGAGGGCGATTGAACTCTTCAAAGAGTACGTTTGGCTAAGCACCCTCACCTTCCCCAGACGTATTACACCATCCGGCTGGGTGGGTAAGCCCTGGGGGATCACGTTCTCTGATGGGAGTTGTGACTCATACGGTGCGGTCCTTTACCTGCTTTGGGAGACTTCTGAAGGTGTCAAGACTCGGCTCGTGGAGTCCAAGGCTAAATTGACTCCACTTGACCAAAAGGGAGATGCTATTAAGGCTGAGATTTGTGGGGCTGTCTTTGCCGCTCGTTTGAAAGAGTACTTTCTGAAGTATGGGCGATTGGAAGTGGATCGGTGGTACCATTTTGTGGACAGTCAGACTGTGTTAGGCGCCATCCAACGGGAGAGTTATGGGTTCCAAACCTTCTTTGCCAACCGCGTGGGTGAGATACAGAAGGCTGGGCCTGTGACTGACTGGTGGTGGATTCCTGGCCAGCATAATGTGGCTGACCTGGTTACACGAGAAAGTTCCCCTGAGCAGCTTGGGGAGGACACTTCATGGCAGAGAGGCCCTGAGTTCCTACCTAAGTCATTAGAGGAGTGGCCCATAAAGTCCGCTGCGAAGGTGGCCTCTGGGACGAGGGAGGTTGTTAATCGACTCCAAAGAAAAGCTTTTTCTGCTGTCGTAACAAGGGCCCAGGTAAAGAGGAAGTCTACTCCAGATGATCGTGGCAGTGTCAGCACCATGGACGAAGACCGGACAAGTCCAGACCCATTACCTTTCAATGGCAAAGTTGCCTCGCCTGATGATACTAAGGGGTATCTTCCTTACTAATCTAATTGCCGTAGAAAGAAGTTCTGGGGTCCAGCCTTGAAAAATCAGGTGGTTCTTTCAAGATTCAGCTCTCTAACCAAACTCTGTGGGGTCATTGGATATGTCCGTAGAGCCTTGCACTTCTGGTTATACAGCAAGGGTCGAACTGATAAAGGAGTACAGTGGGAGGCAATGCTCCTGACCCAAGAGCGTGAGGAAGCATACCAAGACTTATGCCTTGCCGCCCAAGCGGGTGTGACTTTCCCTACAACAACACTCCACCGCCTTGTTGTGAAGAAGGATAATACATCGGGTCTCTTGATGTGCTATGGCCGAATTCAGTCTGTTGAGGAGGAGAGGTCTGGGGTCCCACTGATCCCCTACAAGTGTCCGTTAAGCTTTCTCCTTGCAGAGGAAGCCCATTGTGTCAACCATGAAGGTGTTGCTGGCACCCTCCTTCAGGTGAGAAAAAGAAGTTGGATCGTGCAAGGTCCCAGGGTTGTACGGAAGGTGATCGACTCATGTATAAGTTGCAAAAAGTACAGGGCCAAACTAGGCACACAAGTGATGAGCGATCTTCCTCTTGTACGCACTACACCGGCAGCCCCTTTTGAGTACACTACATTAGACCTGTTTGGTCCATATGTTGTCAAGGACTCGGTAAGGCGACGAGTAAAGAAGAAGGTCTGGGGCATAGTTTTTAGTTGCATGGCCTCAAGAGCGGTTCATGCAGACGTAGTCGAAGACCTGTCGACGGAGGGCTTTCTCAAGACATACTAGCGGTTTACTGCCCTGAGGGGCCACCCCAAAAAACTTTGGTCCGACCAGGGGACCAATTTCGTGGGAGCCAGACCCGCGCTGGATGAACTCTACAGTTTCCTTGTGGATATTGACAAAGATGGGATCCAAGGAAAGGTGGCTGTAGCCGGGACTGATTGGGTGTGGGGGTTTAGCCCTGCAGACTCACCGCATCGGAATGGAGCAGCGGAGGCGGCTGTTTGGGTGTTGAAGAGGGAATTGAGCAGCGTTGGAGAGAATGGAAACCTTACTACTTTGGAGTTCCAGACCCTTCTCTATTTGGCTGCCAACCTCACAAATGAGAGGCCAATCAGAGCCAGAGCTCAGGTACAGGAGGATACCATAGATGTAGTGACACCAAACTCTTTGCAATTGGGTCGGACAGGGCCCAGAGGCGACAACCTGGGTTTTGAGTTCCCTGCCTATCCATTTAGTCGTCTGCGTGCAGTCCAGGTGGAGGTGGACAAGTTTTGGAGACGCTGGAGCCAGTTGGCCGGACCGCACCTGTTCGTCCGGCAAAAGTGGCATGCCCCAGCCAGGAACGTTTCCGTGGGGGACCTGGTCTGGGTGGCGGACCAAAACGCACTCAGAGGCCGATTCAAGCTGGGTCGCGTGGAGGAGGTGGATCCTGATGACCAGGGTGTCGTTCGGGATATCAAAGTGAGGACTTGTTATAGCTGTCCCATCAGCTTGTCCCAGGCAAGGAAGGAACGAGGGCCATGTCATTCCACCATTCTCCACAGGGACGTAAGGAGGCTGGTGGTATTGCTACCAGTAGAGGAACAAGAGACACTTCATCACCCTGAGTAACTAAAGAGCACATATGGACTGTGGGCACATTAATGGGGGGACCAACCTGTTAAATACACAGTCCAGCTCTGTCCTGGGCTGTCCTCTGGACTCAGTGTGAGAAGTGGGTGACAAGAGGGTCCTGGCTAAACTTAGATCCATGCTGGGGTCACACCCCCTGCAGGACGACCCGTGTGCCCTGGAGAGCAGCGTCAGTGACAGACTGATCCACCCTCGCTGTGTGAAGGAGAGATACCGCAGGTCTTTCCTTCCTGCAGCTGTTAGACTCTATAATGGTCAATCCTAATATGTAACACATACATCTGTAACATACCACTACAACTGTCACCACCTTCCAATACATGTGCAATACTTACTACTACCACTGTTATTATGTGCAATAATTATCAAACTCACAATACAATACTTTTTAATTCAAGTTATTTACTTAAATACTTTTGTGTGATATTGTTTGTGTACTACTCATATTTTACTTTACTTCACCTTACTTTACTGTACTTGTGCTGTTGCAATACTGCAATTTCCCCAGAGGGACAAATAAAGGTATTCTTATTCTTATTGTTATATGTTGTTTCTTGTTCTGTATATTAGTTTGTGCTGCTACTGGTTATTGTGGCCTACTAAGTCATTGACTTGTAGCCCAAGTGGGAGGTGTGTGGTTTTCTCCCATTTTTTCTAATGTGTTAGTTTGTTTTGTTATGGTTTTCTACCAACTAAGCCACAGTGTTTACTTTAAATTACCACTTTATGTGAGGCGGAGTGATCTGTGTGAGAATCCAAAATGTTATGCGGTAACACCTGCGCATATATTTCACCGGCCGGATCCTTTCTTTTTCTCATGAATATCGCTGTTGACTGGTGAGGCCGATCTGGTGAGTTTATATGTGGTAATAACTGTTTATAAACATGAGCATGTACAGACTGTACAGCCACTAATAGGGTTGTGTTATTAATGTTGTGTGGTTGTTTCCTTTTGTATGTTTCAGTTGATTACCTGGCTTCTGGCTAACCATGGTTACTGTACTGGTGTTAGCTTGTTTATCACGTGTGTGAATGTCAGTGAATAAATCCCACAAGAAGCAGTAATCTGTTGTCCGAGCTTGAGTACGACACGGTATCATCAGTCAAAGCACGCCCTTGCGGTGGGAGTTTACTAAGTTAAAGGTAGTTAGTTTAGTAAAAAAACGTACAATAACTAATGGAACTTTAACCTTACTCCGGTGAATGAGAGGGTAGTCTCCCTTCGCCTACATGTGGGGGATGGGTCCTGACTGTGGTTTGTGCTCATGCACCAAACTGCCGCTCAGACTACCCACCCTTTTTGGAGTCCGTGGAAGGGGGTGCTGGAAAGCGCTCCTTCCGGTGACTTCCTCGTTTTCCTGGGGGACTTCAATGCTCACGTGGGCAACAACAGTGAGACCTGGAGAGGTGTGGTTGGGATGAATGGCCCTCCTGATCTGAATCCAAGCAATATTTTGTTATTGGACTTCTGTGCTTGTCCATAATGAACACCATGTTCAGGCATAAAGGCGTCCATATGTGCTCTTTGGCACCAGGATTCTGCATGTCTTGGACACTCAGGTGAAGAGGGGGCGGAGCTGTCAACTGACCACTACCTGGTGGTGAGTTGGCTTCGGTTGTGGGAGAGGATGCTGGTCAGGCCTGGCAGACCCACACACTAAAAACAGTTGGGTAAGAAATAACCCAATCTGGGCTGTTTTATAACTCATCCACAGGGTCATTAGCACCAGCCCAACAGGAGTTGTTTTGACCCACCAAGATGGGTTGGTCCATTGAACCCAAGCATTGAGTGAAAATATACAACCAAAACGCTTGGTTTAATTTACTAAAATCCTGGGTTGTTCTGCTTTTTCAAATTAACGAATATGCCAAATTAGTCAGAACACATTACAATACAATCTATACAAGATAAATTGCAATAGAATACCCATATGTAGTAAACTGTTCCAACTTCAGTCCTTTAAAGGGGTCAGCACCTGAAATCTTCACTTTTCCACTTAAAAACATGTCTATAATGGCTTCCTAATGATTTTTCACTGGCTGAGAAGCCGATATTTAACATTGACGCGTTTGTTTATTCTTGCCTTCTTCAACCAGCTCACATGCACCCCACGAGCACGCGCACTCCAACACGAGAACTTGAGTTCTGGCCCTTTATGTCAGCACAACGGCCTAATATAAACAAATATGAACCACAACAAGCACAACAAAACTCATTTCATAACGTGAAACGCATAAATTATGTCTTACCGTTGACGACTCGTGTTATAATCTGTGTTACGGGAGACAAAACTCCGATCGGTGTGTGTATACCATCTTCACAACAGCATAAGAGCCAATGCCTGGATGAGCTTGCTTTTCTCCCAACTCAACAACAAAGGAGGACGCCATTACACACGAGGTGAGGCCCGGGCTCGTAAATACACGGTTAGATCCCGTAGGTCACTGCCAGGTCGGGTTCAGTTATAACTTTTGTTGTTTTGGAGCGAGACGCTGAAGCCGCGTCCTGCTTCCTGCTTCCTTCCACCAATGAACGCGCTCCTCAGTCCCGCGCACGTCCGAGACAGCCGAAATATCGCGTGTGATCTCGCGAGAAAATATGCCCTTCACAATAAAGGATTAAAAAAATCACATTTTTTATTTATTTTTCCAATACAATTTAGTTTAATGGTCTAAAAGACTATAATAGGATGTAGATATCCATGGTATTATAGGTGCTGACCCCTTTAAGAAGATACATAATACTGGATTTGGACAGGCAAATAAATGAACACTTAGACAATATTGGAACTTTACAAGGCCCCACCTTGAAGTTTATTATAACAAAAAACATGAACAGTGCAAATAGCCATCAAAAAATGAAAACTGCAAATAGTCACATTATAAGCTTCTCATGTTTGCTAACCAGTTAAGTAGCTGGTTTAGTTGGCTGATATAAGGATATTACTTCAATTGCTACTGCAACACGGATAATGTCAATTAGAAATATAGTAATAACAATCATTTTATTATCGATTTGCCTCATCATAAGGATGATCAGTCAGGTTTTCGCGGTGCCTTGTGCATGTGTAGATTTGTGGCATAGAACCTGAGAGCCAATGTGATGACATCGGAAATATGAACAACCCAAGTGATGGATGGATTTTGACCCAACGCATGAGCTGCCAAAAAATAATCCAAGATAACCCAAATCTCTAGAAAATAGCCCAATATGGGCTAAACATTTCATAACACAGTAGTTGAGTAGGCAGAATAACCCAACTGTTTTTAGTGTGCAAACGTGTTGTGAGGGTCTGCTGGGAACGTCTGGCAGATTCTCCTGTCAGAAGGAGCTTCAATTCCCACCATCGATAGAACATCAAACGCGTCCCGGGGGAGGCTGGGGACATTGAATCCGAGCGGGCCATGTTCAGTGCCTTCATTGTTGAGGTGGCTGACCGGTGCCTGTCATGGCTGCAAACCCAAACCCGCTGGTGGACACCGGAGGTTAGGGATGATGTCATGCTGAAGAAGGAGTCCTGTCGGGTCCTTTTGGCCTGTGGGACTCTAGAGGCAGTTGATAGATACAGACAGTCCAAGCAGAAGTAAAAACCTGGGTGCGGGAGGATCGGTGAGACCATGGAGAAAGACTTCCATGGCTTTGAGGAGATTCTGGTCCACCAGTGTGGAGGGGAAAGCAGTGCACCCCCAACACTGTTTATAGTGGGGACAGTGTGCTGCTGACCTCAACTCGGGACGTAGTGGATCGGTGGGAAAAGTACTTCGAAGACCTCCCCAATCCCACAAGCACGTCTTTCGGTGAGGAAGCGGGTTCTGGAGACTTTGGGTTGGGCTCGCCAATTTCTGGTGCTGAGGTCACTGAGGTGGTCAAAAAGCTCCTTCTTTTACAGGACCACATCCCTTGGGGGACCCTGTGGGGGGTACTTCAGGAATACGAGGTATCCGGCCCCTTGATATGGGTTGTTAGGTCCCTGTATGATCGGTGCTAGAGCCTGGTCCGCATTGCTGGTAATAAGTCGGGCTCATTCCTGGTGAGAGTTGAACTCCACCAAGGCTGCCCTTTGTCACCAATTCTGTTCATAACGTTTTGGGACAGAATTTTTGGTGGAGACAAGCTGTTGTTGAGGGGATCCGTTTTGGTGGCCTAAGGATCAGGTCTCTGCTTTTTGCACATGATGTGGTCCTGTTGGCTTCATCAGAACGTGATCTCCAGGTTTCGCTGAGCAGTTCGCAGCCAAGTGTGAAGCAGCTGGGATGAGAATCAGCTCCTCTAAATCTGAGACCATGGTCTAGAGTCAGAAAAGGGTAGTGTTGAACGAGTCAGAGGACCTGGGCTCAGTCCGGATGAACAGAATACCGTGGTCGACTGCATGGAACATTGATCAACGACGACGTCACCGGTTCACCACAAAACCAAGCACTCACTCACATCTGAGCAGCTGGAACTTTGATGTTGTACAAAAAAAAGATTTCATGTCCTGCTGCTTAAAAAAATGAGAACTGAAGCCACAAATGTGGGCGGTGTTGCTATTTTCATGTGGTAATCACTTGTATTTAACCTTTGTAAACATATAAACTTGTAGTCACCTTGTATGATTAAATAGGTGCAACTTCTTCCTACTCCTTTTGAACATGTATTCTAAATGATAGTATATCATGGAACATTATTAAAATTATTACTGGTATTATTATTACTGTTGTTATTATTATCATAAGGAAGATTAGTGCTATTATTATTATTATTATTTATTTATTTATTTATTTTTATAATTTTTTTAAATTTATGTGTATTTTTCCTTTGCCTAATATGTGTGTGTGTGTGTGCGTGCGTGTGTGCGTGCGTGCGTGTGTGTGTGTGTAAATATATATGTGTACAGGTGTTTATATGGGCTTATGTATATGTTTGTATATGTGTGTATATATACATACAGATCTATCTGTTCTAGTTACTGAACACGGTTCCATGTATACAGTACATGTTTAGAAAAACCAATAAACTAAACTAACTAAACTATGACTAACAGGAGATGTTTAAAAGTGTTAAAGGTCATTGTTTATATTCAGGAAGCTGTACTGAGCTAAGTCAGGATGTGGTTTAACCCTCCCACTGTCCTATTGGGTGACCCCTCCAGGAAAGGTGACGTTTGAGCAGGGTTGATGGTTTATCCCTTGGGGTCCACGTGGCAGGGGTGAGGTGGTGCTCAGTCCTCACCCCTGCATTTTAGTCTTAGTCAGTTTTAGTCGACTAAAACTTTAAAAGGTTTTAGTCGACAAAGATTTTTGTTTTTAGTTTGGGGTTAAATTGTTGTTTATTTTATTACCATTTTTATTTTCATTATTTTGTTTTATTTGTCTGTCGCTATGTCAGTTATTTTATTTTTTTGGTCATTTTTTGGTCCACTGAAGGTGCAGACTGTGACGCCAGATGACGTCTTTTATCAATGTCTTCTGGACGTCCTGTATTGACGTCTTTGGGACCTCCAGTTAAGATCTAATTCTGGTCCAAACGAGGTTGTTGTGGACGTCCTATATACAAGACACCCACCAAGTAATCAACATCGCATGGACGTGCAGATCATGTCTATAATGCATCTGTAAGTCCAAGGTTAATTCTGGACTTCTATAGGACATGTAAACTAGGTCCAATGTTTGGACATTTAACAATGACCCCACTTGGACATTTGTACCTCGGGCTTGGTAACGTTTTTGGATGTTATAGGCACGTCTAACACAGGAGCAGGAAGTTACACACGCACACACATGCACGCACACACACACACACACACACACACACACACACACATACTTGCGCAAGAACAAACAAAAATTTAGTCTCCACAGGTGAAACTAGAAAAATTAGAATCTGGTGTAAATATTCATTTACATCAGTGATTCAACCTAAAAGGTGAAACTAATCTATGAGACAGACTCATTCCATGCAAATCCAGATATTTCAGCCTTTATTTGTTATAATTGTGATGATTATGGCTACAGCTGATGAAAACCCCACATTCACAATCTCAGACAATTTGTGAAAAGGTTCAATATTCTAGACTAATCAGCTGATGAATCCAGAACACCTGCAAAGGGTTCCTGAGCCTTTAGATGGTCTCTCAGTCTGAGCAGAATTAGTGACATAAATGGACTTTTGCACCAGATTCTTGTTTTTACTGTTTCACCTGTATGCTTGAACCTTCTGCAAAACAGTTTGATTTTTTGCTGATAACCTGTATAGATGGGTGTCTAATAGTGCTGTAGACATGTGTAATCATTATTTTGGCAGTTTAGTGCAACTTACTTAAAATGTAATATTTCAGCCCAAAATCATAATTCTATCTCCATCTTCAGGTTAAAACTCTGCTCCACACTAATTTAGAATCAGACACAGCTGATGGTTGTAGAGCAGCAGGGTGAAGTTGTCTCTACCGTACTATGTTTCTGCGCTGCACTGGACTCCAGCTGAATCTCGGCCACACCTCCACCTGGCACAACCACTCACCTGCCAATATGGCACGTTAGGGCTCGGAGCCGCTAGCCTCCTTGAAAAAAACCTCCTCCTCCCCCTTTTTTTCTAGTGATCGCAGTGAACAGGAAATCCTCCAGCCTGCTGCTCTGAGTCTGCTTGTTCTCCTGAGCAGTAAGTCTGCTTTGTTTCTGTGCTCATGTTCACGTGCTAGTGTGTGTGCATGTAAAGGACTTGTTTTTCTGATTCTGAGAGTGCACGCGGGGGGAGGGGGGGGGGGAGGGGTACTGTCAATTACTGCCTCAGCACCTCTCTCTCGGTCCTCCAGGTGACACCGTTTTGCAGGAATTTTTCTAACAGGAAGTCTGCTTAGAATTAGTCTCCACCCATGGTGTTACTCACCCTTTAAAGACATGCTAAATTCATGATCTCTGAACAATTCAATTCAATTCAGTTTATTAGTTTGAATGCATTCAAAGTATTGTTTTTCTCCTCCTCCACTTTTTCAGTTTCTGTACGTTTTTTGAACTGTATCTCCTCCTACAGTTTTTCAGCTATTTCAGCAAATTTGGTATCAAACCGTTCGGCTCTTTCCGGCGATATCTCTTGGTATTGATATCTTCAACCGTTTCCGATTTATTCAGCTTTTTCTGCGATTTTTCAGCCCATTGAAATGAATGGAAAATGCTTAAAATCGCTCAACATTTCACAAAATCGTTCATCTTTTTGACCTCTTACTTGCCAGGGTTAACTTCAACCTAGAGACTTCATTCAACTTTTAACAAACTCAAAAGAAATTCAACTATTTCAAATTTTTTTCAGTTTCTTGAGATCTTTTACAGTTTCTCTATAATCACAGGTTAAACTTGAGGTAGAATTTTTAAATTTCAGGAATTTCTCCTCCTCCCCCCATTCAAAAGAATAGGGCTCAGAACCCACTTTGCTCCACTTCAGGCAGTGTCCTGAGAGAAACGTAGAACTGATAGAAATGAGACTTGCACTGGATGAAAGCTGATGGATTTCCCCCTGTTTTGATGTAAAATTTATGGATGTACTCCAAAAATTGTGGTCGTAGCGTTAATTAGTTCAGACCTTTACCACTTTTCTGAAATCTTTCCATTCCACTCTAACCTGAACATTCCGCACTCTAACATTTCAAGGTCAAAATTTCTGCAAACAAATTTTTACTACACCCACACCGTTTACGCTACTGAAACAAATTATACCTCAAAAAGTAGGAATCTTTGTCAGCTTCGATAGGATGTCTTCATTTTAGCTGTAGGTGTCAGGGTGCGGGCGCTATGAGCCTCAGAAGGCCGATAGTGCCAGATTTTCTCCCATTGGCGGCCATTCAAATGATTCTCAGCTTTTGTGTTTCGATCGCTGTCTGAGAGCTGAAATTGTCTCGTCATATCTCCTACAATATTCAACGTAGCCACACAAAAATTCACACAGAGCACCACCGAAGCCACTTACGGTTTTGGAATTTTTCGAATCGGTGCAAGACTTTTCGAATGGTGATGAGACCTTCGAGGCCTCCAATCTGACGTTTGGAGCTGCAGATGAGTGTTTTCTGCAGTAACCGATGAATTTCTCTAAACAAAATTCTGCTACAACCACATCTTTTAGAGTTCATTCATAATTTTTCCAAAAACAGTAGATTTGTTTGTCAGGTTCGATGGGACGTCCTTGGTTTAACTGTATCTGTCACGGTTCGGGCGCTACGAGCCTCAGAAGGAGGAGTGAGCCAGATTTTCTCCCATTGGCGCCCATTATACACTGCAAAAAGTCTAACATGCAGCTTTTCATTCAATCTAATAACTGCTATTCAAAGCAAAATAAAATCATTGATTTGATTGTGAAAGTCTTTCTTTTTGATTTTCAAAACATCACTTTTGACCTGTATGGAACTAATCATCAATATAAAGCACACAACACAAAGTTTTTGATTTCTTTCAAAACATATACTTCTTTTTATGTACAGCAAATAATATTTTCAATTTGAGTCAAAGTAATTTGCACTTGAACACCCGTGGGAGCTACTAGTGCAGTATCAACATCTAAGTTGATTTAGGTCGATCTTATGATAATAAGCTGGAAGTCTTATTCTAGTTTACATGCGCATTAGAAAACCAAAGTCTTAAATGAAGTTCGTTCCACTCCGATACACTAGGTGGCGATATGCGCCCTTTCATGTCGGGCATTGCTCCAGTTAGCTTGTAGCAACACAAATAGTAAACAAATGCTGGTATGAGTGAAGCAGACAGAATTGAAACAGGATATACACAATGGCTGAAGGAATGGACAACAACAACGCTGCAGCACAGCTGCATATTTGGTACGTAGTGTACTGTTTGATGGTGTTATGCGTGTTACGTTGTGGCGGTGATATTATCAGACGAGTGCTACTGCGGTCGCGTCACTTCGGGAACGCGAGCGTCCAGACGGTTCTGTTCAGCGTTTACATGCAGAATGAATTCAGATAACTACTGCATTTTCTGGGTGCTTCAGCCCGATTAGAAGTTCACCTTCAGCCAGACTAACGCGTTTACATGCATTTAAAAAAAACTGACGTGTCGTTTTAGGGCAATACTTCGGTTTTCTGATGCGCAAGTGAGCGAGGTGCATTATGGGTAGCCATGTTCTTAGTTATTTTGTTCTATTTTGGGGTCTTTATGCATGTTTTTTTTGTGGGGGTTGTGTTGTTTTTATTTATTACTTCATTTCCTGTGGTAAATGTGGCGTTACTTGTTATGTCATTTTGGCACCATAAGTGAGGAGGTCAGTCAGAGGAATGACACCGCTGTGCCGTGCTGCTGTTCAATGTAAGATGGAGGTTCACATTATAACCTCTGAAAGCAGCGCTTTGTGTCTCACTCTCACTGGCTGTTAGCTAGTTTGTGAGGCTGGAGGTAACTAGCGTTTGTCAGTGTTGTTGCTAAAAAATGTAGCTTTTATATATGTAAATTAAACAACTGGGCTCAATGCAAACATGTTGAGTCAAATTAATTTGGTTGAAATGGCCTCTGCTGCTGATGCTTTTGGAATTTTTCTAATCAGTGCAATACTTTTTGAATGGTGATGAGAGGTTCCAGGCCTCCAATCTGACTTTTGAAGCTGCAGATCAGCTGCAGTCTCCGATCACGTTGTCTAAAGAAAAATCTGCTACGACCACATCTTTTATAGTTCATGCATAATTTTTTTCAAAAACAGAAGGTTTTTTTTTGTCAGCTTCGATGGGATGTCTTTGTTTTAGCTGTAGCTGTCACGGTTCTTGAGTTACAAGCGTCAGAAGGAGGATTCAGCCACATTTTAACACCATAAAAAACAGGCATTTTCTGCTCCGGTCTCTGTCAGACAGCAGAAATCAACTCATCATATCCTAAAAAATTCAAGTTAGGCACACAAAACATCTCACAGAGCACCACCGAAGCCTTCTGCCGCTGACACTTTTGGAATTTTCCGAATCGGTGCTATACTTTTCGAATGGTGATGAGAAGTTGGAGGCCTCCGATCTGACATCTGAAGCACAGATCCAAAGCCTTCCTCATTAAGGGGCCTGCCTGATGCAACTAACAGCAGCAGACCAGTGGTGTGATAATGGAGCTTTCTGATTGGTTAAGATGTTTCGCGCTATTTTGACTGTCTGAGAGCTGATATATGGAAAAGCTATTTTAAGTACAATCCTACTGGAGACTTGTGGCTTCTCTATCAGCCTGTCTGCTTGTTTCAGCAAACCAGTATCAGAACCAGCATCTGGTTTAAGACCAGAACCAGGATCAGAACCAACACCAGAGCCAGGTCCAGACCAGAACCAGCATATGGATCCGAACCAGGGCTAGATTAGAACCAGGCCCATAACACTGACCAAAACCAAAGCCAGAATTAATATTGTCTCTCTCCCTCTATCGCTCTCTACTCCCATCACCCCCCCCCCCCTCTCTCTTCCTGATTGGCTGAGAGTTTTCAAATTTTTTCTGGCTGTACAGACATACACACCCACACATATTATACATCAAATTGTTCAGCTTGGTCTAAGGAACCCAATGCCCCCCACCCCCCATCCCTGCTCTCTGATTGGCTGAGAGAGTTCAAGCGTCTTATTGGCTAATAGAAATATGCACCCACACATATTATACATCAAATCGATCAGCTTGGTCTTATGAACCCATTGCCCCCCCACCCCCAACATCCCTGCTCTCTGATTGGCCGAGAGAGTTCAAGCTTCTTCTAAGTTAACAGAAATACACCCCCAGACATGTTATACATCAAATTGATCAGCTTGGTCTCAGGAAACCAGCCGTCCACCAGCCCTGCTCTCTGATTGGCTGAGAGAGTTCAAGTTTCTTCCAAGTTAACAGAAATACGCACCCAGACATGTTATACATCAAATCGGTCAGCTTGGACTCAGGAAACCAGCCGTCCACCATCCATGGTCTTTGATTGGCTGAGAATGTTTTGAAACTTTAAAGTTCAATTTCTGCTCTTTCTAACAGTTTATTTTTATATCTCATTCTGCTAACTTTGACAATTGAACTCATTTTCAACTTCACTTCAGTTCTAATGCATGTTCATTTATCAGTTTCAGCTGCTAAATTAACAGTTCAGCTAATTGTGAAAATTTAACTATTAAACTATTCCTACTCAAATACCAGCTGTTTAAACATTTCAGCTGTCCAGTTTTTTAAACTGTGTACTGAGATTTCAGTTTTCTGCTGTTTAGATTTTTTTTTTCTCTTTTCTCCACTTACTTATTTGGCTTTATTACACTTGTTAGTGATTTTTTTGCTCATAAATCTTTAAATCTTTTCAGCTCATTTTCACAATTACGATAAATTTTCGCAGCAGAAAACTGCTTATTTCAGTTCAGCTACTCAGCTATCAGTTTCAAAATTCAGCATATCCTGCTAATTTCACAATTCAACTAATTGTGAAAATGTAACTACTTATACTCAAATATGAGCTGTTTAAACATTTTAGCTGCTCAGTTTTTTAAACTATGCTTAGAGATTTCAGTTTTCTGCTGTTTAGGATTTTTTTCCTCTATTCTCTACCTACTTTTCGGGATTTTAAAAACATTTTAGCAATTTTTGCTCCTCAAACTTCAAATACATTCAGCACATTTTGACAATTAAGCTTAGTTTTAGCTTCAATTCAGCAGTTTCAGCTATCATATTCAGCAATAAAGCATTCAAATGCATTTCTGCAAGAAATGCAATTGATCTAGTTTCTATAGCACCAAATCACGACAAGAATCGTCTCAAGGCACTTCACAAAGTAAACATTACGGTATAATTCATTAAGCCAATCAGTAAAAAAGTTTCCTATATAAGGAACCCAGCAGATTGGCAGTGGAACAACATTCTAGAATAAAAACAAATTTTATTGTAACACTGAACTTGATCCTAAGGACCCCCCCCTTACCAGCGTTGGGCAGCACTACCTTTTGTATGCGAAGGCTGTATTCCAGCTGGCCTTTCATGACCAGGTCTACTCTCGGGTCCAGGGACCACTTGTCCTGACCAGCAAAGATGATGTTCGATCGATTGAGCCAGGCCACCTTGGACACTTTGTCATCAACGTAGCACCTGCAGGCACAACCAGAGCTTTTGAGGTAAGGTGTACCAAACAGAAGAGGTCAGGTCCTCCTTAAGGCATGCAAATAGAAAGGGTGTGATGGGTTTCATATTAGGAAAAGGACTAATAAGAGGCATACACAGCAGCAATTTGATGAAACAAGGTTTACACACACAACCAGGCCCTGCAGCAAACAATCAAGCTTGTTTTTATGAAGCAGTAGAGCTGTTTCATGAGGCTTGTTAACTGTGGTCGCTTGTATCAAAGACACTGAACCCAAACCAGTGTGTGTGTGCGTGTGTGTGTGTGTGTGTGTGTGTGTGTGTGTGTGTGTGTGTGTGTGTGTATCAAAACCATTCCCTCTTATCGTCTATCTTGACTGGTTCCTCATGGATTTTTATGCCTCCTTCTGGTAAATACAGCACAACCTTTTTTACCAGAGTCTCCTTCTGTGATGAAAAGGGACACGGGCAAACCCTGGTTTACTTTGTGTGGGATGCTGCCAGAGCATTATGCTAGGTAAGCTTATGTCAAGACAGGAGCTGGGCATCTTCCCAATGAATAAATGTAAATGTGCACAGATGTCAGAATAAATGAGAACAGATATCAGCTGTAATGGAACTCGACAACGGATGTGCCTCAAATTCAAATCCCTGTAGCTTCTCGTGTCCCGGTGGTGCACTCGGCTTTAGATGGGTTCCACAGGAGTAGATTAGTGAGGCGGTGGTTGGGTGTTGCATGTTAGGTGATGCATACCAGTGACAGTTCAGTCACCCCAGTGTGGGAGCCAGTGGGATGTACATGTGAGTCTTCTGAGGGCAGCTTGAATCCCTGCTGCTTCTTCTCTGTGTGAAACCGTGATGAGATTATTGACTCTCATCTAACTTCCTCTTCCCTCAGTCTAAAGCTCTCTTTGGTAAATGTCTCAAACTTTAGGGATCTAATTATATGAGGCAAACAAGCAGCATGATGAACAGGGTCAGACACTTTCCTATAGTCAGTTTTTTGAAAGTCCTTTTCCTGGAAAGCTTCCTGAATCCAGAGGGAACACATAGGAATGGTAAATAGGGTCTGATTTGTTTATTCAGATCCAAATCACATGAATCATTACATGACTCTGTGCTTTTGTTTTATTTTTAACTTTGAGCTGTAGCATCTCTAAATCAAACATAAATTATGCAGCTTTATGATGCATGGTTATGATTCATGCACATGAACAGGATTTCAAAGAATGCATGTAAATCTGAAACAATTCCACAAACAAGACTCTCCTATTCCACCGATAATGGTGCAGGGGTATTAAAACAGAGAAAGACTCTGATGAAACTGTCTTTGTTTTTTATGTTGAACTTGTTCTTCAGTGTTTCTGAAGCTGAAATATGACTGTCTATGTATTTTTAATGTCCGTCCTTTTCTTTTAAAATGTGATCTCTGTTTGATTTAAAGCACAGAAACAACACCACTGAGTGTTCGACAAGCCGCTCCTCGCTGGGGGTGAATGCTGTACCTTAGTAAAACCCCAGACATGCACTGACACAGGCATTAGTGAGACTGGACAGCAACATGATGTTGTTTTCACTGAAGCTGCTGTTCTAATCGCTGATTACCCCTCATGTCCTGCTGTGAAGTGACCAGTAGGTGGGGCAAAAGAAGCAGACGACATAAGAAGGCTGAGAGATAAATCTAATTAATCTTACGTTAAAGTTATTTGTGAAATAAGACAACCAATGTGTTCAAAACACAAACAGCTACATTAAGATTCTTCTTTCAAAGGTACAAAAACAAGCCGATGGAACACGTTACAAAGGATTAGCTAAAGTTCACTAAGTGCACAAAATAAACTAAATCATGCAAGAAAACGCTTTCTACATGTACTCATTTATAGAACAAATATGTTTTACTGATCTGATGCTCATCTGAAATTATTATAAGTGACTATCTAATAGTGACCAGTTGTTATTTACACGTTTCTCCTAGTTTTTATTATATGGTTCCTCATGTGAGTCAAGCAGGTTAAAGCAATATTAACAGAAGAGCTGTACTCAGACACACCAACCCTTTCGGTTTGCTTTGCTGTCCTCCTCCTGTTTCCTGTAGCTTGTTTCCTCAGCCTGTCAGCCTCTCATCCAGGCCCTTGTTGCTACTTCCAGTGGGTTCCACCTGCTCATCATCGTTTTGGAGCAGAGTTATTTATTTATTTATTTATTTAGTTACTCAGGACAGTGCATATTAACATCAGACATACTGAAATATGCCAGAATTAGCCATGGGCTAGTTTTCATCTGTAGTCCTGTGCCAGGTGTACAGTAGGCAACCTGAGGAGGAGGTAAATAAATATAAAAAACCGCATACATTCAAACCTTAAATATCTACATAAAAGCAATTTACCATAGTAATAAAATATGGGTAAAAAGTCTATTATAGCAAAAATTAAAATGTAGACATGCTGTAAAAATAAGTCAGGAACTATAAACAATCACGGAACAATTAAGGTAAAAACCTGACAAAGTACGTGAGAAGTACAAAAAAAATAAAAAAATAACAATAAGTAAATAAATACATAAATAAAACAAAGTCTCAGGATTTCAATGTTCGGAGGTTTGATGTTCGATCATCCAATGCTTTAGGCGTGCCCGAAATACAGAGAATGTCAAAGACTCTCTGAGCTTGGAATGTTATTCAACTCTTGCGCTGCCCTAACACTGAAAGAAGTCTGGCCTAGCAAGCTTTTCCGTAGAGGTATAATACAGTCCCCTCTGGATACTCCTCTCGTGACTCTATATATGGAGGTTCTAATATTCACAAGTTCACTCAAAGGTGGCGGTGCTATTCCGTGTATAATTTTATATAATTGACATGCATTTTTAAATTTAATAAGGTTTTCCCAACTGAGGAGTCTATACTTTGATAAAATAGTGCAATGATGGTAATTTTTGTGCTTTTTATCCAAAACTTTTAGAGTTTGTTTGTAAAGGGACTGTAGAGGCTTCAACGTTGAGTCGCTTGCCAGGGACCAAGTTGTCAGACAATAGTTCAATTGAGAGAAAATCATTGAATGCATATATGTATTTGCGGCCTGAATGGACATAGAATTACGGATGTGTCTAAAGTTTGCTACAGTATACTTTATTTTTTTTACTCGTTTCCCTTATGTGTTGCTTAAAGTTTAAGTGTGAGTCAATTTGGATGCCAAGGTATTTATACTGGTGAACAATCTTGATTTTTTTTCCTAATACTGTAATATCTGGGTCTGGTAGCGTCTTATATGATTTTGTGAAGAACATTCCCTATATTTTTGACACATTAAGTTGGAGACAGTTTTGGTTTAACCATGTTGTAACCCTATCCATTGATTTTGATAATTTCCTGGCTACTTCCTGTTTTGATGCACCATGTACGAATATGACTGTGTCATCTGCATACATTTGTACGTTTACGTCCGGACAGGCCAACGGAAGGTCATTAATGAACATACAAAATAAAACTGGGGCTAATATAGATCCTTGTGGCAAGCCAGTTGGTACAGCAAGGGGCTCAGAGACCTTATCAAGCATGCGGACCGATTGTGACCGATTTGATAAATATGATTTTATCAATTCGATTGCCTGGGCTGATAAATTAAAGGATGATAATTTAGCCAGTAAGATTTGATGGTTTACAGTGTCGAATGCCTTTCTAAGATCAAGGAAAATTGCCCCGACCGTGTTATATTTATCAAGCAGTGATTTGATTTTATGTCGAAATCCAAATTGCAATGGATGAAGTTGGAAAGAGCTGTTCTGCAGATGATCTTCGATTTGTTCACCTACCCATTTTTCTAGAACCTTTGACATTATTGGAACAATACTAATTGGCCTGTAGTTTGATGCTTGATCAGATTTACCTGATTTGAAAATAGGTGATACAATTGCATTTGGACTACGTGGTTCAGAAATCTAACGTTCTGTAGATCACCTGTCTCCCCTTCATCTAGCAATGTGTCCCCCTGTCTACAGTAGAACTATCCACACGTCCAAAGGGTCCAAGTAACCCACAAGCTGTCTGTATAGAGCATTCTCAGTAGTAGCTATTTTCTTTTCTCACTAATGGGGTATACAGGTTTAGCAGAGACTGTTGCAAAGCGGGTTGCATTATTACAAAGAACAATTTATGTTGTTTTGTTTAATGAGCAGTTCCTCATCTAGGAGGTGGAGAACATCCCATCATTATGGTATATAACTTCTGAGACACGGTTGACTTTGGGCTACTTTTTATTACAAGAAAGTATGGCAAAATGACCACAGGTCTATGACAAGGTTCAATTTGGACAATTTTTAATACAAGAAAGTATGGCAAAATGACCACAGGTTTATGGTATATAACTGTTTAGACACAGTTGACATTGGGCTACTTTTTTATACAAGAAAGTATGGCAAAATGACCACAGGTCTTTGACAAGGTTCACTTTGGACAACTTTTTAATACAAGAAAGTATGGCAAAATGACCACAGGTTTATGGTATATAACTGTTTAGACACAGTTGACTTTGGGCTACTTTTTAATACAAGAAAGTATGGCAAAATGACCACAGGTCTTTGACAAGGTTCACTTTGGTCAACTTTTTAATACAAGAAAGTATGGCAAAATGACCACAAGTTTATGGTATATACCTGTTTAGACACGGTTGACTTTGGGCTACATTTTAATACAAGAAAGTATGGCAAAATGACCACAGGTTTATGGTATATAACTGCTGAGACATGGTTGACTTTGGGTTACTTTTTAATACAAGTAAGTATGGCAAAATGACCACAGGTCTATGACAAGGTTAACTTTGGACAACTTTTTAATACAAGAAAGTATGGCAAAATGACCACAGGCCTATGACAAGGTTCACCTAGGACAACTTTTTAATACAAGAAAGTATGGCAAAATGACCACAGGTCTATGACAAGGTTCACTTTGGACAACTTTTTAATACAAGTAAGTATGGCAAAATGACCACAGGTTTATGGTATATAACTGCTGAGACACGGTTGACTTTGGGCTACTTTTTAATACAAGAAAGTATGGCAAAATGACCACAGGTCTATGACAAGGTTCACTTTGGACACCTTTTTAATACAAGAAAGTATGGCAAAATGACCACAGGTCTTTGGTGTATATCTGTTGAGAAAGGGTTGACTTTGGGCTACTTTTTAATACAAGAAAGTATGGCAAAATGACCACAGGTCTATGACAAGGTCCACTTTGGACTACTTTTTAATACAAGAAAGTATGGCAAAATGACCACAGGTTTATGGTATATAACTTCTGAGACACGGTTGACTTTGGGCTACTTTTTAATACAAGAAAGTATGGCAAAATGACCACAGGTCTATGAGAAGGTTCACTTTGGACAACTTTTTAATACAAGAAAGTATGGCAAAAAGACCACAGGTCTATGACAAGGTTCACTTTGGACAATTTTTAATACAAGAAAGTATGGCAAAATGACCACAGGTTTATGGTATATAACTGCTAAGACACGGTTGACTTTGGGCTACTTTTTAATACAAGAAAGTATGGCAAAATGACCACAGGTCTATGACAAGGTCCACTTTGGGCTACTTTTTAATAGAAGAAAATATGGCAAAATGACCACAGGTCTATGACAAGGTTCACTTTGGACAACTTTTTAATACAAGAAAGTATGGCAAAATGACCACAGGTTTATGGTATATAACTGTTTAGACACAGTTGACTTTGGGCTACTTTTTAATACCAGAAAGTATGGCAAAATGACCACAGGTCTATGGTATATAACTGTTAAGAAACAGGAAACTATGGCAAAATGACCACAAGTCTATGGTATATAACTGTTAAGACACAATACAGAAAAGTATGGCAAAACGAATATATGTTAAGACACAGTTAACTTTGGGCTACTTTTTAATACAGAAAAGTATGGCAAAAAGAATATATGTTAAGACACAGTTAACTTTGGGCTACTTTTTAATACAGAAAAGTATGGCAAAAAGAATATATGTTAAGACACAGTTAACTTTGCGGTACTTTTTAATACAGAAAAGTATGGCAAAAAGAATATATGTTAAGACACGGTCCACTTTGGGCTACTTTTTAATAGAAGAAAATATGGCAAAATGACCACAGGTCTATGACATGGTTCACTTTGGACAACTTTTTATTACAAGAAAGTATGGCAAAATGACCACAGGTTTATGGTATAACAGTTTAGACACAATTGACTTTGGGCTACTTTTTAATACAAGAAAGTATGGCAAAATGACCACAGGTCTATGACAAGGTCCACTTTGGGCTACTTTTTAATAGAAGAAAATATGGCAAAATGACCACAGGTCTATGACATGGTTCACTTTGGACAACTTTTTAATACAAGAAAGTATGGCAAAATGACCACAGGTTTATGGTATATAACTGTTTAGACACGGTTGACTTTGGGCTACTTTTTAATACCAGAAAGTTTGGCAAAATGACCACAGGTCTATGGTATATAACTGTTAAGACACAAGAAAGTATGGCAAAATGACCACAGGTCTATGAGAAGGTTCACTTTGGACAACTTTTTAATACAAGAAAGTAGTATAACAGTTTAGACACAATTGACTTTGGGCTACTTTTTAATATAAGAAAGTATGGCAAAATGACCACAGGTCTATGACAAGGTCCACTTTGGGCTACTTTTTAATAGAAGAAAATATGGCAAAATGACCACAGGTCTATGACATGGTTCACTTTGGACAACTTTTTAATACAAGAAAGTATGGCAAAATGACCACAGGTTTATGGTATATAACTGTTTAGACACGGTTGACTTTGGGCTACTTTTTAATACCAGAAAGTTTGGCAAAATGACCACAGGTCTATGGTATATAACTGTTAAGACACAAGAAAGTATGGCAAAATGACCACAGGTCTATGGTATATAACTGTTAAGACACTGTTAACTTTGGGCTACTTTTTAATACAGAAAAGTATGGCAAAACGAATATATGTTAAGACGCAGTTAACTTTGGGGTACTTTTTAATACAGAAAAGTATGGCAAAAAGAATATATGTTCAGACACAGTTAACTTTGGGCTACTTTTTAATACAGAAAAGTATGGCAAAAAGAATATATGTTAAGACACAGTTTACTTTGGGCTACTTTTTAATACAGAAAAGTATGGCAAAAAGAATATAAGTTAAGACACGGTCCACTTTGGGCTACTTTTTAATACAAGAAAGTATGGCAAAATGACCACAGGTTTATGCTATATAACTGTTTAGACACGGTTGACTTTGGGCTACTTTTTAATACAAGAAAGTATGGCAAAATGACCACAGGTCTATAGTATATAACTGTTAAGACACAAGAAGGTATGGCAAAATGACCACAAGTCTATGGTATATAACTGTTAAGACACAGTTAACTTTGGGCTACTTTTTACTACAGAAAAGTATGACAAAACAAATATATGTTAAGACACAGTTTACTTTGGGCTACTTTTTAATACAGAAAAGTATGGCAAAAAGAATATATGTTAAGACACAGTTAACTTTGGGCTACTTTTTAATACAGAAAAGTATGGCAAAAAGAATATATGTTAAGACACGGTCCACTTTGGGCTACTTTTTAATACAAGAAAGTATGACAAAATTACCACAGGTCTATGACAAGGTTCACTTTGGACAACTTTTTAATACAAGAAAGTATGGCAAAATGACCACAGGTTTATGGTATATAACTGTTTAGACACGGTTGACTTTGGGCTACTTTTTAATACAAGAAAGTATGGCAAAATGACCACAGGTCTATGGTATATAACTGTTAAGACACAAGAAAGTATGGCAAAATGACCACAGGTCTATGGTATATAACTGTTAAGACACAGTTAACTTTGGGCTACTTTTTAATACAGAAAAGTATGGCAAAACGAATATATGTTAAGACACAGTTAAATTTGGGCTACTTTTTAATACAGAAAAGTATGGCAAAAAGAATATATGTTAAGACACAGTTAACTTTGTGGTACTTTTTAATACAGAAAAGTATGGCAAAAAGAATATATGTTACGACACAGTTAACTTTGGGGTACTTTTTAATACAGAAAAGTATGGCAAAAAGAATATATGTTAAGACACAGTTAACTTTGGGCTACTTTTTAATACAGAAAAGTATGGCAAAAAGAATATATGTTAAGACACGGTCCACTTTGGGCTACCTTTTAATACAAGAAAGTATGGCAAAATGACCACAGGTCTATGACAAGGTTCACTTTGGACAACTTTTTAATACAAGAAAGTATGGCAAAATGACCACAGGTTTATGGTATATAACTGTTCAGACACGGTTGACTTTGGGCTACTTTTTAATACCAGAAAGTATGGCAAAATGACCACAGGTCTATGACAAGGTTCACTTTGGACTACTTTTTATTACAAGAAAGTATGGCAAAATGACCACAGGTCTATGGTATATAACTGTTAAGACATGGTTGACTTTGGGCTACTTTTTATTACCAGAAAGTATGGCAAAATGACCACAGGTCATTGGGGTGGGTGGGGGGCAGTGGGGGGCATGTTAACCATTGAGTCAAAATGGGCCACTTTGGGTCATTTTGGGTTACTTGGGGTGGGGGGGGCAGTGGGGGGCATGTTAACCATTGAGTCAAAATGGGCTACTTTGGGTCATTTTGGGCCACCCCCGGCACACTCCTGCCACCTGGTGGACGAAGGTGGCCCGAAATGACCGGCGCGCGTTTATTCCTAAGGACCCTTAGGACTACGTTTGAATTACGTTCTGATGAATAGGGTTTATCATCGCAAGAAATTTTTCATGGAGCAGGTTGCTATGTTCTGAATGACCAGGGTGCATTCACCCCTGTGTTAAAATCACCCGCAGAGTTATGCGCAGAGTTTGGTGAACCGATGGAAATTGATTAAACATGAAATAAAAAAATCCAAACACACACACTCACAGAGAGAGAGAGAACCCATCGCTTTATAGCTAAACATATGGCTACTCTTTTTAACTAGCATTGTTTCATAAAACACTAATTGTTTTTCACACTCACCCGAAGTCAGACAGTCTCACCATACTGTGATAACATACGGCTCCTCGTCACCGATGGTATCCAATCAAATCGCTTTCCAGGTGTGAGGACCACCCACCCTCTGTTTTTTAAAAAAACCCGCCAGCAGTGCAGATTCATCTCGACTGTCACCTGCAAGATACCTCACAATGCCTGGTTAGTGGACACTCGGCTGGTGCTGCGCTTTCCTACGTACTTCTCCTTTTCAACACCTCTCCTTTATTTTCACACAGCTCCAATAGTATTATCCTCGGCGGACGATGACGATTGGTATGGGGACTTTCCTCTATCGCAGATAGGTAAGTATATTTAAAAAACTCACTATCCATCTTTAATTTATTATTATTATTATTATTATTATTATTATCTCGTCTAACCCTCTACTCCACCTTTCACAGAACAACCAGTCCCGGAGCATCATCTGATTGATATAATTGATTTAGCACATTTGCATGATGAACTCCCATCATCTCAAGAAGCGTTCGGTCGACTGAACAGGGCCCTACGAGAACTTGCACAGCCAATAAACACCGATGCTTCAGGTATGTTGATTTTTTTATACATATTTAATAACGAGTTGTATCGCCCTTTACACTTAGAGCAACTTATTTTCTCCAGAAACCCCGAACGACCCCGGAGCGACCACCTCTGGAGAGGGACAAGAATCGGATCCATTAGCATATCAGAACGGAGAATCTGATTATACACCGACATCGCCTCAGGAACAAGCTGGAGAAGAATCAGTTTTCGCCAATATAGCTTCTCCGGCACTTGCTGAAGTCAACGAGCCGGAGCAGCTGTCCACCGCGTCGCCAGGGAAACCCATTGACACATCACACGGGAATCCCCGCGATATAGACGTCCAAGTCAACGAGCCGGAGCAGGTGTCCTGTCCACCACGGGGGAACCCCGTCAATGCGCCACTTGGGACTCCCTGTGACGCACAACCGGATACGGAACAGGCCCTGATCACATCGAGCGGTGACGACAACCTCCCCCGCGCGCACTGCCGCGGCGAACAAGTGAGTTTTCTTTTTTTTTTCATGATTAAGAGGTTATCAAAGATGGTGAATAACATCTCTCTATCTTTACGCAGGACTACAACGAGGGCGGGGTCGCGTCACCGACTCCGAAAGACGGGTCAGAGGTTGAATGGCTTTCGACTTCCTGAGATTCGGTCTTTACGTTGCAGCATTCTTTCACGAGGCTATGAACCTGTAAGACGAAAAAAAGAAGAGGAGCAAAGGACGTTTTTGTCTATCAGGCTTTCATGGAATTTCAAGGTTGATTTTTCTTTTCTTACTTTTTTAGCGTATCTTTTATCATGTCGGATACTCCAGGTTTGCAGGCTTTGAGGCTTTTGTTTGAATCAACAGCTGAAGGTTTGAACTATTCAGGACTTTTAGCTTTAATATCGCTAGTTGAAAATTTAGACCGATTAGCGACTGATGAATCAGAACCGACCTCTCCTCGACCCAGACAATCGGACCCGACCTCCCCTGAAAGCATCTCATTTTCGGTTAACAACAGGGTCACAGATCTGGCTGAGTTTTATCTTAGCGTTATGGAGGTTTTAAATAGATTCGCGCAGAGGTAGGGAGATGGCCCGCACAAACGATGTAATCCAATTTGAAATCGCCATCCAAAACGTAAATCATCACACCACCTTCACCGTTGATGGTGAAAATGTTTTGCCAAATTTGCAAGATTTTTTTGATAATCTGATTCAATCAAACACTGCTCTGGCGGCTGATAATGCTTTTCATTTTAAAATGCAGGTTGTAAACAATCCGTCAGGCTCAGGGAAACGTGAACTTGAAACAACTTTAGATTGTGAATTGGTGCATAAAAAGCGTAAACATCTCACGATTCCACCGCCAGGCGAGCACGCGCTCTGTTTTGTGCTCAGCATTGCAAGTCTGTTAATTCCTGGTTCCACTGACAGAGAGTTATTGGACATGGCTAAACATCTCCAAAACCAGGTTGGACTTTCCGATCAAACTCCCGTATCATTCAGCGATGTCGCGGATTTTGAAAAAAATATTAAAAGAAAAATAGTCATCTTTTATAGAACCGGGCGTGCAATGTCTAAATTTGAAACAGCTTTTGCAGACCGTTCAAACCCGCTGTTCTTGCTCCTGTTAAGCCATCACTATCACGGTATAAAATATATTAAAGGTTTTTTAGGGGCATAAGCGTGCATCACTGCCAGTGGTATTGTCGCGTGTGTGACAGTTCTATCTGTACCCAGTCAGAACCCTCACTCATCACATGCGCCGATTGCAACCGGATATGTTGAAATCTAGTCTGTTTTGATAAACACAAAACTCCCATTCACAGACCTCAGGCAGACAAGGACGTAAGCCCATGTGATTTGATTAAAAAATGTCCAATCTGTAAGCGTACTTATTATGTCGCAATCACCAAAACCAGCTCGACTCACGTCTGTCAAAAAGCCAAGTGCGTCACCTGTGGGCAGTCTGAAGGTGCCGGACACCAGTGCTACATCCAGCCTGTAAAGAAAGATGAAAGATTGTCGGATAAAATAATTTATTATGACGTGGAAACATTTCTCGATAAAGACGGCGTTCACACACCATTTTTGATCTGCGCAAAATCCAATTCGGGTGAAACATGGGAAAACTATGGCATTAATTGCATACAGGCATTCATCTTGCAATTCAGACGACCTAAATTCGCGAACTATACCTTTATCGCACACAACGCTAGAGGATTCGATTCTTATATAATCCTCAAAGCGATGATTCAATTAAAAATCGTACCAGCAAATGTCCTTATGCAGGGGAGCAAAATTCTGTCTTTCACGGAACCAGACTTTTGTTTAAGATTTATCGACTCATTAAGCTTTCTGACAATGAAACTCGCCAGCCTCCCCGCTGCGCTTGGCTTTACAGATTCGGCTAAAGGGTTTTTCCC
>SSNS01000613.1:126128-137853 GCA_006937985.1 Aphyosemion australe
GTTCTACCTTTCAAAACATCAAAGGGGAAACTGGTCTTCACACTCTGCAGCACATGCGCAGAGGTGAATAACCAGACAGACTCATGCAGGCACAGTTCTGAGGAACACGTGTTGACGGGGGTTTGGGTGACTGAGGAGTTTAATGTGGCTTTGGAGAGAGGTTACAGTGCCACGAAAATTATTGAGGTGTGGCATTTCGAGAGGCGGAGCACTGATGTGTTTGTGGATTATATCCACACGTTTCTCAAACACAAGCAGCACGCGTCAGGTTTTCCTGCGGGTGTGACCGACGATGAATCAAAAAGGAGATATGTGTAAGAATATGAAATCAATCAGGGGATACGTCTTGACATAACAAAAATCCAATCCTGCCAAACGCTCCATCTCGAAATTATCGTTAAATTCGCTGTGGGGGAAATTTGCTCAACGAAATGACCTCACACAGACAAGCTATGTCAAAGACCCTGACGAGTTTTTTAACCTTTTGTTTTCGGGTACATACAAGGTCAAATTTTTCCATTTTATAAGCCCTGAGTTGGTTCTGGTGCAGCACTGTTTGAACGAGAAATGCGTGTCACCTCCTAACAGAACAAACAACGTGTTTATTGCAGCTTTTACAACAGCATATGCACGTCTAAAATTATTGGAAGTGCTGCATAAACTTGAAAACCGTGTACTGTACACCGACACAGATTCCGTCATATACACAGTGAAACAGGGTGAATCTGTCTTAGCCACAGGTGCATTTCTTGGTGATCTTACAGATGAGATTTCAGGTGATTCGATTGAGCAATTTGCCTCTTCGGGACCGAAAAGTTACTGTTACATTACTAGGAAGCAGAAAAAGGTTGTTTTGAAAGCGAAGGGCATCACGCAATCTTTTAATTCCTCTAATTAAATCAATTTTGACAGCGTGGCTCAATTGGTCGAGGGGAGAGAGTAGTAAAACGCACTTTTTGTCAAAAAGTGATTTATTGCCCTATGATTTATGGCCCCCTGCTTTGATCCTTAATGTCCAGATATGATTTATTATGGTTTGATGTATTTAAGCTTTGATCCTTTATGTCAATCGATAATTTATGATAGGATGTGCTGGTTTATTACAGTTTGATCAATTAGGTCTTTGATCCTTAATGTCATTCTATAATTTACAACCGTTTCTATCAAGTAAGGATTTATAATCAGATGTAATGATATTGTACAGCAGCAGCAGTCCCCCCTCCCTCCCTCGCATCCTCCTCTAGCCCAAGACCCCCCTCCTCGCACCCTACTTTGCCCCCCTCCCTCCCTCGCATCCTCCTCTAGCCCAAGACCCCCCTCCTCGCACCCTACTTTGTTCCTTTCTATCAAACTAGTGATTTACAACCTATACTTCATCTCCCCTCCCTCCTCCCCACATCTTACCTTGTTCCTATATGTCAAGCAGAGGTGGAAAGTAATGAATTACATGTAATTGCATTACTGTAATTGAGCAGTTTTTTTGTGTATTTTGTACTTTTTAAGTAGTTTTTAAAATCTGTAATTTTACTTTTACTTAAGTACTTTTTTGTAAGTATTTTTGTAATTTGCTACATTTTTATTCTTATGTGTTACTGAGTAAAAAAAAAACAACATTCAGAAATACTGTGTCGGCTGCCTGACTGCTCCATGGTCAGCACTGGGTGAGTGACACAGAGAAGAGACAGCAGAAGAGACAAGAGCATAGACATATTTAAATGTAGAAGCCTCATTATGCACTTTGATAGTGATCCAGAGCTTAATGGGGTGTCTATGTGTTTATGTCTATACTGGATTAAACCACGGAAGTGCTGCAGACGCTAAAGGTGAGTCGTGCAGTGCATCGCATTTACGGGAGAATTTGTGTTACGAGGGATGAAGGAAAAAATAAGAAACACTGACGGACTCCACTTGGATGACTGGATGGATCATCTAAGACAGGGTTTCTCAACCCTGGTCCTCACTGCCCCCCTGCCCTGCATGTTTTCCATGTTGCCCTTTCAAACACCAGTGTTTTCCCTGCTGCCACACACCTGACACAAATGAGTGAGTGAGTAACAGGCTTCTGCAGCCATGTGCTGAAGCAGAGACATGGAAAACATGCAGAGCAGGGGGGCGCTGAGGACCAGGGTTGAGAAACCCTGATCTAAGAAGATCAGAGCTCGTGAAAGGGAATGAAGTGATGTCTGAGCAGGTGAGTTGAACTTCTTTATGGAACGTCCCGTGGTCAGTGAGTGACCACCTGACACTGCAATGAATGATGGGTAAGTAGGAGAACAAACTGGCGCTAATGGTACAATAAGATATATATCGATGAACACAAATGAACAGTAGGGCAGGGAAAATAAAACCCATCATTGTTGCAGGCAGCTACTGTATGGTTCAGTTTAAACCTTCTAAGTTCATTTGACTTGTTCTATATTTTTGACAGGTAAATGTTTGTGTGTGTGTGTGTGTGTGTGGGGGGGGTGCAGGGACAGTCAGGACTTATGACTGTGACCATAACTTAACTTGATTTGCTGGTTTGCAGTTTAACTGCCTTTGTACTTTAATGTGCATATTTGTTCTTTTCATTAAAAACAGCTTTGAGATGTATATACCCTATTGTCTTTTTTTAATTATTCAGAAGAGGCCGTCCTCATACAGTCAAAAAAGTAACTAAGTAATTTTTACTCAGAGTACATTTGAAATGAGCTACTTTTTACTTTTACTTGAGTAGATTTTGAGACAGGTAATTTTACCTGTACTTGAGTACAAATTCATTAAAGTAATTATAGTTTTACTTTTTACTTTTACATAAGGAATCCCCCTCCACCAACTTTCGGTCTCTCCTTCCTCCACATTGGCCCCCCTCGACCCACCCCTTTGATCCGCAGCTGTTGAGAAACCGGCACCCTTATGTGATAACTCCTCCTCTGATCTGAGCTCTTTAAAAACTCTCTCTCATTCAGCACGCCCTATTTCAGACTGAGAAAATCACAATCTTCAGAATGGGAAAAGGCCGAAGGAATCTCCAAAAAAATGGTGAAGCAGGAGAAGGAAGAACCTTGTACAGCCGATGCTTCAACATCTACCAGAGATAGGGTGAAAGAGGACAGCTCTGATACACCACCGTCAAACGCCAATGCTTCAACATCTACCAGAGATAGGGTGAAAGAGGAAAGCTCTGATACACCACTGTCAAAGGCTTTGGTGTGTGAAAAAGCGATAGCGATCCAGCAGATGCCTGCAGGGGGTGGCGCGCCCCGAAAATCTACGTTCTACCTCTGCAGAGTCCAGCTTCCACCATTCGGCGGTAAAGATACGCTGGAGCAAATCTGGTCCCTGGAGCCCTATGGCTACATCAGCAGTTTCGGCTACCGGTTCGTATATGAAGCTAAAGAACTTAACCTGCTGCACGATGCCGCTGAAGACACTCCGCTGATCAAATATCTGTCACTTGTGGCTGTTCTCGGCTACAATGACTGGTCGATGCTCAAGCTTGCTGTTCCACGCCAGGTGTACAACGATGATCGAGAGAGGCCTCCACCCTCCGCAAAACGCAACAGACCACAGGCTCTCCCATCGATATGTGAAATTCAGAATGCGCCGATTGCTTTCAGCGCATCCTGGGAAAGTCGGAGGGATACAGACGGGCCTTATATGTTCAGGGCCTCGGTGCGTGAGAGAGGATCTGAACTGTTTCTAGCGCTTGAAAGCGCGCATGCAGAATGTGGTATTTATTGTCTTTTACTGGTCATCCCCTTCGATGCTTGGTGTGAGAAAATGGATGAAGTTGCAGACCGTATTACTTTGCTTTTCCACACCAGCCGCTGCTGGAAAGACATTCTGACAGTGCAGAAAAAGTTGGAATTCTAAGCCCCTCCCCATAGGAGGGTTGAGGGGGACCCCATCGCCGTCATCAGACCACACCTCCTTCACATCTGCTTATAAAGAGCCTCCCTCGAGAAACCCTTCCATCACCTCAAACCGACATCAGCATGACGGGTTTCTACACTCAAGCCAGCCTCGATGACCTGTGGGGTGCTGACAGCATTATCCCCAGTCCAAGTTGGCTGCCATCTGCTTCTTCGCCTCCGAAATATAATGGGAGCCCTCGCCCTGTGTTCGCACCACCGCTCTTTCTGGACGATGGCTTCCCGAGGCTTCCGACAATCACAGAGGTTCCTGAACCCGCTCGTCCAGCATCTGCACCGGCTACGCTCTGCCCCTGAAACGAGGAGGCACCCGCTTCTCTGATTGCTCCCGATGTACTTTGCAGCTGGAATGACAAGACCCCTGGACCGCCTCCATCAACACCGGTGAGTCCCCAACCTCAGCGTCATTCACCAGAACCAACACCACTCGCTGACGGGTACCCAGCTCTGCTTCCTGCTGGTTCTGATGGGGCCTCAACTCTGCCTGCGGCGGCTTTGGAGGCTTGCACACTCCAGACACCTGATCAGCAACCTCTGCTGGAGCAGTGGGTGTTTAACGACACTGTGGATGAATTGAAGAACGCCGTTCTCCACATTGTGAACATTGTCATCAAAGATTTCGTGGCTTCATTCTGCAGAGGATGTAAGATCGACCACCCCAGCCAGCGCAGACATGAATGCCTTTTTGTCACTGAAAATTAGTTATTTTACGATTTTAACTTTGTGGAGATCCTGCAGAGGGTTATAACACCTCAACTGATCCCGGCTTTACAGCGTTTTCTGGCTCTGCGCCACATGCAGCTGGAAGGTGCGGTGCTGCTCCCCATGGTTGTGACATTGCTGCACGAATTAAAACAAATTACACCTGTACATTGAGCAATCTTCCCAATTTACGATCGACTGTCTGAGGCTGACTTGCATGCATTGACTCTCTGCTGAGTGACTCTGAGTGAAAATTGACTCAGCCGTGTCTCGATTATAGTCCCCCGTTCTTGATTAGTTTTTTAGAAATGTGATATCTTGGTTGTGTTTTTTAAATTTCATTTACACTCTGATTAGTTTTTAGAAATTTATTAGCATGATTTTGGTGGATGGGGTGCTGATTTGACGGGTGTGTCGTTGGAAAATAATTCAGATGTCAACCATTCCTCAGGATCAAATCCTAGCATGTAAGCCAGAGGTGCTGCAAATCTGAACTCTATCTCACCCCCCAGCTGGTATTCGAGTGTAGGATCAGCGCCCCTAACAATTATGTAGACATCAGGGCTTATCTTTCTCATAGCGGACTCACATTCGGTTTTAAGTTGATGCAGATTTTTATAATATCCTGGATTAATCTTCGCTCTGCTGACTTTCTGGCGGTCGTCCATTTTGCGCCGTTCAAAAAATGAATCCTCACTCGCTAAATTAAACCATGAATGCGGGTATGTAATTTCCGTTAACGCAACCTGCCACGGCCCGTTCAAATTAATACGACGTGCTAGGGCCACCCTAAAACACGCGCTGGTGTTATTTTTAAACACATCATGGCTAGCGTTACTGGGTAATGTAATATAAAATCCTTCATCCAACCTGGAGTGCATTTTCTAAACGTCGTGAATGTCTGAAATCCTGACCCAACTGTTGAACTTCCCTGGCCAGCCGAGCCACTTAACGAAAACTTGTCGCTCCCCGCGGTATGTCCGACGCTTTAAAATCTTCTCAACGTTGAAGGATCTTTCTGCGGATATTTTTACTTTTTGCAGCTCAGCCTCGTAAAACGAACCCTCCAGCTGTTCACCGTCAAAGTGTTTGAGTTTGTAAACGGGTGGTGAACGGTGTATGCAATCGGAGATTGTGAACACTTCCTGCGTAAAACGTTGCTCATACTTTTTATCAAAAACACCTCGGAGTTTGGAAATTCTCACGTCTCCTTTTTTAAACTTTAGTTTCTTTTTAGGCTTCAGAGAGCTAGACCCGTAAAGGTTGCGAAACACTTGCTTTTGATTTTCCATGCTTACTTCTGCAGGAGGCATTTTAATTGATGTGTGGTAGCTCTCATTATAGCTTTGCACTAAATCTTGAATGACATCGATGTAACAGTGTTTTTGGCTGTGAAATATCTCCACATTCTACCTTTTAGAGTGCGGTTAAATCTCTCTACAACACTGGATTTTACATTGTTGGCTGTGGCAAAGTGTACGATATTGTGTTTTTTCATTAAAGCGTCAAATTTCTTATTAAAAAATTCTTTACCCGCATCTGTTTGCAGTTTTTAGGGGTTCCGCTCTCTTTCAAAACCGAAGCAAAGGCTTCCGTAACAACTCTTGCTGTTTTATTTATGAGGGCTCGTACATAAGCCTTCTTTGAAAGTACATCGATGACTGTTAATAGATAATTACAGCCATCGTTTGATTTTGATAACGATTGCATGTCGCATAAGTCAGCTTGAAACTGTTTTAGAGAGCCTGAGACGAAAACCTTATTTCTCGGAAAATGGACTCTGGCTGGTTTGTGAAGCGTGTAAGAGTCCTGTTCAGAAAGAAACATGCTCGCCTTATTTGTTGAAAGCTTTTCCCCAATCTCTTGTTGTAAACCGGTTCTTTGCACACCTCCGTAGCTACCTGGGTGTGATGGTGTGTAATAAACCCTTTTCATAACCACCTGATCAGCCATCTCTGGTTGATGTGTGGGAAAAATGATGCATCTTAAGTCCCATTGCCTATTTTTATTTCAGAGCATATCACACTTCTAAAAAAAACTAATCAAGAACGTAAACCATTTTTTTAAAGTATCTATTTCAGAGTTTGAATTGTACATGATATCACATTTCTAAAAAAAAACGAAATTTTAGTTTCTGTTTAAAACCATGCTAATAAATTTCTAAAAGCTAATCAAGAGTGTAAGCCTTTTTTTAAAGTATCTGTTTTAATTTCAGAGTTTGAATTGTACATGGTATCACATTTCTAAAAAACTAATCAGAGTATAAACGAAATTTTAAAAAACTAGTCAGAGTTTTAAAAAATCATGCTAATAAATTTCTAAAAACTAATCAGTGTAAATGAAATAAAAAAACACAACCAAGATATCACATTTCTAAAAAACTAATCAACGATCGTTACGAACTTTATTCATGGAAACAAATAAGCGGTGACATACGCATCGGGATCAGCTTAGTCATTTATGTAATTTCCCCACTAATATCTTCCCTTTTTTGAACGGGATCGTAGTTTTGTTTTATCCTTGCGCACGACTTTCTTTGCACCTTTCTTTGTTAGCAGTAATAGCACGTTATGCTAATGCTACGTAAATGATTGTTACGAACTTTATGGAAAAAAATAAGCAGTGACATACACATTGGGATCAGCTTAGTCATTTATGTAATTTCCCCGCTAATATCTTCCCTTTTTTGTTGTTAGTTACAAAATACATAATCTTCAACTCATTCATGGTATGAATAAACCTCCTGCCCATCTGTTTCTGCTATGATGATTGTGATCGGTAGGTGTAGATTTACTTCTAACATGTGTTGTAGAATATGTATGCTCTTATGTCCACGAGAGTCATATTTTGCATCAAGTTGCTGCATGTGAGAACATAAATCTCTGCAGCTTTCTCCAATTCTCCTGATCAAACTGTAATTTAAGTAAAACAGTGACTGCAAATCTCTAATGCGTAGTTTATATAATTATTTTATTAATTCTTCACCCATCCACAGGTGTACGGCAGAAGAAGGAACCACAATAACACTTGTGGATGCTCTGATGAAGGCAGAGAGAGATGCTGAAACCAACATCACACAAATTAAGGTAAAGAAGAAACTTTTGCTACTCTGTAATACATAAGTGTTAGGATTTTTAATAGTAGTTTATCTCATAATATGTGTGTTTTGTCTTAAAGCTTTTGTTTAACCAGTTTAATGAAGATCTTAAGAAATTAGGTGACCTACTTGTTTCTATACCTATGACTGAAACTGCATGAGATTGGAACACTTCTCTCAGTCTCTTACAGAATCACAAGATTCTGACTGAACAATACACCATACATTTACTGTTAGTCACACAATCCTGTGACTCCATACATTCACTGTTAGTTATACTGTCTTGTGAAAAGGTATCTCATGACATGTGAATACTCCTTTGTCTGCTGTGTTCAATAAAAGGAAGTTGTGCTGAGGAAGAAGCCAGAGTGAAGCTCAGACATCGCGTTTGTGCTCATGTGTTGGTTTCCTCTCCTTTGCAAAGCTTTCGTAAACACCATTACTTGTTCTGTGTGATTATTTATGTTGTTATTTTTATAAAATAGACCCAACATTTTGGGGGCTCGTCCGGGATTTCCAACATACCCGATCGTTGACGGAGGGAGCAGGACACTCTGAACACCGTGCACGGCAGGGTCACCAGGACTCTGAAGAAAGACCTGGGAGGTTGAATTCTTTACCAGGCCAGAGGATATAGGCCTACTCCTTCTGCCAACGGCGGATTGACGGAATCCTATTGAACCATCATCACCAGATCAAGTAAGAGCTGTTTTTATTGCTATGGTAATCCTGATTAGGTCGGCGCACCTAACAAAAACTTGTGTTTGGGTTTAAAAGATCCCTTAACTGCTGGCGTGCATTATAAAATAGGTTGAGAGTCCTTTTAAAAATCGGCGTAATTTTTGATAAAGTCTCAGGGTTGAAAATCCAGTTGTGATCGGCGAATCCAACAAAATACACACTTTTTGGGTTGAGAGTCCCGTTACCTTCCAGCATGGTTAACTAAGTCTCGTAGATTAGTGTCCTAGCACTAACTACAAACAAAGAAAGTGTGATTTCTAGGTTTGTTGTGTTTGTGGAATATTGTTTGTCTCGTTCTGTTAGTTTATGTGTCGCTTGTCTGACTGTTGGCTTCAGTGTTTAATAATTGTTGGCTGTTGTTAGTGGAGTAAGTGTTTGGTTGATTTTTTAAAGCTTTTTGAGCAAATGACGACTTGATTCTTAAATAATGGGTAAATCTCAGAGTAAAAATAGAACCCCAGAGGGGGATGAAAAATATATGCTGAAGAAAGATCCTGAAAGTTTAAAATACATGTCCAAATGGAAGAAAAAATATAATATTGAAAGTAAGCTGAAAGTTGATGGATGGAAGTCGGTGACTGATAAGCTGGAGGTCAGTACGGCTTTAAAGGTTGGGAAGAAAAAGGAGAAAAAACTGAAAGAACTGGAATGTGCTAGATTGTGGTTAAAAGAAAGTGAGAAAAGGAGAACAAACATAAATCAATCCAAAAAAGTTCAGCTCAGGTTTCCCCCAGACGCCTGGCAAAGACCCCGAGGGGTGCTGGAACTGTGGAGACCTTGGTCATTGGTCTAGAAACTGCCCAAAGAAAAGAGGAGGCCTAGAATAAAACAATATCCGTTAAAACTAGAAGCTTTGAATGGTATTCAGCCAGTAATAGAAAATGTATTACAGGCAGGAATAATCAGAGTGTGTGACAATTCTCAATGTAATTCACCAGCAAAACCAGAACCTTAGCAAGGAGCAGCTGCCGCTTAACTTCTTACACTCACAGGCCTGGCGACAGGGCCGGCCCTGGGCATAGGCTGACTAGGCCGTTGCCTAGGGCGCCCTCCGCTGGAGGGGGCGCCAAATCCTCCCCTTTTTTTTTTTTTTTTTAAATTAATTAATTTTTTGGGGGGAGACACACTATTCATCTCATGTAAACAGCAAAGTAAGTAATAAATGAAATAAACAAACGACTAAGTAAATAAATGAAAAGATACCGTGTAGAAGTGTGGAGTTTTTACATCTTTTCAGCCATTTCTAGTGTTTATATTTGCAGACGGTCCCTAAGCGCTCGCAGCAGTTTCGTGGGCTAGCTGCGTCAGGAGCAGAGGACAGGCAGTTGTTTAGGGAAAAAAATGAGGTTGTAACTTTTTCACTACCTTGCCACGATACTACAGAGGTATGTTTCATAACGACATTCTGATCAGAGTTATTGAATCTTAAATGTCGAATCTGTCAATATCTTGCCAACTTTACTGAAGTTGTAAACGATACGTAAAGCTAGCGCCCACGGCGCCCCCTCCTCCGTCTCATTAGCCTCTACCTGCTACTTGGGTCGTTTCTGGTGAGTCAGCTAGCTCAACATGTCAAAACGCCCTAAATGACCTGCTGCCCAGAGGAGGAACAAAGAAAAGAAGAGGAAAAACGCGATAAAGACAGAGGTAAGGAAATGTTACAGTAATGATGTTATTTGTTAGCATCCTGGGGAGGCTTAACTAAGCTAGTTTCTTAATATTGTAACGTTTGTGCAGCACTAAAGCTAGAGACACAATCATATGTAGCTCTTCCCTGCTGAAAAAACCAGCATAGACCAGCATAGGTGTTCCCAGCATATGTTGTGTTTTGGTGCTGGTCCAGTATCCTATCACCAGCATCCCATACTGGACCAGCATCCCAGCACTAAAACACAACGTATGCTGGTAACCAGCTATGCTGGTAACTATGCTGGTTTTTCAGCAGGTTACCAGTGGTTTATTAAAGCTGTTAAACAGCTGGGATGATCTGCATCTCACCAGCTGCACATGCAGCTCTCACAGACTGTAAACATTACCTTAAAGCAACAGTAGCAGAGCAGCAGCATCATGAACACATTACAATAACCTCTTAGGATCATTTCAGTGTTCTGGAATATCTTCAGATGTTTTCATGTTTTGTGTTCTGAGAATTCGGTGTTTCATAATAACTCCTAATAATTATATTATGATCCTTAATAATTTTCTGATCATTTATTATTAATTATGTCTGTTTATTCTATTGTTCTGGTCAAAGTGACTTTTTAAACCTCATAGTAGAAAATGGTTTGTATTTTGCAAAAATTCAGATTGATGGTTTTCTTTTTTAGATTATTGCAACAGATTATTGTTGCATTAATGATAGTATATAAATGTCAGAGGTCACTACAAAACCCACTGTTAGATACAAATCAGTCATCAGAGGACATTTTAAAAAGCAACCTAAAATCTGTCTTTTTAAAAGGCTTTCCATTGATTCATTGTGTTTTATGTTTTACTTTTATTGTTTTTATCAGTTTTTCTTAGCTTGTCATGTGCAGCACTTTGTGACTGTTGCCTTTAAATGTGCTCTATAGATAAAGTTTTACTCACCTGTTTGCTACTATGTGTGATCTTGTACAGTAACATGTGTATCTGTATCTGTCTAGATGCAGCCTAACAGCTGCTGGAGCTTCTGATGGAACATCCACACCAACACCACCCTGGAGCAGGTAAGTTTAGCCAGATGCCTGTGGTCTCTGACACACTTATATGTTATTGTTATGATTGCTGTTAATGAATGCTACAGCCCTGTTAGTAATTACTGTAAATGTAGGAATCATTAGTTAAATAAAATAATGTTTATTTGTACATTGCAACTTTATGCATAAACTCAATTATTTTATTCATGAAATGAAGTAGAAGGACACAAGCCAAATGCAGTGGTGTGACAGTTTGGATGTGTTCTATGCTTGAATATAGCTACAAGTCAGTCATCATGCATCAGCAGCACCCCCACCTCTGAAATTCAGCCTGAAGCAGGTGAGTCCTGTAACAGTGTGTTAGAGCTGAAGTCCTGTTACTGAACAATACTCTTATGTTGTGCTTCAGGTGTGTTTATTACCAGATGTCCTGTCATTTATACATGACTGTGTGACCTTACTGAAGGATTATTTATATTTACATGTGTGTTTGATTTGCTTCCAGCTGAAGGGACAGACACAGCAGCACTGTTCAACAGCCTGAGGACACAGACACCCATCAACACATCCTAAAGTTCAGGATGAGTCTTTAA
>SSNS01000613.1:181442-202015 GCA_006937985.1 Aphyosemion australe
CAAATGTCAGATAGGAAGAGTCCGGGAGAGAAGAGACCCTGTATTTGTCCTTGTAGAGGATGGCAAGGCCACCTCCACGTCCAGAAGCACGAGCTCGGCAAATGTACACAAACTCAGGCGGAGTAGAACAGATGAGCTCAGCAAAGTCAGCCAGTCGCTGCCATGTGTCAACCAAACAGAAAAATTCTAGCTTGTGATCATTAACAAGGTCGCAGATAAGAGGACCCTTGTTAGAGAGTGAGCGGACATTAAGAAGACCCAGTGAGACACCGGAACCGCCTATTAGGCTAGGGCACCCATTGTCAGGCCCACTTGTCTCCTCCATCCGTTCTATCGGCCGGTCCCGCCGAAGGTTCCAGCCCTTCACCACCAAATCCGCCGCCGCCTTATCAGGACCTAGCTGCCGTCTTTGATAAACGGCACGCCACTGCTCTGCCGCCGCACCGCCCATACAACATGGAAATACGGCTACAACCAGAGGGTGTATTTTTTTCTCTCTCTCCCTCTGAGACCTGGGCCATTGACGAGTACATCAGCGAGGCCCGGGAGAGCCTCTGCGTCCATCGGGAGAGGGGTTGGGGCTGCTCCGGTGGCGGTCTCTCTGGGGTCCCCACGTTCTGGGGAGACCTCGGGATCTCTGGGCTTGAATCTCCTCCATCCTCCACGGGTCTTTGGGGGCAGGTCTGTGGCCTCTCACTCTCACTATTGGACATTCCTCTAGAGAAACTTTACATACACAAACGCGTGTACACAACACCAGTGCTCACATGGTGCTCTCACAAGTATGGGCTTGGGTGTTTTTAACACATAACCTAAGGCTGTGGTTGGCACTATATGCACTAGGACTTATTACCAAGTGCTTTTCTGCAAAAATTGCTACTGTTATACATCCTCATGTTGTTGGTGCAGTGATGTTTTGGTTCTGTTGTATTTTTGTGTCCCTTTTTGATTTCTCTCTTTCTCTTTCTGCAGGTGTAGAAGCAGATTCTTTTGCATCCTTTATTGTTTATTTTTGTGAACCCCCCCTTCCTTCTCTTTCCCCCCTTTCTCGTTCTCTTCCGTGTCCATTGAAATTTTAACCAACCGAAAACATTTCTAATAAAGTTCTGATATCATGCAGGGTGTTATAGCTGAATCTATAATGATCCACCTGTGAGAATAAAACTGTAAGGCTTGTTTTCGGCACTCAGACATCAATTATGTTTGCTATACAGCCTAACAGGACATGGGTAAAACAAAAAAAAAAAAAGCGAGGCCCTTCGGCAAGGGTTCATCCGACCCTCCTCCTCTCCAGGGGCTGCTGGATTCTTCTTTGTGAAGAAGGAGGAGGGAGGCCTCCGTCCATGCTTATACAGGGGACTGAACAAGATAACCATCCGGGACCGTCACCCCCTGCCACTGCTCACAACTGCTCTGGACTCCATATCCCAGGTGCATATCTTCACCAAGTTGGATCTCAGGAGCGCCTACAACCTGGTCCGTATTAAATCAGGGGATGAATGGAAAATGGTGTTCATCACACCCACCGGTCACTGGGAGTACCAGGTCATGCCCTTCGGGCTGTGTAATAGCCCTGCCATCCTCCAACGTCTCATCAATGACGTCCTCCGTGACATGCTCAGCTGGTGGGTGTTCGCTTATCTGGATGACATCCTGATTTACTCCAAAACCAAAGCAGAGGACCGCCATCACGTCCGTGCCGTCCTCACTCGGCTCCTGGAAAACAACCTGTTCTGTAAACCGGAAAAATTCTCCTTCCACCAGCAGACCACACTAATTTTATTACATTTTTACTGTAATTTTATAACAATTTTACTGTAATTTTATTACATTTTTACTGTAATTTTTTAACAATTTTACTGTAATTTTATTACATTTTTACTGTAATTTTATAACAATTTTACTGTAATTCTGTTACAGATTTGCTGTAATTTTATTATTGTAAATCTATTCAGTGGTTTCTGTACTTTTTCAAATTTCAAGAAATAAGAAAAAGTATTTTCAAATTAGTTTATTTCACTGTCAGTTTAAAAGCAAGAAACTGCAACCCAGGTAGCAAAATTGGTCTGGGCCAGATGTGGCCCACATCTGGCACTTACATCTGGCCAGCATACCGCAATGAATGAGGGGCCCCCACTGGCCCAGGCCAGTTTGCCAGAGGTGGGCCATGTATGGCCCATAGCCGTTCCAGCACTGGGCCAGTTGTGGTAACCTGCACTGGCCCACACCAGGCCCAGCTCAGGCAGGGGCGGCTCGGACTCGGCAAACCAGATGTGGGCCAGTGGTGGGCCGTCATTCATTGCGGTATGTGAGCCAGATCTGCCATGGGAGCCGGATGTGGGCCATACCTGCTGAACTGCTTATTGCTCAGTCACAAATTTAGACAATAAATAAAACAATTACACTTCAAATATATACAATAACTGCTCAATCAATAAAAGGAGACCATGCTTAAGCTTTACAAACATTTGTAATTTCAAAAACAGCTGGAAATTCACAAATTGAGGAAACTATAGGTCATGTTTACATATAATTCCATTCAAGTTGTTACAATAATGTGGTAGAGGAAGTTCTTTAAAAATACATTTCCAAATTGAGACTTCATAAATGCAGAGATCAGTAAAGGAATGAAGATACACAGTAAATTTAGTTCACAGCAAAGATGTTTGCTTCAGTTTAATTTGCAGTTTATAAAACTACAAGAACCCACCATCACACAATTAGTCCAGAGGGNCTAGAAGAAACAGAAAGAACAAATGTTTAACTGAAAACATGAAATGTAGAGCAGATTTAACCACATTCATGTCAGGTAAAACCAGAGAGGAGGGGACCATTGACACTAAGAAAGAGAGTTTTGCTGTACCTGTCCTCCTGTCTATGTCCAACAGACAGGAGAACAGTTACAATGAGGGAGAGTCTAAAATGAAAGTCTTGAACTTCGGTTCTTGAGAGCCACAATCTAGCATGTTTTAGTTGTTTCTCTGCTTTAACACACCTGATTTTAATCAGCAGTTTGTTGGAGCAGGGAAAATACTAAAGCCTAAATTATGCTTCACCATCTGTGTCGGTACGGAGACACGCAACGCCATTATCCATTGTTGCGAGAGCTTTCCAACAGGCTCGCAAGGACAAACGGAGTCAAGCCCACTTTTCTAAATAACCGTCGAACGGGACAGAAAACGCAAGCTTGTAATTTGCCAGGATGCGCTTCCTTTAAATTTGTCAACAGCACTGCCATTGCCCCCTCAAAAAAATAAAAAGAGCTGAAGATATACACTGGCAGACACGGAGCAGCTTGAGGAATACCTTGCAGAAAAACTCTGACAATATGAACGCTTATTCACCCGTGACTAGAGGAGTATAAAGATACACAGCAATCATTTTATTCGTGGACAGAAATGACGGGAAATGTGGGTTTAGAGGTGGCGAGTGCATGGAAAGGTGGAGGACATTGAGGGACAAATTTGTCTGTATTAAAAAGTCTCTGAAATACAAAAAACACAATATGAACACTATAGTAAATACACTATCTTGGACCGGATACATGACAGGATACCCCAGAAAAGCGCTACACCCTCTATTGTCCTGGCAGGGAATTGCTTTGCAACTCTCCCCAGGTGACAGAGAAGTCCGAAGGCAAAACGTCTCCGTCAATGTCTGTGCGTCTCTTCTCATGGAGCTGATGGAGAAGCATAAATTAGGCATAAGGCTGAAGGTCTTAATGCTCAATTCAGATTTTTTGAGTAAATTCAATTTCTTTGCGTTCACATTATAACTGAAATGTGACACCAAACACTCTCCAGTGTGAACGGTTCACAGCCCCAAAGTGACCCACATGCGCAGAAGACAAGAAGTCAGCCAGAACCAGGGGAGGTGGAGTTGTGATTTGAAAGTCTTCACTGACAGTTCAGACACAATTTCAGGGTCACACCTGTCAAGTCTCCCGTTTTGGGCTGGAAACTATTTTAAAAACTATAAACTAAAACGCCTTATTCCTGCCGTCTTCCCAAATTAGTATTCAATGAAAATGTTCCGGTATTAAGTTCATTCATTAAGTTCTGAATCCGAAACATATCTGATTTTTTTGTGTGAGTCTGAAAAGCACAAATCTGATTTTCTCACATCTGATCTAGGTCACTTTCATATGTAGTGCTGAAATTGATACATATCAGATGTTTTTGAAAGCGACTTCATTCTGAACGTTCATGTCGCACTAAATCCACCTCCTACGTCACTGAGTCAGCTGAGTGTCGTGTGTTGACGTTCCTGAGGAGAAGCGCTGATAGAAGGATTCAAGGGTCTGTCTGAATGCCCTGAACATACCTGTCAAGTTTTGGATTTGAAAATACATGAGAGAGTGTGGGTGGAGAGGTGGGTGTTCGTGCACTGCTGGAGCCATGTGTCTCTCTGGTCTCTGTGGGATTTTTTTCTCTGTGAATGAACATAATATGGGAAATTTCAGAAAAATACAAATACAGGAGGACAGTGGGAAAAAATGGTAAAAAATGAGGGGGGGGGTTCACGGCCAAAACGGGAGACTCGAAAGGTATGATCCTAAAATTGTGGATGAACTCTGTCAGCGAAGCCTTTCACGTCACAACTCCATCTCTTCTGGAATAGCGTGTTGTGTGTGATTTATGGTCTTCTGCGCTCGTGGGCTGCTTTAGGGCCAGGAACCATTCGCATTAGAGAGTGTTTGCGTTTGCATTTCAGTTATAATGTGAACAACCACACAAAATAATCAGATTTAATCAAAGAATCAGAATTGAGCATTGTGCCCCTCGAGGACCGGAGTTTGAAAGCCCTGGTCTTAACAGATGTTGATCCTGGTCTACTGAAGCTTGTAGAATATTGTGAAGAAAAAAAACAAGCACATAAGAAAGATTGTTTTTAAATGTGTAATCTTACAATTTTAAAAGTTCCAATGGTAGATCATGCATTTGCAGAGGAGAGTGGAGATGTGGGTTCACTGTTGTCCGATTCTTTTGCACAAGTCACCCAGTCGTTTTCAGGTTCCTTTCCTTTGTTCCTCTCTTGGGGTTGAAGCAACTAAAAACAGACGGGAGACAAATAGCTCAGTGTTCAAGCTACATCTTATATGTCTATATACTGCATTTTGGGATCAGACACTTCTGAACAACCAGATAGGTTTAATGTAGGGTAAATGCATTAGTGAAATAGGGCTCACCTTTTAATGAACTCCAGTGTGCATGTTGCCTCCTCTGGATTCTCATGGTTAAACACACAGAAGATAGTAAAGGGTGCAACAAGACCAGGAAGGTAGGTTGAGTGCCCTCACAAGCAATTACACTCTCAATTGTTGTCCAATGATCAATCCGTTTCCTGGGGAAAAAGATATTCACAGATGTTAGTATTTAGTTATTAAATTACAGTATTCAAATAATCTTGATCTGAATTTACACAAACTACACCTTCTGCTGAATCAGAGATCAGCAGTAAAAAATATTAAAATATTCTGTAACCACTATAGACTAAAAAATATACCTGAGAATAGGACAGAATCGTTTGAAATATATGTGGACTGATTCAAACGTTAGTCTGCTGGTAAAGTGAAAAAAAAAAAAAAAAAAAAAAACGAGGTGCCGGTCTTTGACCTGTGAATCCATTGTCTTTACCACAGCATCAATTCAACAGAAAACACACAGATTAGGGATGGGCAATAAATCAAAAAATTATTGTTATCAAAATTTCTTACTCTAATCGATATAATTTTTCCCATATAAAGAAATTTGGTAATAAAAATAAAAGAAGAGAAGTGTGTAGATTGGTGATGTTCATGTCCCTTTAAGAAGCTGTACCACCTCAACCTAATAAACATGACAACCCGATCTAGTGGACAACCTTTATTTTTGCGCATACACGTAGCTATCGTCCATTTATCGTTATCAAGTTTACCTCCTCAATATACCGTGATATTGATTTTAGGCCACATCACCCAGCCCTAACACAGATAAAGTAAAAAATGATCTAAACAATAAAAAAAAAGAAAATAATAATCTGCTGATTGCACCAAACTGCCCAGCCGATGTCTTTGTGTCATGCAGTTTTAATTATAATAAATTGGTATCAATCCATAAATAAATTTCAGGAACACAAGGATGAGTAACTAAATAATAATTTTTAACATACAAGCAACATCTCATATAACTTCAGCATATTTTACAGAGACCACCTAACTCTGACATCAAATCATCAGAGTGAGCTGCTCTTACTCTGACAGCAGATTAACTGTAGGATGGGCGCACAACAGACTAAGCTTTCTGATTAAATGCATTTATTACAGCAAAGTACAAAAGTTATTTTTAATTATGTGGAGGTCGCGCATGGCAGCTACATTTGACTGATTGCATCGTAGTGAGAGGATCTGTCTGGTCCGCAAAAATAAAGTACCACGATGCTAGTTTACTGAAGAGGAGTGTAAAATGCTAATTAATATCTGGACGAATAAGCCCCACATAAGCCCCGCAGAGATTAACACAAAGTGGTGTGGATATGATTCGTTTAACAAACACGTTGCTGTCGCCATAGAGTTATGCCAGAGTTAGGCACATAACATGCCAGTTTAAGGCTTTCTCCGGATATTACAGAAAAAACTAAAGTATTTACCCCGAAGTCATTACCTAGATTAGTGTTAGCTAATAATCTAACCATCGGCATTATCAGAGTGGAAAAAAACGTCATAACTTAACTAAAAAGCGCTTATGTTAAACATTATACTAGCTTAAAAAAACAAAGTTAGCTTTAGCTAACCAGTTGAAAAAAGCACGAGCGTAACTCTGAACTTTTAAATTATAGTTTTGTTAACTAGTAGACAAAACAGTTTTATTAAAAACGTTCTTATTTGGAGTAAAAAAAAAACGTGATAACTGCTTAAGTTAAACATGATGCTGCTAGCATAGAAAAAAAACAAAGTTAGCTTTAGCAAACTAAATGAAAAAAGCATGAGTGTAGCTCTACATGAACATATAAAATATTTTTTGTTATATAACTGAAACAAAACAGTATTAAAAGGTTCTTACCTAGTTAAAGTCCTTACTCCTGCTCAGCAGCCCGCGTACTTTCTCTGCCTGGCGCCGGTTAATTTCCCACAATGCTTCTGTACTTTTTAAAAATTACAGTACAACAATGCACGTGATACAGCGGTCCAATTAAATTCCATATTCCTTCCCGGCACATTTATGTTCACAGCAAAGAGCTGTAATTTGAAAACACAGCCGTCTTGTTACAGTGCATCTCATTCCTGGGTTTTGTGATTTCAGACCAGGGTGTAAACATGGACCCCCAGAAGGTGCAGGCAGTTGTGGACTGGCCCCTCCCGACGAGCCTGAAACAACTACAGAGTTTTCTGGGTTTCTGTAACTTTTATCGCCGCTTCATCAGAGGTTTCAGTACTGTGGTTGCCCCTCTCACCTCTCTCACCCGGCCGACAACACCAGCCCAACCATTCCGCCTGACTCCAGCGGCCATCCAAGCCTTCCACCACCTGGTTACCCGGTTGACCACCGTTCCCATCCTCCGCCATTCGGACACCACCACGCCTTTTGTGGTTGAGGTTGACACCTCTGACGTCAGCGCAGGAGCGGTCCTTTCCCGGTACGGACCAGAGTACAGGCTCCATCCTTGCACCTACTTCTCACGCAATTTCTCCGCCACCCAGCAGAAGTATGGCGTGGAGGAATGGAGGCAGTGGCTTCTGGGCACCCCCCGAGTCATTCACCATCTGGACCGATCACCAGAATCTCACCCACATTCAGTCAGCCAAACAGCTGAACCCTCGTCAGGCCCGCTGGGCCCTCTTCTTTGAGCCATACAACTTCCACCTAGCCTACAGCCCCAGAGTAAAAAACCAGAAAGCCAATGCCCTCTCATGCCAGTTCTCACACTCAGCCCCTACGTCCGAACCCGCACCAATCCTGCAGGAGCACAAGTTCCTGGCCCCTTTGAGATGGTCATTGGAGGAATGAATCCAGAGTGCCCTTTGGGACGAACTTCAATGGGCCCTCTGGTGGTCACACATGGCTAAAGACGTCAAGGAGTACACTAGCGCCTGTGACATCTGCGCCCGCTCCAAGGCGCCCAACCAGCCACCAGCAGGGTCCCTCAGAGCGCCTGGATCAAGGCGCGGGCCTCCATCACCTGGGCCAATGTCCTATATGCCCGCCGACACCAACGCCACCACCGTCTAGGTCCTTCTTATAAGCCCGGGACAGGGTCTGGGTGTCCACTGCCGGCCTTCGTCTTTGTTCTGAGTCTTTCTCCCGGTTCCTCGGACCCTACACTGTGGGTCATCAACCCTGTCTCTTATCAACTATGGCTCCCCGCTGGCCTCCAGATCCATCCCACCTTCCACACGTCCCTGCTCAAGCCATATGTGGTCTCACCTCTCTCGCCGCCTCCTTCTCCGGTACCTCCGCCTCCCCGTTTCCTCGACGGCGACCCCATCTCCAATGTTCGGCACATTCTGGATGCCCGTCGCCGAGGTCGGGTTTGGCAGTACCTGGCCGACTGGGCTGATTACAGACCTGAGGAACAGTCTTGGGAACCTACTCGCTCCATCCTGGACCCTTCTCTTATCACCGACTTCTGGGACTGCCGGGGCCGCCCTGGGACTTCTGGAGCCGTCCCTAGATGGGGGGGGGGGGGTGTCCTGTCAGAGTCTCAACCTCCAGACCACCCCTCCAGCCAACCGGCATCCACCTAGGACTGCAACTCCCAGCAGCCTCTCCCTGGGATTCCCATCATTCCCCATCTACGTCACCAACCACAACTATATATGGAAGTCGCCTTCCCTTCCCGTCATCGTTTCTTTGGATCTATGATCAGAGTTCCGAGCCGACAAGCTCAATCAAACTACTCGCAGCTAACGAGTAAGTCTACCTTTTCTTTTCTGGAACATCACAGCGTTCCCGTTTCCCTTCGGGTTACGCTCGGGTGTTCCTATATTAAATCGCGTGTCGGCTTCATCCCAACGCTTGTTCCTTCCGCGTCTGGGTTAGCCACTCATGCTACAGCTCAACTCCTACCAGTCACTCGACCAGTCTGACACCAGGCAGGCAAGTCCTACATCTGCAACATATGAAGATGTAAAATCCAGAGTGTTTGAGAGATGACTACTCAGCCTCAAAGCTTTATAGTGCACACTAGTGAAGAACCTTTATATATGAAGTAGATGATTAGAAACACTTTTATTGGCCAAAATTGTAAAACAATTAAGGAATTTGGTTTATATTTCACATGGTCACAACCTTAAAGGGTGAGTAACACTATGGGCGGAGACTTATTCCAAGCAGACTTCCTGTTATAAAAATACTTGCAAAAAAGGAGTCACCTGGAGGACCGAGAGAGGGGAACTGAGGCAGTGATTGACAGCACCACCCTCAACCACTCCACGTGGGCCCTAGGAGTTTCCCAGTCGGGAAAACGAGTCATTTACAAGCGCGCGCACGAACAAGCAAACCTACCGCTCAGGAGAAGAGCAGACTCAGACGCACCAGCAGGTTGGAGGATTTCCTGTCCACCGTGATCACCAGAAAAAAAGGGGGAGGAGGAGTTTTTATTCAAGGAGGCGAGCGGCTCTGAGCTCTAACGTGTCAAATCAGCAGGTGAGTGGTTGCGCCAGGTGGAGGTGCGGCCGATTCAGCTGGAGTCCAGTGCAGCGCAGCCACGTAGCACGGTACAGACATCACCCTGCAGCTCTACAGCAATCAGCTGTGGCTGATTCTAGATCAGTGTGAGTTTAACCTGAAGATGGAGATAGAATTACGGTTTTTGCCTGTAATATTACATTTTAAGTAAGTTCCACTAAACTGCCAAAATAATGATTACACATGTCTACAGCACTATTAGACACTCGTCTATACAGGTTATCAGCAAAAAAAAGTTGATTTAGGTGTTATTCGCTCTTTAATGTCACAAGCTGCAGGCTGAAGGTGAGGATCCACTCGCAGGTGAGAATAGCAGGCAGGCTGGTGAGGATGTGTAACGTCTTTAATAAATCAACTGAGACAGGGACAATGAACAGACAAACAACACTGGATTGACAGGGTTTAAATACAAGAGGATCTGGGGAGCTGGGTGATTAGAAGGAACAAGAGGCAGGTGGGACCAATAAAGAACTGATTAGGGAAGACAGGACACAGGTGAGCAGGGAGCTGGAGGACAGAACCTGACACTTAAAAAGAAAACGATAAACAAAATAACCACATGACAATGAAACAAGATTCTTTTTATTCATAAATATAGAAATACAGCAGCAAAAGTAAAAAAACAAAACAATATTTAGGTAAATGAAATGTCTGTTTCGCTGAAGTAGGTCATCAGCCAGGTGGGAGGTCAACAATGAGCCGGAAGATGGTGTTTTTGGTGACAGCATGTGACAAATAAACCTCTTGAATCTGCTCTTCACTCATATTGTCCATGAATCCTCAGCCCTATGTGGAAGCAGTGAAGTCAGCTCTGTAGACACCTTGCTGGTTGAAAGCTCGGATGGTCAGTCATGCACACAACCTGGTTTATTCTAGGAACCTGCAGACAGAAAGATGGAGTCATCTGTTTGTAAGATTTATTATTCGTACTCTATTTACTTTGGTTTATTTTATGTATTAACTTACTTTTATTATCACAAATATATGTGTGTGAAACCTGTTTGTCCTCATGCTATATTGGGTGACTCATCACTGCATGTTGGAAAATTTCCAACCAGGCTGCTAAGACCTGTGTTACCTGCTGTAAAGGACTGCCCCTTATTGTTGTTTAACCTCTGCTGTACTCAATAAAAGGCTGGGTAAAAGATCATCAAGGCAGAACGGTTTCTAGCTGGAGTGCTGGGATCTTTCTCCTTTGCAAAGACGCCAAACTGAATTTTGTCTCACTGTGTCTTTTATGCTGTTATTTTCTCTAACACTGTTACATTCCATTAACTAGAGAAAGATCCCCTTTTACTTTTAAATTAATTTGTAACAATCATTGTGCTCCCTCTCTGACCTTTGACCTTACCTGTGGTTCTTCTCAACATCAAATGTTCTCCCTCTCCATAGGCATGAGTTCACATTTATAGGAAGAACATCTGAAGGATGTAGATATAAGGTCACACATTACTGCAGATAAATAATTTCTACTAATGCATCATAATCTGCACAGAAGTCCGTGTATAACCATTTTAGCCTTTGCGGCTGATTTACGTCAAAATAAATAATAAAAATAATTTAAAAATTTGCGGAGTTATTCTGGTAAGTAAACATCATTATTTATTGATGCACCAGCAGTAACAACAGCAGCAGCAGTAGCGCTGTAAAATACGTGTGTAACATCCTTGTAAAATACTGTTTCTATGACAAAATATACAAACTTACTCTAACATCTATATGGATGCATGATGTTGCTAACTAACTAACGCTAATATAGTTAGCTTCTTGACAAAACTTACCACTCTGATACAGTCTATTCCAGTCTCTGGCAAACTGCTGGATGCTCCTCAACATCTAGACAGGACGTTAACAGCTGTGAATGTGGACAGTCTAGCCTTAAATAATAGTCCCGCCCCTACTTCGACGGATGTCCTCCTGTCACCTAGCAACTGCTACCGCACTAAGAAGCTGCAGAAATGGAGCTTGCACATGTTTTAAAGGTGTCCTAGAATGCAAATAATCAACAATCTAAAACAGAGCTTTGAGCCTCCAAAAAGCATAAGAAATGTTTTTTTGGCTTTCATCTGTCCCAGGAGCCCTGATACAGGCCATTCTAAACCCCCTTACTCAGGCCTTCAGTGAAAAGAGCTGTTGACCCCTCCCACTCGGCCAGGACATGCTGATTGGTTGGTTTCCCCAGAAGGCCTCAGACATGCAGGTTTGAGGAGGTGTGGCTCCCCCTTATGACGTGTTAAGGAAGGCTTTCTCAGAACAGGAGGTTTTCTCTCTTGCCTTTTTCAACTTTCTAATTTACATAAAAAGTAGGTCAAACACGGCTTTGACTTTATGGCATGCTACTGTTGACCACCCAAGCTGTCTTTATTCAACAACAACAAGGAAAATGTTGGTTTACATTCTATGTTCTCTTTAAACTTTTTTCTTGGTTATTTTATGATTTTTGATTTACCAATATTATGAACTGTAATTAAGAACAAGAATACAAAAACACATTACAGGCCTAATGAAAACAGGAAACGCATAAAACACAACCACTTCAGGCTTTTACTTTTTGTTCAGTCAGATTTTAATAAGCTGTCATTTAAAGTTGTACTGCTGCTCTCCTGCTGCATCTCCCGTTTCTTCTTTCATTGTTGCCGGTACAGAAATCAATCCCGCAGTGCATCATGGGATTTATGGAGGTGAGGAGACCACGGAGACTACACCGCACCCGTTCTCAAAATCGGGAAAAAGAAGACCGCATTCCGAGCATTCTTGGAATTTGGACAGTCTTCGACGCGGCGCTGTGACGTCAATGGTCTTAAAATCCGACCTCATGAGCATGCAACCCCTGGATTTGGACACAGCCTATGGAAGAGGGAGACTGAGGCTGGTGTAATGTTCTCTCTCGCTCTCTCTCTCTCTCTCTCTCTCTCTCTCTGTGTGTGTGTGTGTGTGTGTGTGTGTGTGTGTGTTTTCAATGACACTCACTGAAGCAGTTATTGATTAGACTGTGCAATCATTGGATGAAGTAAATCAAAGACTGGCCTGTTGGAGTTGGTGTGATGGGTAAGTTTTTGGGCCAACCTGTTTTAACATCATCTTTATTGTCCCACACGAGGGAATGTGGTGCTCATCAGCAGTCGAAGATAGTCGATTCATAAATAACCTACAGGTGCTGGTCATAACATTAGAATATCATGACTATGTCGACTTATTCAAAAAGTGAAACTTGTATATTAGATCCATTCATTACTCACAGACTGATATATTTCAAATGTTTATTTCTTTAATGTTGATGATTATAACTGACAACTAATGAAAATCCCAAATTAAGTATCTCAGAATATTAGAATATTATAAAGACCAATGCAAAAAAAAGGATTTTTAGAAATGTTGGCCAACTGAAAAGTATGAACATGAAAGGTATAAGCATGGGTAGTCCTCGACTATTTGGTGCCCTGGGCCAGTGTTTGCGAAAACACGTCGGACAGTCGGACATTCGGACATTACCGACGTGATTTAATATTGTCCGACGAAAAACTTTAAATCGGCGGACATTATGACCGACGCCGTGCATCTTCTCTGAACGTGCCAAAATAAAATAAACTTCCTGAAAACCACAAATTGCAGACTGTTTGTTGGCTTCCCCTGGAAGCCCTCAACTTACACACCCAGGGGGAGCCCGATAAAAGACCCAGTTTCTACATATATTACATTATTTATTCATTTGGACTCTCAGCGTAGCAGGTCTTTTTTGGGGCGGAGAGGATGGAGAGCGGCAGAGCGCTGATTACTGATATGCCCCGCCGGGCAGCTGCGTCCTGCACACGGCCACAGTAACATTCTCAAAGTGGCGCCACCAAAAAAAAAACATAATTAACACACGATGTTTGCTCATAATGTCTTTCATTTGTGCCTGACGCGCTCCGCTGCTGCAGATCTCTTCTCCTGTGCTTCGGTGACGTCACCTCACTGGCGCGGCCAGTCCCACATCCAGGGCCGTTTCAAAGCATTTCGGGGACCACGGCACAGTGCCCCCCCCCAAGAAAAAGATCATTTCTTTATATTGCGATATTTGTGCTGAACTAAAACGTCAGACAGAATGACATTTTGTCCTTAACAGCAGTTTATTAGAGCAGTTTAACAAACAGCTGAGATAAACCCACATCTCCAATTTCCAGTTTCACCTCAACCAGCCACAGCGTCTCTTAAAGGAACAGTAACATCAGGCTACAGCATCAGTCACAAAAAGCCCTTATGGATCATTACAATATTTAGAAATATTGTCATATATGTTGTTTCTGGTGTTTCATAATAATTTATAATAATTATATGATGATCTCTAATAATTTCCTGATAAATTCTGTTAATCCTCATTTTCTGAATTTGGCAGAAAATCACATTGATGGTTCTTTTTTCAAATTATGTCAACAGATTATTGGCAGAATAAAAATATGTATAATATGTAAAGGTCAGAGGTCACTACATTACCCACTGTTAAATAGATACAAATCTGAAGCCCGCGAGGACATTGTCCTACGTGGTTCAAAAATGCCCTGCATGAGACGCTCTCACGTCTGCCAGTTTGGCAGGCGTGGCTCAAATGTTTTCGCAAACACTGCCCTGGGCGAACCCCCCACCCCACCACACACTCACCAATCCACACTACTCCATCACAACCGCAAGACTGGGGGGTGAGCTTGGAGTCATTTGTAATTGTGCTATTCTCCATACAGACAACAGAGGGTGCTAGATGCGACTTTATTCACAAAACTCAAAGTAAAACAAACATATAATTTTACCTAATTTATCAAACATTCAGAATGAATGCATGTATAGCACGCATTTTCTATGGAGTAGCCTATCACAGAATCAGTGTTTGTAGCCAAAAATATGCTCAAGTAAGATAGCATTACTTCAAAATAAAATAACTCAAGTAAAAGTTGTTAAACATCGTGTAACAACACTACATGAGTAGCAATTAACTGTATGCTAATAAAGGCAGATTTAATTTATAGAAATGATGTAATCAGACATATGAGAATGTTAGATAAGAGTTTCCACGAACAAGCAGATAAAACATTTGTAAAAAGATAACTGTCTCAATGAAATGTATTTTTTCAAGACATTGTATATAGATAATTAAACATTTTAAACTACAGGTTTTTTACTTTAAGTCATATAATGTTTAACATTTTATAATTACATATAATTAATTATAAACCATTTTCCCATGGGCCCACCACCCGTGGGAGGGGCCAAAGGGGTCGGGTGCGATGTGCAAAGGGTGGTAGCCGAAGGCGGGGACCTTGGCGGTCTGATCGTCAGCTTCAGAAGCTGGCTCTAGGCACGTGGAATGTCACCTCTCTGGTGGGGAAAGAGCCGGAGTTGGTGTGTGAGGTTGAGAGGGTCCGACTAGATATAGCTGGAATCACCTCAACGCATGGCTCTGGCTCTGGAACCAGTTTTCTCGAGAGGGGTTGGACTCTACCACTCTGGAGTTGCTCCCACTGAGAGGCGCCGAGCAGGGGTGGGCATACTTCTTGCCCCCCATCTTGGTGCCTGTACATTGGGGTTTACCCCGGTGAGCAAGAGGGTAGCCTCCCTCTGTCTTCAGGTGGGGGGATGGGTCCTGACTGTGGTTTGTGCTTATGCACCAAACTACAGTTCAGACTACCCACCCTTTTTGGAGTCCCTGGAGGGGGTACTGGAAAGCGCTCCTTCGGGTGACTCCCTCGTTCTGCTGGGGTCCCCCTGATCTGAATCCGAGTGGTGTTCTGTTATTGGACTTCTGTGCTCGTCATGGATTGTCCATAACGAACACCATGTTCAAGCATAAAGGTGTCCATATGTGCTCTTGGCACCAGGATACCTTAGGCCGCAGGTCGATTTTGTTGTCGTTTCATCTGATCCGCGGCCGCATGTCTTGGACACTTGGGTGAAGAGAGGGGCGGAGCTGACAACTGACCACTACCTGGTGGTGAGTTGGCTTCGATGGTGGGGGAAGATGCCGGTCAGACCTGGCAGACCCAAACGTGTTGTGAGGGTCTGCTGGGAACGTCTGGCAGAGTCTCCTGTCAGAAGGAGCTTCAATTCCCACCTCCGACAGAACTTCGAACACGTCCCGGGGGAGGAAGGGGACATTGAGTCTGAATGGGCCATGTTCCGTGACTCCATTGTCGAGGCGGCTGACCATAGCTGTGGCCGCAGGGTGGCCGGTGCCTGTCGTGGCGGCAACCCCCGAACCCGCTGGTGGACACCAGTGGTTAGGGATGCTGTCAAGCTGAAGAAAGAGTCCTATCAGGATGGAAGCAGAGTCTGGGGATTTGGGGTTGGGCTCTCCAATCTCTGGAGCAGAGGTCAGAGGTGGTCAAAAAACTCCTCAGTGGCAAGGCTCCGGGGGTGGATGAGATCCGCCCGGATTTCCTTAAGGCTCTGGATGTTGTGGGGCTGTGTTGGTTGACGCGGCTCTGCAATATCGCGTGGACATCGGGGGCAGTTCCACTGGATTGGCAGACCGGAGTGGTGGTCCCCCTATTTAAAAAGGGGGACCGCAGGGTGTGTTCCAACTACAGGGGGATCACACTCCTGAGCCTCCCTGGTAAGGACTATTCAGGGGTTCTGGAGAGGAGGGTCCGTCGGATAGTCAAACCTCGGATTCAGGAGGAGCAATGTGGTTTTCGTCCTGGCCGTGGAACACTGGACCAGCTCTATACCCTTGGGGGGGTCCTGGAGGGTGCGTGGGAGTTCGCCCAACCAATCTACATGTGTCGAGGAGTTTAAGTATCTCGGGGTCTTGTTCACAAGTGAGGGAAGGGTGGAGCGTGAGATCGATAGGCGGATTGGTGCTGCGTCTGCAGTGATGGGGGCGTTGTACCGGTCTGTCATGGTGAAGAGAGAGCTGAGCCAAAAGGCGAAGCTGTCAATTTACCGGTCGATCTACGTTCCTACCCTCACCTATGGTCACGAGCTTTGGGTAGTGACCGAAAGAACGAGATCACGGATACAAGCGGCCGAAATGAGTTTTCTTCGCAGGGTGGCTGGACTCTCCGTTAGAGATAGGGTGAGAAGCTCGGTCATCCGGAAGGGGCTCGGAGTAGACCCGCTGATCCTCCACATCGAGAGGAGCCAGTTGAGGTGGCTCGGGCATCTGATTAGGATGCCTCGTGGACGCTTCCCTGGTGAGGTTTTCCGGGCACGTCCAACCGGGAGGAGACCCAAAGGAAGACACAGGACACGCTGGAGAGATTATGTCTTTCGGCTGGCCAGGGAACGCCTTGGGATTCCCCCGGAGGAGCTGGCCCAAGTGGCTGGGGAGAGGGAGGTCTGGGCTTCCCTCCTTAAGCTGCTGCCCCCGCGACCCGACTCCGGATAAGCGGAAGAAAATGGATGGATAATTAATTATAGTTAATACTGCTTCATGTTTTTTATAAATAATTTCTAAACTGATTAGTAAAATGACTTTCCAAACTAGTGGAACCTAATAGGGAGTGTGATTTCATTTATTTATTTATTGCTAAGTCAGCTAGACAACAGAATACTAGTTATAGCGAGCGCAAACAGCTAACAAACAACAATTATGACTGGTCAGACACTGACTATAGGAGACTAATCAACAATAGACTTCATTTGGTTAAGAGCTAATAATGTTGTTTAAAAAGATCCAAAAGAATAAATAAACAACAACAGAGTCTGATCTGCTGTCTGATCTCTCAGGCACATAGTAAAATAAAAACAAATGTAAAAAGACATTTTCCCTCCTGAAAAGGGGGAAATATAATATCTTTGATTATTATTACATATCTGCTTGTTTGTGTCTTTTACTCATCTCTCATGTTTTTTGTTTTCCTAAATGACTTTTACCTTTAATTGTTCTTCTAACAGTGTTAATTGTGCTCTCGGTAAAACATCCACCCCCACAAGCCGAGAATCACAACATAAACTATTACTGACCTACACTTTACAGCGAGCAGATTCAAAAAATGGTAAATTCCTTCAATAATCACTTTATCAAGTCTGGTCATGCCCTTGCTACAGCTTCACCCACCTCTGGGGTCTCTGACCTCCACTCAGCTATATGCAATGATTCCCTCCTCACAACCAATTCCTGTTTCTCCATTCAATTGTTTCAGGTAGATGAGGTACTTGACGTGTTACTCAGGTTAGATCCTCATAAATCAGCCGGACTAGATACTCTTGACCCTTTCTTTCTGAAAATTGCAGCACATGTTATTGCTGCACCTATTACCCATCTATTTAATCTGTCCATACAAACTGGTGCATTTCCGCAGGACTGGAAATTTGCATCTGTTACTCCACTTTTTAAAGGGGGAGCTCATTCAGACCTAAGCTGTTATAGGCCTATCTCTATCTTGCCTTGCCTCTCTAAAGTCATTGAAAAGTTAGTCAACAAACAGCTAACTCACTATCTTGAATCCAGCAGTATTATTACCCCCATGCAGTCCGGCTTCAGAACTGGCCATGGATGTCTCTGCAACACTTAAAGTGCCAAATGACATCACATGTGCCATTGACAATAAGGAATATTGTGTAGCTGTGTTTGTTGAAAGGCTAAAGCCTTTGACTCTGTAGACCATAACATCTTACTTAGCAGGCTCAAACATAGGACTTTCTCAGGCATCCGTGGCAAGGTTTAGAAGTTATATCTTAGACCGTACGCAAACAGTGAGAACAGAGGGTTACCAATCTGCTACTCTACCTCTAACTATGGGCGTTCCTCAAGGGTCAATACTGGGCCCAACCTTATTCAAAATCTATATCAATAACATTGTTCATGCTGTTGACAGTTCTCATATACATTTATATGCGGACGACACCATTTTATATGCATGCAGTTCTTCTTTGAATGCAGTTCTGTCCTCTTTGCAGCACAACTTTAATTGTCCTTCATTTAAACACAAGTAAAACAAAGTTCATGATCTTCAACCGTAACTTACCGCAATCACCTTGCCACACTAGTATTGTTTCCCTGGATGGTACTGAACTACAACTTGTCAGTTCCTATAAGTATCTGGGTATCTGGCTTGACAGCACACTTTCATTTGACTTTCACATTAATTCATTACTCTCTAAAGTCAAGTCAAGGATTGGGTTTCTATACCGCAACAGGTCATCCTGTACTGCAAAGCAAACCTTGGTCAAAATGACAATCCTTCCCATCTTAGATTACGGTGACATCATTTATAGGACTGCTTCCAAAAAACTTCTTCATAAACTCAATGTCATTTATCACTCAGCAATCCGTTTCGTCACTGGTGCCCCTTTCACTACTCATCATTGTGATCTGTACTCACTCGTTAACTGGCCATCACTCCATTCCTGCAGGATGTTACATTGGTATCAATTTATATACAAAACCATCATCGGTAGAACACCGTCATATCTTCGCTCATTACTCATCACTTCCAACAATCAGCGCATTTTACGTTCCAGTAACCTAATCTCTATGGTTATTCCCAAAGCTCGCACCTTCTTTGGCAGCTCCTCATTCCAGTTTGCTGCTCCCAATGACTGGAATGAACTACAAAAATCACTAAAGCTCACTACCTACGTTCCATTATCTACTTTCAATAATTCATTGCATTCAATAGTTTCGGATCAATGTGCCTGCTTCTGAGTACTTAAAGATTGTTTCAAGTCTGTTTTGATGGCTTGTATATATTATATATGAGAACAGTCCTTTGTCTTTATGTCTAGCTGTTTTATCTTATTTTTATCTTGTATTTTTTTATCTTATCTGTTTTTTATCTTATCTGTTTGTAGGGATGCACCGATACCGATACCGGTATCGGGTATCGGCCTCGATACCACATTTTCTAAAGTACTCATACTCGTTAAAAGTCCCTCGATACCGGGGACCGATACCACGATCTGAGAAAAGTCTGTTTGATCGGCGTGTAAGGGGTTAATCACAGGCGCCGAGTGCCAGCCCCGAAGGCCCCAGCTGCAGCTCAGAGCAGGGAGAAGTTTTCATTTTAAATAAATGTTCTTAATTCCAAACGAGTGCCTTGTTTTTTTGTTAAAGTATACAACTAAAGCTGTTATCTGTAAATTAAAATCATGTTTGTATTAAGTACTCGGTATCGGTGAGTACTGAAATGCAAGTACTCGTACTCGTACTCGTTTTCCAAAAAAGTGGTATCGGTGCATCCCTATCTGTTTGTGTAAAGCTAACTATGTGTCTGTTGCTGCTGCCTCTTGGCCAGATCGTTGTTGTAAATGAGAATGAGTTCTCAATCGACTCATCTGGTTAAATAAAGGTTAAATAAAATAAAAATTTAAAAAAAACAACAAATGTATTATACCTCTATGGGCTTGGATTGACTATATTATGAATGAAATGTGCTTTATTTGGAAGGAGTTACTAGTGTGATTTACTTGACCAACTTAATAGTTACAACATTTGATGCATTTATGCCCTAAAGCATAAAGAAAGCAGAGTGAAGAAGCAAGGAGCTGCTGCGCCCCCCCCCCCCCCCCCCCCCCCCCCCCCCCCCCCCCCCCCCCCCCCCCCCCCCCGCGGACCTCTCCACCGGTGCAGGCAGCAGCGAGCAGGCACACTGAGGGCGCGAACAGCTGTTAAAAATAGATTTTATAATTTACAAAATGCATCAGTGCTAATTACGAGTGTCTATCTTATATATTGTCATGGCAATTTTGTGTTTGTTCATTGTTTTATTTTTGCGAGCTAGTTAGATGCTGTTTCACTTCCAGCTGCTTCAGCAGACCTGCCCTCTTTCCTCTGCAGCAGCAGTGAAACAAATGCACCTGGCTGCTCCTCGATCTGCAAATGAGGGATAGAGAACGATCTGTGCCTATGTTTTCCAAAAGATGCACACACCGGCATGACGATGGGGCACTGCGCGCCTGAAAAAAGGAGTTTTATTAGTTTGAATGCTGTTAAGC
>SSNS01000613.1:202039-226726 GCA_006937985.1 Aphyosemion australe
TTTTCATTTTAAATAAATGTTCTTAATTCCAAACGAGTGCCTTGTTTTTTTGTTAAAGTATACAACTAAAGCTGTTATCTGTAAATTGAAATCATGTTTGTATTAAGTACTCGGTATCGGTGAGTACTGAAATGCAAGTACTCGTACTCGTTTTCCAAAAAAGTGGTATCGGTGCATCCCTATCTGTTTGTGTAAAGCTAACTATGTGTCTGTTGCTGCTGCCTCTTGGCCAGATCGTTGTAAATGAGAATGAGTTCTCAATCGACTCATCTGGTTAAATAAAGGTTAAATAAAATAAAAAAATTTAAAAAACAACAAATGTATTATACCTCTATGGGCTTGGATTGACTATATTATGAATGAAATGTGCTTTATTTGGAAGGAGTTACTAGCATGATTTACTTGACCAACTTAATAGTTACAACATTTGATGCATTTATGCCCTAAAGCATAAAGAAAGCAGACCTCTCCACCGGTGCAGGCAGCACTGAGCAGGCACACTGAGGGCGCGAACAGCTGTTAAAAATAGATTTTATAATTTACAAAATGCATCAGTGCTAATTACAAGTGTCTATCTTATATATTGTCATAGCAATTTTGTGTTTGTTCATTGTTTTATTTTTGCGAGCTAGTTAGATGCTGTTTCACTTCCAGCTGCTTCAGCAGACCTGCCCTCCTTAACAAATGCACCTGGCTGCTCCTCGATCTGCAAATGAGGGATAGAGAACTATCTGTGCCTATGTTTTCCAAAAGATGCACACACCGGCATGACGATTGGGCACTGCACGCCTGCAAAAAGGAGTTTTATTAGTTTGAATGCTGTTAAGCATTCAAACTAGGGCTGCAGCTATCGATTATTTTAGTAATCGATTAATTTGCCACAGTAATCGATCGATTAATCGAATAATCGGATAAGACTATATTTCTTTATCTTTGATAATACTGTAAAACATGTAAACAGAGCAATACTAGCTGTGAAAAACAAGTCAGCCAGTATATTTCTATAACATTTATTTTTATTCAGCTCCTTTTCATTTGCTGTCTTTAACTCAGTAGCATGTTCAGCTGAGAAGAATGGATTTGCCCAGGCCAGTCTGTCAATTGAAGCTGATGAAAGATAGAGAAAAGAAATGTAGTTTACCAGCTAACAATGGTGATTATTTTAATATAATTAAACTCCAAAACAGTTAATATCCATTTAAATGTTTTTCCTTTCTGCACTAAAGATAACACTGCAATGTTACAAATAACTATAACTGAAAATTAAAAACATGCATGCAAAAAGAAAGCTGAAAAGCAAACATTTTAGTCTCATGCTGACTTGGGACTTTTAGGAGTGGTGGCTAAATATTTCTCAGTCTGTTAGCATATCTGGTGATACTCAGTTTATCTTAATTTAAACTTAATTTAAAATTTAAAGCACAAACTTAGATCCGCAGCTGATGCCTAAAGCACATAGATGCTTTGTGTTGAGGTCCTGGGATGTGGAGATTGTGCTGTTGTGAACCACTAGCTTAGCCACTTAGCTACGTTAGCTTAGCGCTAAGCTAGCGATCTTTTCTATTGGCTTGAGATTGAAATATTCCCACACTTTGGAAACGTTTTGAGGTTTTCTCTGGGTGTCATCATCCCTTTTGCATTCACCCTGTTGCTTGCTCTGCTAACTTGATCTGTTAGAGCTGCAGTAAGCAGAACAAGCGTGCTTGTAGTGTTAAACAACTGGAAGGTCACACCGGAAAAAGACCGTGTAACCCGGAAGTGAAAGTAAACGAAGCGTCGATTTTCAAAATAAAAGTCGAACTTTTTTTTGAATCGATTTAATCGAATTATTCGATTATTCGTTTCAGCCCTAATTCAAACTATTGTTTTCCTCCTCCATTTTTCAGTTTCCGTACGTTTTTTGATCTGTATCTCCTTCTACAGTTTTTCAGCTATTTCAGCAAATTTGGTATCAAACCGTTCAGCTCTTTCTGGGAATGTCTTTTGTTATTGATATCTTCAACCGTTTCCAAGATATTCAGCTTTTTCTGCGATTTTTCAGCCCATTGAAATGAATGGGAAATGCTTAAAATCACTCAATTTTTCACAAAATCCATTCACCTGTTCTACCTCTTACTCTGAAGGGTTAACTTCAACCTAGAGACTTCATTGAACTTTTAACAAACTCACAAGAAGTTCAGCTAAAGACTACATCTACATCTGACTACATCAGCCAGTAGAAAGGCGGGAAAACAGCCCTCCCCTATTCCTGCTCTCTGATTGGCCGAGAGAGTTCAAGCTTATTCTGGGTTAACCCTTTAGGCGCCATATTTTTTTTCAAAAAATATGAAATTTTGACATGACTATTTCAAAAGATTGTAGTTTGAAAATGGTTCTAGATAAAGGTAAACTGTAAATGAGAAAAAATTTCAGTAGGACCCAAAGTTTGTGTTGGGAGCAAATTTACTCATCTAATTTGCATGTTATGACATCACCAGGCTGCCATATTGGAATGCATAATTTTTACAGATGTTCCTTCCTATTTTTACATGTTATCTATAAATTTCATTGTATTTTTTATATTTTTAATTTATACATACATATATGAAGTTCTTTTTAAATTTTTATTTATTTATTTTTGTTTTATATTGTATTTTTTGATATTTATATTGGCCTCACTCAAGACAAATGCTTTATAGCCATATTTGTCAGGCTTGTTGGGCTTGTACAGCTTCAGGGTCAACCTTCCCTTGAATATAATGATTATTGGCTCCAAGGTGGGGACCATAGATGTTTGGAATACGTGAAATATTCATAGATTATGTGACGCACGTTTACTTTCAGTTTCAAGTTTTAGTTTCAGTTTCATGTTTAACACAGCTGCCGGTATTTGCGGCTATTTTTTTACATTCCCGCTACATTTTTCACCATTAGCGATGTTTTTACCAGCCTGTCCCGAACTCAGTGAAATAAGCCTTGGATCATGCGCGTGCAGCCTGATTACTCTCATGAAGCACACAGACTCTCTGTTGCTGTGCGGTGCAGAATCAGCGTCACTTTCTCTCTCACTGGATGAGTGAATATCTTCATCAGAGGGTGAACATTCCGCTTCAGAATAAGAGTCAATCATTACCAAAGTACATTGTCAACAATGAACAGACCTGCCAGAATTGTAAGTTTTTCCTCGCAAATATTCGCCCTCTGTGTGCTCCGCTTGTCCCTCCCTCTCCTCCTCTCCTCGTCGGGAGCGTCCCGTCGGGAGCGTCCCGTCGGGAGCGTCCCGTCGGGAGGCGGTTTTCAAACTCTATAAACTCCGAAAATTCAATGTAAACACCCAAAAGTGTTGCTCAGATTGAAGTTACACCTTTCCACTATCTTCTGATTTAGAGTAGTAACTTCATGAGGGCTCATATTTGCAGCTGTGGCTCGTTAAACTCAGCAATGACGCTTGTCGCAATATTGCGACCATGGCGCTTAAAGGGTTAACAGAATTACACACACAGACATGTTATACATCAAATCGATTGGCTTGGTCTCAGGAAACCAGTCGTCCACTATCCCTGCTCTATAATTGGCTGAGAGAATTTTGAAACTTCAAAGTTCAATTTTTGCTCTTTCTAACAGTTTAATTTTGATTTCATTCTGTTAACTTTGACAATTGAACTCATTTTCAACTTCACTCCAGTTCTAAGGCATGTTTAGCTATCGGTTTCAGAATTCAGCAGATGCTGCTACATTCACAGTTCAGCTAATTGTGAAAAATAAACTATTAAACTATTACTCAAATACCAGCTGTTTAAACATTTCAGCTGTCGAGTTTTTTAAACTGTGTTCATAGATTTCAGTTTTCTGCTGAAGATTTTTTTCTTCATTCTTCATCTACTTTTTGCACTTTATTAAACTTGTTAGTTATTTTTGCTCCTAATTCTCCAAATACATTCATCTCATTTTGACAATTAAGCTTAGTTTCAGCTTCAATTCAGCTATTCAGCAGCTTCAGCTATCATTTTCAGCAATACAGCATTCAAATGCATTTCTGCAAGAAATGCAATTTATCTAGTTTATTTTACTGATACCAATTTTGCCATCCCCCTCATGATGCTGCCCTGGGAAACTGCCCAGGTTGCCCATGTTAAAAACCGCTACTGTGTATGAGCATATACATCACTCAATATTTAGTTGGGGCTCCTTTGGCCTGGATTGCTGCAGCAATGCAACGTGGCATGGAGTCGATCAGTCTGTGGCACTGCTCAGGTGTTATGAGAGCCCATGTTGCTCTGATAGTGGCCTTCAGCTCTTCTGAATTGTTGGGTCTGGTGTATTGCATCTTCCTCTTCACAATAGCCCATAGATTTTCTATGGGGTTAAAGCTGCTGTAACTAATCTGCAAACAAGTTAGGCCCAGCTAGCTAGCTTACACAAGCACTTTCCCAGAACTCTCACCCCTCCTGTCGGCTATAATCCCCTAGGCCCCTTCCAGATATGGGAACGCGCATTGCCACAGTGAACAAAAGAGAGCAGAACACCAGTCACAGTTTTCGCGAATCAATATGGCGGAATCACCGGTAAGTGAAAGATAAACAATATAAACGTCTAACATAAATCTTTCATTTTAACTTATTCATATGGTAACGAAGTGTGTTTTAAAATGTTTATTTAGGGCTTATTTTCAGTACAAATAGTAATAAATAGCATGGTAGCCTGCTAGTAATGGCAAAAATGATAAGCTAATCCTGCTAATAGCTATCTGACAGAACAACTTTTTTGATTTTGTCATTCATGTTGGGGCCTCTTGTTTTGTAGTGAAATTGTTTCTCTTTTATTTTTCCACATTAGCTTCCATGACAAGAGCCTCGCATTGTCTGATAGAGAATATGGGACGGAGCCTAGAGCTGCTGTTACTGGAAAAACCATGGCTAACCTCAGCACGAACAGTCCAGAGCAGTGTTGCCAACTGCCTCTGACAGAAAGTAGCTGAGGTTCACCCAGAAAGTCACCCAGATGTCGCCAGATGACGCCACGCGCTAATTTGCATATTGATGATGTCATCACGTCACATTGGCGTCCATTTCCCCCTCAACATCTAAAATGAAAAAAAAAATATATATATATATATACAGGTATATATACATATATCTCAAATACACACTACCGGGCAAACGTTTTAGAACGCCCCAATTTTTCCAGTTTTTTATTGGAAATGATGCAGTTTAATGTCACATTGCACTCTGAAATGAAAGCATAGTACAAAAAAGCAATTGGAGTTAAAAAAGAAATCATGGAATCAATTTATAGACCAAAATGTATTCTAAACTTTTGACTCATCAAAGTAGCCACCTTTGGCAGATATAACAGCTGAACACACTCGTAGCATTCTTTCTACAATAGAAATCAAATATTCTTCAGAAAGTTCTTCCCATATCTGTTGCAGAAGTTCCCATAAATGTGTGGCACTTGTAGGTTGCTTTGCTTTCACACTTCTGTCCAGTTCATCCCAAACCAGCTCCATGGGGTTTAAGTCTGGAGACCGTGCTGGCCACTCCATGTTTTCAAGCTTACCATCTTGTTCTTTTTTCCTGAGGTAGTTCTGGCATAGCTTGGACTTATGTTTTGGGTCATTATCTTGCTGTAGGATGAATCCCTGACCAACTAAGCCCAAACCAGAGGGTACTGCATGGTGCTGGAGAATGCTGTGGTAGCCGTTTTGGTTCAGGGTGCCTCTCACTCTGTACAAGTCACCAACCCTGGATCCAGCAAAACAGCCCCAGACCATCACACTTCCTCCTCCATGTTTGACAGTTGATGCCACACACTGTGGAACCATCCTTTCACCTACTCGACGGCATACAAAGATCCTGCGTGATGAACCGAAGATTTCAAATTTGGATTCATCCGTCTAACTTGCTGACAGAGAAGTATAAATCAGGCTTAACTGTTTAACATGCAGTATACATAATTACATTAAAAATAACATAAAAAAGTTATATACTGTATTTTTCTGCAGAGATCAATTTATCTAATCAGAAAAAAACTGTAATAAAACATTTCAGAATTAAATAAATCTGTTTTTCAAAACAGTTAATACAATAAACTTATGACCTCTTAATGATTGAAACATTTTGTATAAACTGATCCCATTGTCTAGCTGTATCAATTGATGTGATTCCCTTGTAACTTCCTTTTTAAAACAAGATGTCAGATATGTGTTCATCAGTGCGCTCTCTCATTTACATTTCAGAAAGAAATGTCTGTGGAAAGGGAGGAAGTGGATGCTTAATGTGTCACAGTAAATCAGATGATATAAGATGGACTGTGGTATCAGTGAATCTGGTTATGGTTAGAAGATGAAAGCTGCACAGGAGCTTTGGGGACACACAGCCAGAGGAAAAGGGTGGTCATGTTAATATGTAGGGCATCTGAGACCTCAGTCCCAGTAACACACTACAATTAATCTCTACATAGCACACTGCTGGCCAGTTTTATCTGCACCTGCATGATGTATTTCTTTATCATTGGTTTAAAATGGCATCTCTAAAAGTTTGTTATTCATTTTTGAATATAGGCTCCAGCCAGTTTTATAAGTGGTATTCTGCTGTTTTTTTACACACTGAAAAACATAACCGCAAGCTAACCAACTAGCATGCAATCAATCTCATCTTTTGTGCACACACTTGCTCTCATCCATAATGCTTACGGGCATGGAGTTGATTAGCAGTAAACCAGTTCAATAACATCCATCATATGTAGGTCACTGTCTAGGATCCCTGGTGTGTGTGTGTGTGTGTGTGTGTGTGTGTGTGTGTGCGTGTGTGCGTGCGTGCATGTGTGTGAAAGAGGTATAACAGACCTGTGAGGTTTCAAAGTGAAGTGGATCTGCCACAGGATTTGCCAGTAAAACAGTCGTTCATGAATTTTTTGTCATTTTTACTAGATGCAAATGTAAAATTATCATTACTAAACTACAAGCCAATAGGTCTATTGAAGAAAATATAGGATAACGTATTTATTGTGAGCTGGAGGACTGACACCATAACTGAGATGATTGAGATGACAAAATAAATAACAGTAAGTTAAATACTGACGTGAAAATACTGTTTTTGAGATGAGCTGATACAGAATCATACAGTTGTAGACCAAATGATGATCCAACTTTCAGCTTATATCCCACATCTGTTTGAGGGGCCAAGACGTTCATTTGAGGGGGCAATGCCCCCTCTTGCCCCACTGTAGAGCCGGTCTGACAGCTGGTGTCACAGTCTGCACCTTCAGGGGACCAAGTCTGGACGTGCAGCAGGGTATTAGCCAGAAACTGGGAAAATGGGTGTCCTACAAGAAAAAGTGGCCATCCTCCTGGGGGGGTGTCGATTTTTCATAGTGTTTTGCAATTGTGTCATAATATCATTAAAGGAACATTTCACGTTTAATACTTATTTAAAAGAATACAAAACCTTTAGAGTAATTGTTATAAACAACACAAAAATTCTCCTAAAATGAATAAAGCTGATATTTTAAATAAATTCAAGCTAAATGTGATTCATTCAATCGTTTTCATGTTTCTATTTTGCTCATAAAAATTCCGTTTTCTTCACTAGTGAATAACTGCAGGTAAAATGATGCTGAGCTGCGTTTATTGTTGACAATATTAAAATATGGTTGGAGGTATATCCTGTTTCTCTGCCTCTGGATCAGCTGATCCGCGGGTTTGACATGACGGCTGCGTGGAGAGAGAGAGAGGGGTGGGGGGGTTCAGACTGGTGTTTTATTACTGAGCCCAGTTGTGGCTGATTATTATTATTAAAATGGGAGAATCAGCTAAAACAGTTGAGGGAAATTTGTTGAAACTAAATCACAGGAGATGTCCAGAAAGTTTTAAGTCTGTGTGTTCATCATAAACGAACGGCATCTCAGGTAATTTGCGGAAACGAGCTTTTAAAGCAGACAGGACTTTACTGTCGGCCAGAATATTTAACTGAGGATGTTTTTCTGCTCAACATCAGACTCCTGAAACCCAAGCCAGGTCTGTATAACCGACTTTACCCTGTCTTCTTCAGAAGCACGTCTCCATCCACCTGCAGAAACAGCCGCTGCGTTCAGAGTTGACAGAAACGGGGATCCATGCTGCACCCCCCCCCCCCCCCCCCCCAATGAATCTGGTACAGACTTGAACAGGTTTCTCGAATTATTTGTGCAATAATCAGATTTTTATTTTACTTCTACAAAATGCTGATTTTGGATTAGATATTACAGAAAACGGGACGGCTTGCCTGTGGCTGCTGAGGCTTTTGGAATTTTTTGAATCGGTGCAATACTTTGCGAATGGTGATGAGAGGTTCGAGGCCTCCAATCTGACGTTTGGAGCTGCAGATCCATGCAATTTGCAGTGTCTGATGAAAAACTCTAAANGTGTGTGTGTGTGTGTGTGTGTGTGTGTGTGTGTGTGTGTGTGTGTGTGTGTGCGTGCGTGCGTGCCAAAATTCTGCTACGACCACATCTTTTAGAGCAGACTCGTGAATTTCGCAAAAACAGTCGGTTTTGTCATCAGCTTCGATTGGATGTCTTCATTTTGGCTGTAGGTGCAACGGTTTATATCCTACGAGCCTCAGAAGGAGGATTGAGCCTGATTTCCTCTCATTAAGGCCCAGTCTACAGAAGCTGAGATTTTGTGATCCGGGCTCTGTCAGACAGCTGAAATCGTCTCTTCATATCTCCTACAAAATTCAAGGTAGACACAAAAATTCACACAGTTGACCACTGAAGACTTCTGCCGCTTACGGTTTTTACATTTTTCAAATCAACCAAACAGTTTCAGAGAAGGAGACCTTTGTTTGGGCCTTAGACTTCTGGGTTTAAGCTGCAGTTTTCACAGACCCAACAGCATTTCTGTGAGCTGACAATGGAGCTTTCTGAATGGTTAAGACACTTTCTGTTCTGCCTGACAACCCATATAGGGAAATGCTACAGTACGTATTTTAAGTCTAAGACCAGAACCAGGATCAGAACCAAGACCAAAATCATAGCGAGAACCTCTCTCTGTCTCTTTCTCTACCTCCCTCTCTTCCTCCTTCCCTCTCTTTCTCTCTCTAATAATAATAATAATGGATTGGATTTATATAGCGCTTGTCAAGGCACTCAAAGCGCTTTCCATTATTCACGCACTGCTGATGATGGTAAGCTACTATGTAGTCACAGCCGCCCTGGGGCGGTCTGACAGAAGCGAGGCTGCCATTTTGCGCCATCGGCCCCTCTGACCACCACCAACACAAGCAAGTCGGGTTAAGTGTCTTGCCCAAGGACACAACGACAGCGACAGACTGAGCGAGACGCGAACCTGCGACCTTCCGATTGTGGGGCGTCCACTTAACTCCTCTGCCACCATCGCGTCTCTCTCTCCCTCCCTCCCTTCTTTTCGCTGTCTCTCTTTTGCTCTCTCTCCCTCCCTCCCCCCCTCTCTCTTTCTCAAACTCTTTCACAGATTAAAATCCTTTCTCATTGCTGCTCTGACTACAGCAGCCACTAGAAAGGTGGAAAACCAGCCCTCCCCCTTCCCTGCTCTCTGATTGGTTGAGAGAGTTCAAGCTTCTTCTCGGTTAACAGAAATACGCACCCACACATGTTATACATCAAATCAATCGGCTTGATTTCAGGAAACCAGCCGTCCACTATCCCTTCTCTCTGATTGGCCTAGAGAGTTTTGAAAATTCAAAGCTTGTGCTCTTTCTAACAGTTTAATATTGATTTCAATCTGCTAACTATGACAATTGAACTCAGTTTCAACTAAGGCATGTCTTTCAGGATTCAGCATATGCTGCTAAATTCACAGTTCAGCTATTTGTGAAAATTTAACTATTAAACTATTCCTACTCAAATATGAGCTGTTTAAAGATTTCAGTTTAAAGATTTCAGTTTTCTGCTGTTTAGGATTTTTTTTCTCCATTCTACACCTACCTTTTGAGGTTTATTACACTTGTTAGTGATTTTTTGCTCTTAAAACTTTAAATCCATTCAACTCCTTTTCACAATTAAGCTACATTTACGCAGCAGAAAACTGCTTTTTTAAGTTCAGCTGTTCAATAGCTTCAGCTGTCAGTTTCAAAATTAAACATATCCTGCTACATTCATAGTTCAACTGATTGTGAACATTTAACTATTAAACTATTCCTACTCAAACATGAGCTGTTTAAACATTTCAGCTGTTCAGTTTTTTAAACTATGTTTAGAGATTTCAGTTTTCTGCTGTTTAGGATTTTTTTTCTCTATTCTCTACCTACTTTTTGGGCTTTTTTAAACTTGTTAGAAATTTTTGCTCCTAAATCTTCAAATACATTCATCTCATTTTGACAATTTTCAGCTTCATTTCAGCTTTTCGGCACATTCCACACACTGGAACTTATAACTTTTGACGAAAAACTTATAATTGTGCCCACATTCCCAAGGTTTACACAAATTTCTCATAAGTCCTTGCATACTGCAGAGTTGCATCAGTGGGTTTGTAGGGACCTCTGACATCTACATACCTTTTATTGCTACAATAATTTGCTGGAATACTTACAAAAAATTAAATCAATGTGATTGTTTTGCAAAATGCAAACCATTTTCTACCATGAGGTTTAGACAGTCCCTCTGCTCAGAACAAAAGAAAAAATATGCCTGACAAAAATGATCAGGAAATGATTAGGGATCATCATATAATTAAGAATTACTGTGAGACTAACTCACAGAACACCAAACATGAAAACATCTGAAAATATTCCAGAGTTCTTAGAAGGTTGCTGTGTTCATGCTGCTCTGATGAGTTGGTTCTGATTAAACGTTTAGGAAGAGCTGGAGCTGCAGGGAGATGCAGCTTTATCTCTGCTGTTTGCTTGAATACTTTAATAAACCACTGCTAAGGTCAAAATGTTACAACTCTGCTTTAGTGCTGCAGAAATGTTACAACATTATGAAATGATCTCATCACGTGTTTGTACTCCAGCTTCCTTAAATCTTCCGCTGCCCAGATCAATATATTAGGATGACTTTTACATGAGTGAGGCTGCAGCATGCTGGTGGCCATTTCTCACCAGAAAAAAGTATTTATGTTGTTAATATTAGGTTTTAACCTTTCATTTATACAGCTACTGGTTTTAACGGAGTTAAATACTGGCGGTGGTTATGTTAAACTCCGAACTTGACTTGAAAAAAAAACACGACGAGCCTCGGGGGAAAATCTAAAGGCTGAAAGGAGGTAAATCTGCTACAGTCCTCGACAGAAAACCGTGTTATTTAGTGGTGATTTTGTTTGATTTGACAAACTTTAAGCTCAAAGCCGTTGCTCGTGACCGCCATGCGGGTGAGACGCTGCCAAAGCGTCTGTTTCCGCGACTGTGATTGGTCAAATGACGACACGCTAAAAACAAAGATCGTTTGTGACCAAGATGAATCCCCTTTCCCTTGTTGACTGCTGAAACCAGAACGGCTTATTTGGCTTAAAAACGGCGATTTTGCCGAAAAGCGAAAAGTTTAGGTATGAGAAATAAACCACTCACCCTTAAGTCCCTGTCCAACACAGCGTCCTCATTTACCCATTGTAATCACGAGGTAGCAGCGCGAGTTTATGGATCCTAGCAGACAATTACCGGAACGCGTCCCTTCAAAATAAGACAGTTCCCAGATCCTGTTCCGGCAAGATCCGGCTCAAATTAAGCCCTGAGTATAATTATTTAGTTCAATGTAAGGAAACTAAAGTGTTTTTTAAAAAGGGTGGCCTCCAGAATGCGCTTATAAGCACACAATCGCAAGCAGCGCTGTGTATTTGATGCCAGACGGTCCGCTGCGCTACAGGTTCTGGTTCTGACGGACATTTCAGCTATCACCCCTCGCATTATTTTGTGTTTATGAATGTAATGAGTGTGGGACTTCAGTTGTGCCTCAGAATTATATTAAAAAGAGTAGACGGAAAAAGCGTTTGTATTATTACTAGGGATGCAACGGTACGCGGTAAATTCCCGGACCGTTCGGTCCTCCCTGCACGGGACAATCTACCCTCTTGTACCGCGGGACTTCGGTTTTGCCATTATTTTCGTGCTGGTCCTTTTATTTCATGCTTTACACGGCACCAGGGTGCATTTGTCTGTCCAGGCAGATGAATTTCATTCCATGTGCCCGCTCTAGTCTCATCTGAAGCTGCTTACAGCAGACCCCCTCCCTACCCGCGAGTAAATATCCAGTCACAGGTTTGACCTGTCCCGCTGAGCTGAAAGTTTGAGCAAAACAAGCGCTACAGAGAGAAACTTTCACAGCATCAGCTCAGATAAGCACAAGAAAATGAGCCGTGGTCGGTGTGTTTACGTTGTTTAGCTCATTTGTTGGATGTTTACAACAGAGCGTCCCTGGAGAGACTGGAGGTGACGTAGAGTTGCGCAAACACAAGGAAAGATGATAGCCGTGAACTCAGAGGGTCACTTTATTTGACGCCACAACCCCTCACACAACACACTTCCGAGTCGCGACCTTCCTTGGGCATCCTACAATTCCAAATTACGCGTCCCTCCCGGTCCCGCTTCGGTCGCCCTAGCCTCTCACTGACACCTGCAGCTATCGATTATTTTAATAATCGATTAATTTGCCACAGTAATCGATTGATTAATCGAATAATCGGATAAGACTTTTATATTTCCTTAGCTTTGATAATACTGTAAAAAATGTAAACAGAGCAACACTAGCTGTGAAAAACAAGTCAACCAGTATATTTCTATTAACATTTATTTTTATTCAGCTCCTTTTCATTTGCTGTCTTTAACTCAGTAGCACGTTCAGCTGAGAAGGATGGATTTGCCCGGACCAGTCTGTCAATTGAAGCTGATTCCTGAAAGATAGAGAAAAGAAATTTAGTTTACCAGCTAACAATGGTGATTCTTTTAATAAAATTAAACTCCAAAACAGTTAGTATCCATTTAAATGTTTTTCCTTTCTGCACTAAAGATAACACTGCAATGTTATAAATAAAAATAACTGAAAATTAAAAACATGCATGCAAAACCAAAGCTGAAAAGCAAACATTTTAGTCTCATGCTGACTTGGGGCTTTTAGGAGTGGTGGCTAAATATTTCTCAGTCTGTTAGCATATCTGGTTTATCTTCATTTAAACTTTAAAGCACAAACCTTGTCTTAGATCCGCAGCTGATGCCTGAAGCACCTAGGACCAGCTCTGGTGGCCTAGTGGTGGAGTGTCCGCCCCGGGACTGGGAGATCGGGGTTCGATCCCCGGTCGGGTCATACCAAAGACTTTGAAAAAATGGGACCCAATGCCTCCTCGCTTGACACTCAGCACTAAGGGGTTGGATTGGGGGGTTAAACCACCAAATAAGTTCCCGAGCGCGGCCACAGCTGCAGCTCACCGCTCCCCACGGGGATGGGTGAAATGCGGAGGACAATTTTCACCACACACCAGTGTGTGTGACAAACTGATGGCTTTAATCTTAGATGCTTTGTGTTGAGGTCCTGGGATGTGGAGATCGTGCTATTGTGAACCACTAGCTTAGCCACTTAGCTACGTTAGCTTAGCGCTAAGATAGCGATCTTTTCCATTGGCTTGAGATTGAAATATTCCCACACTTTGGAAATGTTTTGGGGTTTTCTCTGGGTGTCATCATCCCTTTTGCATTCGCCCTGTTGTTTGCTCTGCTAACTATGATCTGTTGGAGCTGCAGTAAGCAGAACAAGCATGCTTGTAGCGTTAAATAACCGGAAGGTCACACCAGAAAAAGATTGTATAACCCGGAAGTGAAAGTAAACGAAGCGTCGATTTTCAAAATAAAAGTCGAACATTTTTTTGAATCGATTTAATCGAATTATTCGATTATTTGTTTCAGCCCTACTGACACCACATTGAAAAGTGGCATTTCTGTTTGTCTCTGAACATATTATTACACGCTGGACTACAAGCAATACATCTGAAAAGTTATATTATTGCGTGATTAAAATAAAGTTTGGAAATTTCAGATTTTCTTAAGCTTTTCTACAATTCAAAGTGGACTGAAACTTCAGTGAGAATCTACCAATGTAAATGGTCATGAAGATAAAGAACACACATTAAATGAGAAGGTATGTCCAAACTTTTGGCCTGTACTGTATATATATATATATATATATATATATATATATATATATTTATTTATTTATTTATTTATTTATTTATTTATTTATTTATATAGAGGCCTCACTCTGCATGTTTACTTAATGTTGTGTACATACACACTAACACACCTCTACATAAATGATTTATGACCTGCACTTGTTTAGTGACTTTCTGAGAACTCCAAAGCGCTTTACACTACAGTGCATTATTCATCCATTCACACACACTTTCAGACACTGCTGGTGATGAGTTATACTGTAGTTCCAGCTGCCCTTGGGCACACTGACAAGAGCAAAGCATATTACGCTGGGTATTCATACAAACTGCTGATTGTGAAACTTCCTCTTCCACAGCTACGAACTGTGAATGGCACCACAGTGTTCTGGTGGCGACCTGCCTTTTGAACTTGTTTTAGAAATCTTTGTTCGGGGGCTGCCGCCACGACAGGCACCGACGACCTGCTGCTGCAGCTCCGGTCGGCCGCCTCGACACTAGAGGCATGGAACATGGCCCATTCGGACTCAATGTCCCCCGCCTCCCCCGAAACGTTTTGGATTCCCACCTCCGACAGAAGTTCCCAAACGTTCCGGAGAGAATATAGCACATTACACCGGTCTTAGAATCATTGCACTGGCTCCCCGTATGTTTTAGGATCAATTTTAAGGTTCTCTTAATGGTTTTTAAGTGTCTCACAGTGAGGCGTCTTTCCAGTACCATGGCCCTCATCTCTGGAACATGCTGCCGGAGGACCTCAGGGCCGCAGGGAATGCTCACGTTTTTAAGACCCACCTTTTTGGCTTAGCTTTTAACTGATTATTATTTAATGGTCTATTTAATCCCAGAGCATCTTTTACTTGATTACATTTTATCAGTGTTTTACTTATTTTACTGTCTAAATAATTTTATTCATCACTAGTTATCTATTTATCGTAATCAACTATTTATATTTATCTTCTGTTATTTTATATTTTATTTTTCCATCCAGTGTTTCCTCTGTGGGAGCCCTCTGCCTTGGGAGCGGTGTTCGGCTGAGGCGGCCTTGGTGCTCTCCAGGTAGAAGGTTGGTTGGAGGTGGGGTCTTCTGCCACCCACTCGTGTCGGTGCCTCGGCTACTGCTGTTGATCTGCTGCTCCCGGGACAGATGGCTCCCCTGATGGTGTTTCCCTACATTACCTGGATCATCTGAACTCAGCTCAATGTTTGGTTTGGTTTTGGTTTGTTTTTTTTGCTTTCAATTTGTGGGGGAGGGAGTGGAATGAGGGTCATGTCAAATCAAATCAAATCAATCTTTATTTATAAAGCGCTTTTCATACATTTAAGTGCAACACAAAGCGCTGAACAAATAAAAACAACCACACAATAGTCAAATTCCCAACCCTTCTCCCACAGATCAGCATCCAAGATCCCTTATATCTCCCTCTTCCCACCCCAATCCCATCCCATGCACACACACACGCACACACACACACACACACACACACACAGGGGCGCAACTACCTACTTTTGGAGCCGACCTCAGACCGGCCCGCCGGGAGTTTACCCGGTCTGGGCCTGATTACTCCCGCCGTCCCCGTTAGACAGGAGCTGCTCATCATGTTTACTCTCATGGTGACATCAGAGCTTGGCTCTGCTGGAGCTTATTAGCGCGACTACATTCTACAACGTTTTCATGAATAAATACACAGCTTAATAGATCTGTGGCTTGTGTAGAAAACCGTCCACACCTCCAACCGCGCTCCAGCGCGTAGTGGGGGCGCGCGCTGGAGCGCCAAGAGAGAGAGTGTGTGTGTGTGTGGGGGGGGGATACGGAGGGGCGCCTTAGCGCCTAATCGCCGACGTGTTTAATAATGATATAGTTTGCAGATACACACACGGACAAGTACACTCCTGTTAGTTATTATGCAGACTAAAAATATTTTTTGCATCATCACTTTGGCACCCCCTCCAGCCTGGCGCCCCTATGCGCCGCATACACTGCATACCCACTTTTTGCGCCACTGCACACACACATACACATACACAAGAGCTAAAATGAAAGGACAACTGGCTGAGTACAGATGTAATAGAAGATCCAAGAGAAGATGTTGTAAGATGTTGTAAAAGATGTTGTAAGAGAAGATCCAAGATGGCAGCCCTACTGGTCTGTTGTGTGTTTGTCAGCTCCTGACTGTTTTACGTTTTTGTATTTGTCTGATCTTATAGTTAATATTTTCTTTCTATTTTGTGTAAACTTTGAAGCAGATGATATAAGTAACACTCTCATTATTTTTGGGAAGTTTTTTGACTAATGGAATTCGACGGATGGTCCTGGATTATTTCTCAACCTCAACCTTGCTGCGAAGACACTGCGGCCTGTATCCTGAGATAGATCCTGTTTGACCACATTCCTAGAGAACAAAGGGAATGCTGTGTGGAGTAGCTGATCCAAAACTTCTCACAAACCACAGCAACCCACAATCTTCGACCATATTCAGCCTGGGTCCTCCTCGCCTTGACCTGACATGCTTTTATCTGTGGTTCAGAGCTTCACTGGCCTGGTAAGAGCCCTTCACCATTTTTGGCTGTGGTCCTGCGGGTTTCTGTCTAGCCCTTCCTGGAATTCTGCTGGTCTCTGCCTGGCTTTATCTGGTTCTGACAGCCTAAACTGGCTTTCCATCATCTTTGGACTGGATTGTTAGTCCAGTCAAGTTGGCTTGTGTCTGCTGTGCCTGCCTGGATCCTGGTTCTCCTGTGTCTTCCATTACTTGGCCCGACTGCAGTCACAAAGCCTGGTTCTGCTTTGACTTTCTGGCTGGGCCCATTTTCAGTACCTGGAGCTCGGCTGCGTGGCTTATCTTGTTGTCAAGTAGGTGCTAAATGCAACACCTCCTGGAGACAGAGCCTTCAACACCTTTCCTGTAACCTGGATTAATTGCTGAACCACTCACAAGCTCTGCTGAGTTGATCTTTGTAAGATAGGAGACTGAAGATTGTTTGCTTCAAGGGGACGTAAAACCTGAAGAGGATTCATCACACAAATGACTCTTACTGAATCTCACACCTAAACCCAACTCGGCCCTCCTGCAACCCCCAGAACTGACAGAGTCTTCATCACCTCCCTGGCAACTAATTCCTGTTCATTTGTTGCTCAAAAACATCATTCCGCTGACCCTGTGTTTTGTAAGATGAAGATTATAATGCTTTTGATAGCATTGTTTATTCTGGCTGTTTTGGACTTGGGACCATGTTGTGTCCCCTTGGTGAATATTAATATGCTCAGAATGAGGGATACTTATTATCGTGGCACTAATTCTCACTTAGCTGAGGATACTGAAACTAAACCAACTCACCTTGCTCTGATCTTTAACTTGTGGTCAAACCTGCCTGGAGAAGTACCCAAACTCAAACCTTTTCTTGCTTTACACAATCTTACTCTCTCACTACACAAAACTCACCGCATGGATTCAACATATGTTCTGACTTCCCCAAAATGTCAAGTGAAACACAGATTGATGATAGTCTTACTTTTACTATTATCTGGAAATGTGCAACCAAACCCTGGACCTGAGCTGCAATGTACACAAACTCCTGCTGATTTCCAACAATTGTCTGGTCTCAAAATTGTTCATCTGAACGTTCGCAGCTTATTACCAAAGATAGACATGGTCAGAATCTGGATTAAATCAACAGCTGCAGACATCGTAATCATTTCTGAAACATGGCTGACTAAATCCATAACTAATAGAATAGAATAGACTTTATTGATCCCTCAGTGGGGAAATTCACTTGTCACAGCAGCACCATCACTCAAAAGGTAATTAGAAGAAGATAAAAAAAAAAACAAGGATACATCTATATACACATAGGCAGTAATCTAGTATTGTAATCTTAGATCACTAAAAAAATACACAAATAAAAGATAAAAACAAACTTGGTACTAACACTATGCAGCATACTGTAAGAGACACAGACAACAATGTGAATCCGGTATTGCACAAGTATAGAACACATGAATATTGCATTGGTGTTATTGTGTACCAGGATGATACCAGTACAGCGTAAACTGAGGAGTTATACACTCTTACTGCAGAGGGGATGAAAGTTCTACTGGTGAGTGAGGAGGAGTGTTTCTCTGGAAGTCAATCACCATTTCCTTTGTTTTACTGGTGTTCAAGCGAAGGTGGTTACGCTCACACCAGTCCACAAAGTCCATGATGACTGACCTGTACTCCTGGTGGTCCCCCTCAGACACACAGCCGACAATGGCCGAGTCATCAGAGAACTTCTGGAGGTGACAGCTGCTGGTGTTGTAGGTGAAGTCCGAGGATATTAACATAGCTGGATACAATGTATATCGCACAGACCGAACAAAGGTGGGGGTGTAGCTATTTATGTTAGATTAAGATTGAATGCATCAATAGTCTTGTCTGAGTCTATCTGCAAACAAATGGAGTTTTTGGCTTTAAATGTGGAAATTGCCAAATCACTTTCTATAACTGTTGCTGGGTGCTATAGGCCTCCATCGGCTCCCAAGGAGGCATTATCATCCTTAAAGCATCTCTTGTCCAAATTAAATTATAACGAACTCCTACTGGCTGGTGATTTCAACTGGGACTGGCAAAATGCAGTTTCAGATGAATTCAAAAGCTTCTGTGACCCCATTAATCTCAGTCAGTTGGTCAACCAACCCACAAGACCCAATCTTAAGAATCCTGATAAGTCCACCTTGATTGATTTAATTTTAACAAATGTCCCTCATAAATTCTCATCATTAGGTATTTTCTGCAATGACTTGAGTGACCATTGTGTTGTTGCCACGTGCAGGAGTACTAAAATGCCTAAATCCAAATCACGCATCATCTGCAAGAGAAATTTTAAACAATTCAGTGAACAAGCTTTTCATAAGGATTTGTCCTAGGTTAATTGGAGGCAAATAGATTTGTTACCAGATGTCGAGCTAGCATGGGCATTCTTCAAAGAGACTTTCATGGAAATTGTAAATAAGCACGCCCCCTTCAGGAAACTCAGAATCATAGGACGAGAAAACCCCTGGTTCACCCCCGAGCTGTCAAATATTATCCATCAGCATAATGTGGCATGGGCCAAAGCCAGAAAAGGAAATCTCCCCTCTGATTGGGCTATCTTTAAACAACTAAGAAATAAATGTACTACTCTCATCAAAAAGGCCAAATCAGACTATTACTTATCTATCACAACTGAGAACCTAAATAATCCACAGAAATTTTGGAAAATGATTAAGTCTTTATCTGTCAACTTAACTTCTCATGCTCTTCCAAAATTTGTCCTAAATGACTCTGTCCCGGTGCATGATAAAACTGAGGTTTTAAACTGTTTTAACAAGCATTTTATCTCATCTGGTTCAGTGTCTACTTCTACTGGAACACCCTCTGTGTCCCCCTGCACAGACTCCCAAATGATCCCCGGTGCTTCTTTTAACTTTGTTACGTTTACTGTAGAGCAAGTGCATAAAATTATTAGAACTCTGGATCCCAGAAAACCCTCTGGCCCAGACATGATAGAACCCTATTTTTTGAAAATGGCTGCTGATTTTATTGCAGAAACTCTTACAGTTCTTTTTAACCTTTCTATCAAAAACAAACAAATACCATCAGTTTGGAAGTCTGCTTTTGTGACTCCTTTACTAAAAGCTCTACTAACAAATTACAGACCAATATCTAATCTGTGTGTCCTGGCAAAAATTCTAGAGACCCTAGTAAGTGAACAATTGAAAGACTTTTTATATTCAAATGACCTTCTCTCAAGTCTGCAATCAGGTTTCAGAAAAAAAGCACAGCACTATCACTGCAGCCACAAAGGTGATCAATGACATTCTTGTTGCTCTGGATAAAAAGCAGTACTGTGCCTCACTTTTTATTGATCTGTCAAAAGCCTTTGACACTGTAGACCATGCTGTTTTAAAACAAAAGCTTCCTTGTTTGGGATTGTCTGAACATGCGATCTCATGGTTCACAGACTACTTGAAGGACAGAACTCAATGTGTTAAATGTGATGGGTTGACCTCTGAATTTTTGAGTATCCACAAGAGAGTACCACAGGGTTCAGTTTTGGGACCCCTCTTGTTCATTATGTATATTAATGACATAGGACAAAATGTGTCAGATGCTAATATGCACTTTTACGCTGATGACACAATCATTTACTGTTTTGGAACATCCCCCAGTAAAGCTGTTGAATTCTTACAGAAAGCTTTTAATGAGGTCCAACAAACACTTCTGCAGCTAAAATTGGTCCTCAATGCTGACAAGACTAAACTAATGTTGTTTTCAAACTCTAAAAAAAGACCTCTAAGTATGCCCCCAGTGACAACTCTGCAGGGAAATATCATAGAGGTGGTCCACACATACAAATACCTTGGTGTCTGGCTCGATGACTCCCTCTCCTTCAAGCCCCATATAATCTTGTGAAGAAACTCAAACTCAGACTGGGTTTCTTTTTTTGAAATAAACTGTGTTTTTCTTTTGAGGCAAAAAAAACGACTTGTTACTGCAACATTTCTGTCTATTCTAGATTATGGAGACCTTTTGTATATGAATGCCTCAGCACAGTGTCTTGGTAAGATTGATGTTGTTTATCATGCCTCGCTGAGGTTTATTACTAACTGTAGACCACTGACCCATCATTGTGAATTGTATTCTCGAGTGGGATGGCCTTCTTTGTCCACCAGGAGGTTGGCACATTGGTACACTTTCATTTACAAGGCCATGCTTGGATTACTACCCAACTACATCTGTAACTTAATCTCACGGAGAAGTGTAACTTCTCACAGTCTGCGTGCAAATGATCAGTTGTTACTCTGTGTACCGTTTGCTCACAATGAACTGGGTAAAAGAGCTTTCGCTCACTCTGCTCCTTCTGCATGGAACAGGCTGCAGGAAAACTGGAAACTAACCGAGCTCATCTCCTTGAATACTTTTAAAACCAGACTGAGAACCCTTGAGACAGATTCCCTGTGTTGTAATTGCCTTCTGTAATTCTGTACATAACATGTCTGTGTAACTGGAAAAAATATATATATATGTTGTAACTGTAACTTTTGCTGCCTCTGGGCCAGGACTCCCTTGAAAATGAGGTTTTTAATCTCAATGGGACCTTCCTGGTTAAATAAAGAATAAATAAAAAATAAAAAAATAGGCAACAAAGTAAAGGGAAACGACATCAAAAGGAGCCAGCTGCACCGGGAGCAGCAGGATTGGCAGCGGCCGCCTGGGCACCACCACATGGCCACCAAGAGGAGGCACGAGAAGCTCCCAGGCAGCCACAGCCAGCCGCCGCTCCCGGGGCAGCTGTCCCCCACAGAGGAAACACTGGTAAAACCTTAAAATGATTAAAATAACAAGTAAAAGATCAAATTAAGCATAAACACCAGATGAATAAAAGCATAAGTTAAAAACATTGATAAAAGCTAAGTAAAAAACAAACAGTTAAAAGTATAAAAATAATATAATGCAAATAAGTAATGCAGGTAAAAGCAAGTTCAAATTAGTATATAAGATAATAGATGTCACTAAAGTAAAAGAGTAATGAATAGGGTTGTAACGATGCTTCGAAAATCGATTTAAAATCGGTGCAAACTAGTTTAAATATCCATCATTGTAGAAAGAAAAGAAAATCGATTCACTGCCAGAGATGTCCGAAAGACTAAAGCGGAACTAATATTCCGCCGGACGGAACTAATGTTTGGTTCCGTGTTTCAGGCCGTGCATGGTTTTATGACGGACATGTTTCCGGTTTAGCGCCGTGTGTGTTGTGCGTCACGGATATAAAACTAAGTAAAACGAGACGAATATTCAGGTTATATTCGTGCTTACTAAGGTGTTTACATGTTTAGTTACCCATCAGCTGCATTTGTTGTTATTCTTTACCGTGCTAATATAGTATTTAAGGATCGTCATTTGCCGCTAATGCTAAAGCTAGCCCATGAGTGCCGTGACGCACATGCTAAGCTGCTAACATACCTTCAGTAAACCACATCTACAAACTTGTAACTTGTTCCTGTTAAATAAGCCTGCTGTTCAAGTTCACTGTTAATAAACGCGCTGAGAAAACTTCTGGTTTCCCTGGTTCTCTGACCGGAACCTACCATCCATATTGGCCGCCTCAACCAGTCGGTATATCCTTTTATTAGTGTAGTGCTACTAAAAGAGACATAAATGCAGATGGCATTCAAAATAAATAAAACCTTTTTTGAGCATAAAAAGACTTGTGACCATTTTCATATCATCTATAATTACCGCTATTACTTTGTTAAATGGTAAGTTTGTTAGTAAGACAATAGAAAGTTACAATTTGAAACAAGGACTAAAGGGCAATTGTAAAAAAGAATTTATTTTGCCATAAAATAACTGAAATTAATTTTGTTGTGAAAAATCATAAAAAATTGAAATCGTGAACTTATAATCGGCAATCGAATCGAATCGTGAATTGAGTGAATCGTTACATCCCTAGTAATGAACAATGATAAAATATATAAAAGATGGTTAAGCAGGCTAAAATAGATCAGATACAGCTAAAAACTATAATAAAAACTATACTAAAAAGGTCAGTTAGCTAAAAGCTATACTAAAAAGGTGAGTCTTGAGCCTGGCCTTAAAAACATGAACGTTCTCTGCGGCCCTGAGGTCCTCTGGCAGACCGTTCCAGAGGTGAGGGCCATAAAACTGGAAGGACGCCTCGCCTTGTGTATGTGTCCTGACTTTTGGTATGACAAGGAGACGGCTGCCAGAGGAGCGCAGGGACCGTGAAGGCTCGTACTTTATAAGTAGTTCTGATAGACAAGAAGGCCCAAGACCATTAAGACATTTAAAAACCATTAAAAGAACCTTAAAATCGATCCTGAAACGTACGGGAAGCCAATGCAGCTTGTTTAAGACAGGTGTAATGTGCTCCTGCCTCCTGGTCTTCGTCAGGACACGTGCTGCTGAATTTTGAAGAAGTTGTAAACCTGAGGTACTCTTTTGGGGAAGACCAGAAAGCAGGGCATTACAATAATCAATTCTACTAGTAATAAAAGCATGCATCAGCGTCTCCGTATTGGCCCGAGAGAGAAAGGGGCGGACTCTGGCAATGTTTTTCAGGTGATAAAAACCTATTTTTGTAGTGTTCATAATGTGGGGGATAAAAGTTAGCTCAGAGTCAAAAATCACGCCCAGGTTCTTCACTTGAGAAGATGGATTTAAAATTAGTGACTGTAGCTTTGGTAAAACCTTCTCTCTCTGGGCCTCAGGACCAATGACTAAAACTTCAGTTTTGTCCCGGTTGAGCTGGAGAAAGTTTTCTGCCATCCAGGATTCGATGTCCAAAATGCAATTAAAAAGGGTATCCAATGGCCGTGCGTCATCGGGAGACACAGAGATGTACAACTGTGTATCATCTGCATAACTGTGAAACTTAACTCTGTGTCGCCCGATGACGCTGCCAAGTGGGAGTATATATAGATTAAAAAGCACTGGGCCTAAAATCGAACCCTGGGGCACACCACATGTAATTTCATGGGCCTTAGAACAGCAGGTATCTAAACTTACCATAAAAGTCCTGTCTGTGAGATAGGAAGTAAACCATTTATGGACAGCACCAGAGAGGCCGATGTGTTTTAACCGGGTTAACCCTTTAAGACCTGCCATAGAACAAGTTCGCCAGAACTTATATTTACATTTTTACATGCTGTGGTGCCATATTTTTGAGTATTTCAACCTGCTATACATCAATACAACCCTTACATTCTAAATTTTAATAATATATATGTAAAATGTTTATAGCAACTAAATAATGTACTAAAAAATGCAATTATCCATACAGAAATTGATAATCGTTTTTTTGTTTTTACACATATTTTTCATTATACAGAAATGCCACACCTTTATCCCTCAAAATTGTAAATGAAAAAAAGTTGCACACAAGCCTTTCAAACAAACACAAATTTATTTGAAGTGCTTCCATAAATTAGTTTCTGAGATACACTCATTTATATAAACTGTAGCAAAACGAAAATATAAATAAATATTGTGCACAATTTGCAAAATGACAGCATGTACATCAAAATAAACAATTTAAATCAGTGCAATCAAAGTTCTAAGTTCTTCAGGAACATGTGTAGAGAAAGGCAAAAAGTATTTCATAAATGTACTGCTAATATACTCCATTTTATAGAGTGTAATGAACATGAAAACAGAACCAAATGTGCAAAAAGACAGCAAGTACATCAAAATAAATTGCAATCAAAGTTCTAAGTTCTTCAGGAACATGAGTAGGATAAATTGTGCAAAAATGCAAAGAAACCCAGCATGCACATAAAAAAAACTATTTACTAAGTATGATTTATGTTCTACAAGGTCAAACCTTATTTCACCAGCACCAGTTCCTGTCCACAATCACACACAGAGGCATCTTACAGGCCTCACACATGAAGGGAGTACACCCTGCACTTCCTGCGCCCCAGTGTGGCTTTTTTGTGGCCAGATGCCCCCTCAACAATGGCAACAGGGATGTGCTGATAATTTTCCTGGACTGGTTGGGAGGGAACTCCACAGAGCTCAGCTATCAGCTGCTCCTGGAAGGCCTGGTGTGTCTGCGGC
>SSNS01000613.1:234929-259711 GCA_006937985.1 Aphyosemion australe
AGAACAAAGGCTATTCAGATAGTGAAAGATGAATGTATATAAAATATTGTTTTCTAAAAGTTAGGGTTGCCATCCATCCCTTATACAGGGTTCTTACACCTTTTCCACTGACAAATTCAAGCACTTTTCAAGCATTTTCAAGGTAAATTTTCAAACTTTTCAAGCACCACATGGCAAAGACAAAACAATACATTAGGACTCAAGAGGACAGTTTCACCTCACTATCATATGAATTTATTACTGTTAGATAATAGGGATGATCTTATCCGATCACAGGATCGAAAATCAGGCCTGATCACGTGATTTTAAATTACTGGAATCAGGTGAAAAAGATTAGCTATAACCTTATAAAGCAACTAGCGTGACCTTAATTCATCCTCAGACAGAAATTTTCAAACAAAATGACAATGACTTTGTTTTAATTTTAACCTGTCTGCTTTTAGTTCTAGTCTGTTACCTTAAAACCAAACACCCTGCTCTCCCAGTTCACAGCAGCAACTCGGACAAAAACACACAGCCATCTGACACTAAAGATACACTAAAACACAAAGAGAAACTGTCTACTGACAGCAAAAACACAGCCAAGATAGCCATATATTAATCACACTGGATGACTCTCTGGTTGCAAACGTTGGTTTTTGCAGTCTCCTAGAGCCACGGTATGAGCCGTGTGGTGCAGGGAAGAGTGAGCCTCAACATGGGTGCAGTCATAGTAATGCTTATCGCAAAACACAGCCACATACTATTTAAACAATTTGAATTATGAGCAATGAGGCTATTATCAAACATATTCCCAATATTAACACATTTCTTATCAATGTTCTTCCTGACAGAGTGATGGTTTTTGGCAGCTAATCTGAGGAAATGACATGAAAACAGGAAGTTGAGCCCTGTTAAAAGACAAATTTCTGTTACTGTTTGGTTTCAGACAAATAAAGTATTATATTATATTCCAAGTTACAAATAAATAAATCTGAAAGGACAACTTGGATGTTTTCTACTTTCTTATTAATTGATGCTGAGGTATTGGATTGGGACTTGGTATCAAAATCCTATGACACGGATCAGGGGCAAAAAAAATGTGATCAGAACATAATTATAAATATGATCTTGTAATATTCCACAAAGCAGGGACAAAGTAAATAAAAACATAACATTTTACATTTTGAAATGTGTCTAAGGTCAAGTTTTACTCCTACTTTTGCAGCTCTTATAGAAGCTATTTTTTAAATCCTGCTCCTGCTAAATTTCTGACTATTACCACTAGGGATGGGTACCGGAATCGGTACTTTTTAAGGCACCGACCGAATTCCGTAGAACCGACCAAGTACCGGTTCACGTGACATGAAACGGTGCCTTGTTTCGGTACCTGACCTTCATAACGAGAACTTGCGATACAGCAATTTGCCAAGATAGACAGCAGCGCCGGTGTCATGTCGATATGTGTTCCCCCCTCGAGAAGTGTTTCACTGGCGCAAGAGCATAATGTCATCAATCACTGCGGGCAGGGCCAGCTGTAAACAGAGCAAACAGCATGGCAGAGAGGAAGACCTCTAAAGTTTGGGTCCAGTTCACTAAATGGGAAGGGTAACTGAGTGACGAAGAAACCAGCAACAACGATATAAGTGAGGCACCATCGTCTTAACCTGCTCCAGCAGGTAAATAAACTGTTTAACATAACGTTAGCTTGATATATTAGCTTCCGTTAGCTAATGGTGCGTTCGCTTTCTCCTCGGAACTTGGAAATTCCGACTAGGAGAAAGCGAATGCGCGCTAAAGTTTGGCTTCACTTCACTAAATGCGGTGGGTGATTGGGTGATGATGAAACCAGTGACAACGATCTAAGTGTGGCATCATCGTCTTAATCTGCTCAAGAGGCAAAATAAACTGTTTAAAATTAACGTTAGTTTGATAGTTTAGCTTCCTTTAACATTGCTATCAGCTAATGGTGCGTTCACTTTCTCCTCGGAAATTCCGACTTCCAAGGAGAGTAGGAGCACATGGAGCTGGGTTTTAATTTCTGCATCATTTAGAAACAGTTGTGGTTAAAGGTTTTCATATTGAAGAATTTTGTACAACACTACAATGATAAAATACAAACAGTTGTATGTTATTTATTGTGATGTTTATCAAATATGGTTATATACTGAGAACAAATATATATTTAAATAAAAAAGAGATTTAAATAATTATTAAACACTCAAAAGTATCAAAAATAGGTACCGTTAAGTACCGGTATCGATTTGTAGGTACCGGGAATTGGTACCGTATCGATTCAAATGTCAAAGGTGCCCATCCCTAATTACCACCCATTACTGAAATATCTGATCACAACCCTCCCTCCATCTGCAGAACCATTAATTGATTAAAATAAATAATTACACTTGATGAACAAATAAGTTTTAGGGATTGTATTTCTGCTAGTAAAAATACCTGTTGATATATTTAGTTTCAATTGTGACTAGTAAGAATATGATCTGGACTAGGATTAATTATATTGTCGCTATGTAAAATAGGAATTACTAGCAGGCGTGGCTGTTGATTAAATGATAAAATGGCTTGCAACGCGGACTCGGGTCTGCTTTCGCAGCCAAACACGGTCCATGCTTCAGCTCACAAATAGATGTCATGAACGACGACATGCTTCATTAAAGGAACTAGAGGCAGGATCTTTAAAAAATCTGTAAAAAATGAAACATGTATGTTCATTTTTTCAAAGCTAATGGGTGATGAAGCGTTATAAACCTAAAAGAATGAGGCCACCCATGTATTGTTCCATTTTCTTGAACAGGCTGTTTGCTGCAAAATGCGCTGCAGTTCGGTCACGAATTTCCCGCGCTGCCCTACGGATGTGGCGTCAATTGACACTGCTTGCGCGTTCACGACAGCTTCAAAACAGAAAGAAAATGTGTTCGACACTGCAGATCGGTAGGTGGCGCTATTGCACCGTAAGTTGCTTGCCAACCGCCAAACTCCTAAAGAAGAACTGTGGGAATGCAAGGGGTTCAACCAGGGATTACCATGACCTGGATGACTGAGAACCTTCACCAGCAAACTGTGGGAATGGATTCTACTGCAACCAGCAAACGACCAAGCGTGGCACAAAGGAAGTTTATTCAGCGGCATCTCGTGAGTCAAAGACCAAATATGGTAAAAGACAAGCAGGGACCTGAATCTATATCGGATACGTGATTGACGAATGGAGGCTGCTTCAACTATATCTGGGACTCAAAAAGGATGCTGCCATGGCTCATTTCCTAGTGAGCAGGTAAGAAACATTATAGGTTGTGTTTAGAGATGATGACAATGATCTGACCTCACCGATGACTCAGAGAGAGCTAGCGTGCAGTAGCATTAGCTGTGATAGTAGCATTAGCTGTGATAGTAGCATTAGCTGTGATCAGGGCTGCAGCGTGGATTGCTTCGCCGCAATATTGTCCGTGAGAGCGGCGGGGAGTTGCCTTTTCAGCGTGAGATATTGGAGGTGTGGCGTGAGAGCGTGTGAAGAGGGTCAGGTAATGGTATTTTTGTGTTTGTGTAACATAGCCGTCTGTGCACGCTCCCGTGCTGGGCTGCGGTTACTCGCAGAGCCGGGCGCGTCGCTCGTGAGCATCGTTTTTTTTTTCCTGCCTCTAGTTCCTTTAAANGTCCGGCCCAGGATAACCACAGAGTTTCGCTCATTTTCCTGGGTCTGCTGAAGTGTGGTGATCCTCTGCTCCAGTTCGAGCACTCTTTGAGTGAGGCTGAGACAGCTGTCACAGCCAGGGCTACAGGTGAGTGGAGGCATGGAGGTGGAGGAGTTGTGACGTGACGTCCCACACAATTATGCTTCAAAAAGGTAAAAACATGTGATAAAAACAGCTGATGATTAAAAACTGCTCACAGAGCAACGTTAAAAAGAGGTATGCAAAAAATCAGATAAAAACCGTGTTTTTGTCAGGAGCCGATCTGGCAGTTCATACGGACACTGACGCATGCGCTCTTGTAACAGTTTTTTTTTTTTTGTGGGGTCACTTTAATCTGTAAGGCACTTTGAGTTGCATCTATAGCATGAAAAGCACTTTATAAATAAAGTTTGATTTGATTTGATGTCTTCAGCTAGTGCCATGACCACCATCTAACTGAGCTGTTTCTCACTTAACAAATATTGTATTTTTCAACAAATTTATCAAGTCAACAACAATTTTCTAAAATTCTTGAGAATTGTGGAAGAAGTGACATCTGTCAATAATTTGTTAAAGGCATACTATGCAACTTTTTCATATTATTAAATCATGTTCTTGAGCCAGTATGTGCTAAAATGACCCTTTGCAAGGTTAATGAAATGTTACTCAGCCCTCTGTGGCCAGAATACCACACTTGCAACTTCAGTGTGGCGGGCCACTCCCTGCTGGACTTAAACCTAATTTATACTCCTCCGTCTGTGTTGGTACGGAGACAGGCAATGCCATTTTGTGTCAGCGTAAGGCATACTTGCCAACCCTCCCAATTTTTCTGGGAGAGTCCCGAATTTCAGTGCCTGTCACGAAAATTTCCCGGGGCCACCATTCTCACAAATTTCTCCCGATTTCACCCGGACAACAATATTGCTAAACCATTCTTTCCTGGGCGCCGTTTCCGGCCAGACAACAATAACGGTTACACCTTGGAATCAAGCGCGGGAATCAGAACAGAAGAAGAAGAAGAGGAAACATGGCGACGATGAGTAAGAAGAGGAAATATGCGTGCAAGTTCCAAAATGATTGGAAAAAAGAATGTGAGTTCCTCCAGAACAGCGGGGAAAGGGGAAGGGGTATGCTGCCTGCAAGTTTTGTAGATCAGACTTCTCCATTGAACACGGTTGTCGAACGGATGTAATAACACACAAGGGGTCTGAGAAGCACAAGGCTGCGACAACGCAGCACCCGTCACAGCCCAGTATTTTGGGCCATCTAGCCAAAGGGAGACCCGAGGCTGTTAGTTATGCAGAAACAAAGCTCTGCTGCTAGCCACAAGCAACATCCCATTCACATTTGCGGATGTTTTCAACAAATCTGTGAATGATATGTTCCCAGATTCATCGCTCGCCAGTATGCAAATGGCAGAACAAAGGCTATTCAGATAGTGAAAGATGAATGTATATAAAATATTGTTTTCTAAAAGTTAGGGTTGCCATCCATCCCTTATACAGGGTTCTTACACCTTTTCCACTGACAAATTCAAGCACTTTTCAAGCATTTTCAAGGTAAATTTTCAAACTTTTCAAGCACCACACTAGCCTGGCAAGCCATCCTATATATGTGTATATATAGTCTGGCCACGAACCACTGACGGCTCTCAGTGTACGGTTGTCTTTCAAAATGTCAGCACGCAATTGGATAGCGCTAGGACCAATCAGAGTGACGAACAACATGACGTAATCACGGCGACGGAAAAGCGGGAGGCTTTAATAGCGTCTAGCTTCAATGATTTCTGTCGTTTTTGTATGAAAAACACGCGAATATCAGGTGTACTGGGACATTGCACTACTTTGTTTGATAAAAATAAGAAGCCGCTAAGTATATCAGACAGACTTACGCACGTTGGAGTCTAAATAATTCCAATGTTGATGACAAAGCCGTTTCAAACGAACGTGTTTTCCGAGTTGCCGCCATGTTGCTTGGGTTCGCGGCGTTCGCGGCCGCAGCGCTGACGTCATCGGCTACTCCCGCTCTGTGATTGGCCCATGGAGCGGACCCTCTGAGAGCAGCCGCAGCCGTGTTTACTAAAGGCGAAATAATCGCTCTCTAGTTTTTAATGTTAACAAAAACAACAAATTGAGTTTTTTCATCAAACTAACTTGGGTGATCTTATATACAAAACGGTGCAGTTTGTTTTTCAAGCATTTTCCAGGACTCAATACAGAAATCAAGCACTTTTCATAACTTGAAAACACCTTATTGAAATTCAAGCATTTTTAAGGATTTCAAGCACCCGTACGAACCCTGCTTATAATACGGAGTCCTCCCTGTATTTAAAGATTAAATCGTTAAATATTATTTTACTTGTCATTTTTCTTTACTTGTAAGTGTATATGTATATGCCCCCTGGCCCTTTTGAATGTCTCCCTAATTCGTTTTTTAATTTGTTAACTTATCTTCATGTTTTATATCTTTCTTCTGCAACTTTGTGTTATTGCTTCATATATGTTCTGTATAGATGGATTTTCTTCTTACATGCCTTAACTATGCCATGTGTGATCTAATTTTAATCCAACTCTCTCTCTCTGTGTGTGTGTGTGTGTGTGTGTGTGTGTGTGTGTGTGTGTGTGTGTGTGTGTGTGTCAGGTGCTCTACGGGGGGGTCTGAGTGGGACATGACAGTGAATCTGCCATCTCAGGGTCTGCAGCTGTTTACTATTGTGGAACTCAACTCACACAGGTGGAGGCAGGGTTCCATTGAATCCAAGCGTCTTATTTCCGGTTAAAAGTAATGGCTCGATAATGGTTCAAATCAAAGATAACTGTAAATAAAACATAATGAGCCTCTTGGAAAAAACTCACCAAACACAAGTACAGTCTGCTGCAGCTACATAGATATTGATGGGATCATTCAACAAGTGACTAAGTTCACTACATTGAACATCTTATTTAACATGATGCATTAATAATATGTGTCACTGAGCAAGTAAGCAGATTCTTTTGCTGATCGTGTAAAAAACAAAAAAAAATGTCGATGTGGTTGAGGAGAATGTGTGTTCTCTGCCAGGACCATACTTACTGCAGCCTCTAATCTGTTTTAAAGCCATCTGGATTTGTTGCTGCAGGGACACTGGTCATCACAGCTGAGAGTGACATGTTTAAGCTTTAATCTAAATTCATCCAGACAGATGGAAAGATTTCAACCTGTTTTTACAGCTGAGCTACATTCACTCAATCTATTTGATCATGTTTTGTGAATTGTATGTGAGATATTTAAAATACCAGCTTTCTACCTTTATTCTACATATTTTAAGGTTTTTACCTTAATGAAAATAATTTACAATATCAATTACAAATCTAATATCAAAAATTCTCACAGTATTTTTTATTATAGAGTTATATCTAGAACATTCATGTCTATAAGTTGCCAGTGGCGATGAACATTTTTCTGAGGGGTTTAAATATGCACTTAGAGAAAGCCTGGCTTGTCCATCAACAGCCTCACCAGGAGTGGAACAGATTTTATGGAGAAGCACTGCTTTAATATTCAGCTGTATCAAAGAAAACAAAGTTCAGTTCTGAGTTTCCCTGCTGGGTTATTCACAAAAAAACATGTTGAAAGCAAAACAAAGAACTCAGAGTGTCATGGTGTGTTTTCTAAAAATGAAGCAGCAAACATTCTGAAAGCATAACTGGCTAGAAGTATTTGAATCAAGTCCAGATGGTCCTGCTAAATAGAACTGGACTGCCAGCTTTAGAGGAGAGCACCCAAACTCTATGTGAAATACTTCATTCTGTCTCTCAGATCCTACTGATTAACATGAAAGCCTCTGGTACTTTGGATGACCCAAAACCATTGTACAAGAAATAACCACAAAAGATAAAAACCCTTGGAGAAATGAAAACATATCAACCAAAAAACATGTTCTTCTGCTCTCCATGCTCCCCCCACCCCACACCTCTGCTCTGTCCTAAGCCAAACTCAGAACACTAAAAACGACCCAACTGGCAGCCACTCAGCTCCCCCGCTGTAGCATCTGAGTGAAAATGAAATTGATTTGAAAATCCTCCATCAAGCCAGGCTGGAACCGAAGGGATTATCATGCTGATTGTACTAATGCTGTGGCCATCCTCCACACTAATTCTACCCATCATGTTCCCCTCTCTTCCCATCACACATCAGTGCTGCATTTCTCTGTCATACAAGCAGTGCCTTAGCCCTGCTTCACTTCTTACTCTTCATCGTTCTCAGATAGATCCTGCTGTCACCAAATTGCAAATCAACTTAGGCTGCACTGCACAGCTGCAGAGTTCAATCTAGGCATAAAGAAAAGAAAGGAAGAAAAGAGGCAACACGATAAAGCAATAGGTGGAGATAACAGTTACAGAGGCTGTGACCGACTGAAAAAGAAGTCATAGCTTGAGAGTGATGAGCAGTCAAGACTATGGAAAATACCAGTAAGTCCTCACACCTGCCAAATGCAATCAAATCTGAGGGCGTTGTTGTCTCAGATAAAACAAAAATGGTAAATTCCTTTAATAATCACTTTATCAAGTCTGGTCATGTCTTTGCTACAGCCTCACCCACCTCTGGGGTCTCTGACCTCCACTCAGCTATATGCAATGATTCCTTCCCCTCAACCAATTTCTGTTTCTCCATTCAATTGTTTCAGGTAGATGAGGTACTTGACGAGTTACTCAGGTTAGATCCTCATAAATCAGCCGGACTGGATACTCTTGACCCTTTCTTTCTGAAAATTGCAGCACATGTTATTGCTGCACCTATTACCCATCTATTTAATCTGTCCATACAAACTGGTGCATTTCCGCAGAACTGGAAATTTGCATCTGTTACTCCACTTTTTAAAGGGGGAGATCATTCAGACCTAAGCTGTTATAGGCCTATCTCTATCTTGCCTTGCCTCTCTAAAGTCATTGAAAAGTTAGTCAACAAACAGCTAACTCACTATCTTGAATCCAGCAGTATTATTACCCCCATGCAGTCCGGCTTCAGAACTGGCCATGGATGTGTCTCTGCAACACTTAAAGTGCTAAATGACATGATATGTGCCATTGACAATAAGGAATATTGTGTGGCTGTGTTTGTTGACTTGGCTAAAGCCTTTGACTCTGTGGACCATAACATCTTACTTAGCAGGCTCAAACATATAGGACTTTCTCAGGCATCCGTGGCATGGTTTAGAAGTTATATCTTTGACCGTATGCAAACAGTGAGAACAGAGGGTTACCAATCTGCTCCTCTACCTCTAACTATGGGCGTTCCTCAAGGGTCAATACTGGGCCCAACCTTATTCAAAATCCATATCAATAACATTGTTCATGCTGTTGACAGTTCTCATATACATTTATATGCGGACGACACCATTTTATATGCATACAGTTCTTCTTTGAATGCAGCTTCGTCCTCTTTGCAGCACAACTTTAATTGTCGTCAACATGACTTCTCCAACCTTCACCTTCATTTAAACACAAGTAAAACAAAGTTCATGATCTTCAACCGTAACTTACCGCAATCAACTTGCCACTCTAGTATTGTTTCCCTGGATGGTACAGAACTACAACTAGAACTACAAAAAAGGTTCCTAAATCATGTTGCACTAATGCCCCCTGCTCGAAAATCACAGAATTAATTTTGTTTTTAATCCGTTTTCCTTCTTCATTCTCAAGGTGTGTTTTACCAAAGGTTCTCTTTTGTTTGTAGATTTATTATCTGTTCCTGTCAGAATTTATTTTAACAGTAATGTGAATTAAAAGGAGCTCAGGTAGAATTTAACTCATACACAGTCCTCATGAAATCATCATGCACTTTCTTATCTTTTACAAGAACTTTGTTAAAATCTAATTAGAGCTATCCAAATAATTAACTATGAACAACTAAAGTGACCAATGATATTGCTTCAAAAGACAATTAAAACAGAGTTATCTTTCTGCCAATGATCCTTGTATAAAACCTTCATTTTCCACTTTTAGCCATTTCTTATTTAAATCTTATCTAGTGTTTCTCCAAGTAGTCACCCAGCTCAGTTTCTGGGGAAATAATGGTAATACACAGCTCTGAAAAACCCCAAATCACATATTTTTTTTATTTCATGTCAAGAATCTGTAACTCTAATTTTGTAATTAAATTTATAACCAGGTTGTGTAGAAGTTTGATAAATTAGAACGCCTTGCCTCCAGAAACATTCAACCTGGATTCATGCTAAATGTCGACATAACAAGTGCAGTCTTTTGTCAAACATAAATCTCAGGGATAAGAAACTGAAAAATTGCCTGCACTGTACTTACCTTTCAAAAACCCTTTAAGACAAGTAAAAACAGCTAAAAAAAATCCAAATGTGATGTTGTTATATTTTAAGTAAATGATTTATTAACATGTTGTACCTGAATTTTGATGTTTTTCTTCCAGCCATTCGGTTATAAAACTTCTGACACAATGTAAAAGTACGAATGCCTTCTAATCTTTATTTAGCTGCTGTAACTTCAGGAACATACCGTCTAAATGCAGGTGTTTTAGTGTAGGAAGCAGAGGCAGATCGTTTTACTTTTTGTTCTTTTTAAAACACAGATAGGAGATTTTTTACCTTTTTCTGCTGACGTTTCGATCATCACTGTGATCTTCTTCAGAGCTAAGCTGCTAATGCAGCTTCACTTCCGCTTCCGTTTATTTAATCGAAATAAGGAGACGTGGACACGGGACTATGGACAGGGACGACGGGGTGTACACGTTGGACCACGCATGGGACTGCGTCATCAAGGAAGAAAGCGCGGGCAGCAGGGGACGATCCCTGTTCATGGTCCCATGTCCACGTCTCCTTATTTCGATAGCTTCCTTTATCCATCTTTTATATTTATGTTTTTCAGTGTTGATAATCCTTGTTCTGTCCCAATCCATGATGTGGTTTTCTCTGGTGCAATGGTCTGTGACTGCTGATTTCTTCATTGTGCTCTCTGCTTCCTGTCTTACTGCTCTTGTGTGTATTCTGCTCGTCATTACATTAATGTTTTATCTCCACAAATAACACAAGCCTGGAGGCGTTCTGCTGTGTGGTGGAGTTGCTAATGCTAACGGTTAGCTTCTACTAGCCCAGACGTTCTCTTCTGTTTCCTGGACGCAAGTTTTGGAAACGTAGGATGTCCAAGCAAGGTCCCGTCTTTCTCGCCTCCTGGAAGCGCTCTCCTACGATTGGTTATTTCATTCAGTAGCAAACGTCTTCCCTTGCTTAGTGCAGACTGTCCTCCTTTTTTTCTGTCTGCAGCCAGATCTTGAGGAGTTTTGTGAAGAAAATGTGAACTTAGCGCTATAATAACCATTCTTTCCTGTTTAGCAACAAACCAGTTTCAGTTTCTTTAATAGAAGAACCTGAAAAATGTCAAATGTGAACTTGTAATAAATCTTGTAGCATTTATCACACTGTTGGATTGACTTATCTGTTGGTTCTCAAGCATTGAGGTTATCCTAATACTTACTTATTTGGCTATCTTCACTTTCATAGGTTTACGGCTAAAAGGGCACATCTCTCATCATCTAATGTGTATCATTCAATCGAATTTTAATTCAAAGCTGATTATGATTCAGACCTATTTTTCACCAGTTTTCATTATTCTAGAAGAGAAACAGACCTGCTGCACACAGCTGGGCAAAATAGGGCAGTTTTATTATATTTCATACCAGGTAAGGCACACATATGTTTAGCCTATGTACTCTAACTGCTAACCTCAATGCTTGACAGCCAACAGATAAAAATAAAGTCCAACAGTGTGATAAACGCAACAAGATTTATTATAAGTTCACATTTAACATTTTTCTTTTTTTTAAGAAAAAAAATATTTTGCAAAACAGGACAGACTGCTTATTAATTATAGTGCTAAGTTCGCATTGTCTTTACAAAACTCCCCAAAACAGCTGTTCAGTTGGCAGCAGGAGGACAGTCTGCACTTAGCAAGTGAAAACGGTTTGCTGCTAAATGAAATAGCCAATCAGAGGTGAGAAAGGCAGGACCTTCCTTGGACATCCTTCTTTTTCAATATTTGCTTCCTGGACGCTAAACCAACAACAGCCTTCCATGCCGTGAGTCAAGATGGAATGTTAAGTGACAGTGGCCTCTTAAATAAAACAATGACGCCAATTTGCCAGAACGCTGCCATCTGGGAGCATAAGGTCATTTATAAGTGGTCAGACTGTGGCGGTAATGTGGCACAATCGTGTCCTTTTTACAAAAGATTACACGATGGTGGCATAAAGGGGGTATGGGGGCAGTCTCTGCGCTGCCACAAACTTCTGTTTAGCTTGGACATAACTTGCTTTTTATTGCGATGAAAGGCGTCTTTCCTCCACAGTCCCCGTGAACTGTTTGGTGATCTGAGCTCCAGCTCTAACGAAGAGAAGCTCCTGGAGCGCTGCATCGCTCCAGGTTACCATCTCAGCTGATTCTGTTTACAAAAGCTAAACTTATGCCTGTGTTTTCTTTCATTTTCAATATAGTTGCCGGCCAGAGCTCAGCATTAATTCCTCATGTGATCATGACACTACCCTCTGTTGCACCATGGTGCATTCACAAGTCCAGTGTTGTGGCAATATTACTACCAAGCGTGGCGGCACAAATGCTGCAAAATTCCCGCAGCACCATGCAGCCACAGCGTGTTCATAACACACACCACGGTGGCAGTATTGCGCTAATTTGCCAGCATGGTGTGTCTTATAAAAAGGGCTAGTGTGACGTAGATCTGTCAGGATTTTCTAATCCTAGCGTTTAACCTTCTTTTTTCTATCAGAAGCTAATGCAGGAGATAGGTGTAGGAGACTATTTTCAACATGTCCAGTCTGCATGAAAAACTCAGAGTGATCCATTATAATCAGAAATAATCATTAAAAAATGGGTTTTCAGTCATCTACACCTTTAATGATAAACTGTATGCTATACTGGTAAATACCACATAAATGTTTCATGAAGTTGCATATCCATTTCCTATATCCATAGGTGCAGAAATCCGGTTGTTGGTGTGGCTGCTGAAGCAGAGGTGGAGGGAATAATGAGACAGTGACTCCAGCTTGCAGCAGGGAGGGAGAATGAGAAGGCTCCTTGCTAAAGAAAGTGCCTCACTCTTTATGTGAGTTTGAGTAGCACATATGCGTTATTTTTATTTTTTTGACAGATCATTTGCTGCTGTGGCCCCCAGACTCTGGAACTCTCTCCCCCTGAGCCTGAGATCAGTGGACTCAGTGGTCTCCTTTAAAAAGCAGCTGAAAACTCACCTGTTCAGGTGGCTTTTGAGTGACCTTTGGTTGATTCTTCTTTGCTACCTTCTCCTCATTCTGCTCTGTCTACCATTTCTGCCTTTCCCATGATCCACTGATTACCCTTTTCTTATTCATTTTCCTTTTGCTTTTTTTTTCCACATCCTTTTTTTAATCACAATTTTTACTTTTCCCTTTTTTGATATTTTTAATCATTTTTAAAAAAAATTTTTACTTGTTTTTGTGAAGCGCCTCGTGATTTTTATCTTGAGAGGCGTATAAAAAAGATTGTTTCTTCTTCTTTTATTCTACATTTTGTTAAAGTGAGTAAGGTTAGTGTTCTTATGTGTTGAGTTCAATGCATTTAACTTGCTTGTATTGTATTTATTATTTGTTAAATACAAACATTTTCATGGAAATTTGAAAACTTGTGATTTCTTTTTTGGACATTTAGCATTTTATTGTCTTAGTTTTACAGTGTATGCAAACTTGTGTCATTGTTGTGTGAGTGGACCATCATTGGGCCGAGGGCCCAGCCAGCAGTGAGCCAGTATTTAGTGGCCCAGAGATGGGCCAGACAAATTTCAGTGTGTGGGCCAATGCTGGCCTGGGGACATTCAGCCAACTCAGATTTTCAGTATATGGGCCAATACCGGGCCAGGTGTTAAGCCAGCTCTCAGCCAACATTCAAGTACGGCTCACTGAGTGTGGGCCAGCACAGGGCCAATATAAACAATAATGAGTCATCTTACAGTGTATGGGCCAGACCTGGGCCAAAGCTGTCTTGTGTCATTTTTCTGTGAGTGGGCCGTTATTGGGCCGAGGGCCCAGCCAACAGTGGGCCAGTATTTAGGCAAGGATGTGGGCCAGAGATGGGCCGGACACATTTTGCTATGTGGGCTGTGTCTTTGATTAGTCCATTCCATGTGTTCTCCCTCCTCCTAGGTGTCCGTGTATTTCCTGCCCCTTAAAGTTCCATTTTGTCCCATTCCCCTTCAGCCATCTTGGTTTATTCTTGTCATTCCTTGTTCGTGGTTCAGTTTATTTCCCCAGCATTTATTTTAGTTATTCTCCTCTTGTGTCATTGACCCTTTGACCCCCTGTGTTTCTCTTGCAGTATTTTCCCCTATGTTCAGTTATGTTTAGTTCATCCCTTTTAGTTTATGTTTTACATTTTGACCGTGTTCAGTTATCAGATTAGTTCTCAGTAGGGCTGGGCGATATATCGATATTTTTAAAATATCGATAAAAATTTAAAAGAAGATATAAAATGACGTTATATCTTAATATCGATATAACTAGTCAAGCTGCGGAGCAAGCTAGCCGCTAGCGATAGCCGCTAGCGATAGCCGCTAGCGGCTAGCTTGCACCGTCTCTAAGCGGTCATTACATGTATTCTCAAGCGTTTACTTAATCATGAAACCTCAGGGTCAATGTTCTGCTCCAAGCTTTACGTTTGGCTTAGTGGTTTTTAATTATTTGAGGACGTTTGTTCATGTTTCAGCGAGCTGTTGCACCGTAGCTCCCGTCCCGACACAGCTCTGTTTATCCTGCTTATGTGAAGACGGGCCAAACCCCTCCATTGTAAACAGGTACGGCGAGCCGCAGTGGCCAAATTACCTCAGGCATTTGTAATGGTTTGAAGACTCATGTTGCGGGTTAACATTTTATTTTGAAAGGGAATTCGGTGGGCAGGAGAAGTAGTTCCGGTTTTCGCCGTTTTGTTACGCTAGGAAGCTGCTTTGTTACCAGCGATTCTGTTGAAAAAATTAAGAGTTTATATATCACTTGGTTCTTTTTTTAACACAGAGAAAAGATAGTTTTACCTTTCTTGCTGACGTTTCGACCACCAGCTGTGGTCATCCTCAGAGCTAAGTCGCTGTCGGCGGCTTCACTTCGGATAAACAGAGAAGGAAGCCTCCGACAGCGGCTGTGAGGATGACCTGGTGGTCGAAACATCAGCAAGAAAGGTAAAACTTATCTTTTCTTTGTTAAAAGAACCAAGTGATATATGAAGAAATGCACAGAATGAACGCACAAAAGAAGTTAAAAGTTTGTAAGGCGTGGGTTACGCCGACAGTAGCCCTAAATAAATACCCATAAAAGAGCCACCAGAGCCCGAGTCATTACAATATGATCGCTGATATGAGTCAATAATGTGATAATGCTGCCATGTTTGCCTTAATAACTTTTAATAACTCCGTGCTGCATGAGCCACGTGACTGTAATCCTCTGAGTAGTTGATGTAATTACATCATGAATTTAGCTTAACATGATAGATTTTTTTCGCTGGACAAGAAATAGTTACTGGTAATGTGAATGATAGGATATATGAGCCACCTCTACAATTTAAATGATGTTACATTTGCAGTTACAATAATAGCTTAGTGTTTAACTGTACTTTATTACCTTTCTTCTTTCTCTTAGTTTATAGGCTGCTGTAACAAGTTAATTTCCCCACTGTGGGATTAATAAAGTCTATTCTATTATATTCTATTAACTATAAATATATAATAAAGGTGTCTGTGGGACATTTGAGACACCTATCTCTAGCTTTAACTGAGATAGAAAGATATTATTACAGACTCAAGGTCCAGTTTACATTAAAACAGTAACAAATCCAGTATAAAAATGAACCATGTAAAACACATAAAGATATAACCGACGTGTGCGTTAACAGACAGCTGTACCAGTGTTTCTAAAGCTCAGACTGATAGAGAATGGCACTAAGGTTAATGTTGGACAAGAATCAATACATTTTTATGCATTTAATCTGCTGATTAATTTATGTATAAAATTTCTCAAGACAGCTTGAAGGGCGTTAACTTGTAAATATTTTACAGGAGGAAAAATATCGAGATATATATCGTATATCGGAATTCATCTAAAATATATCGAGATATAAGTTTTGGTCCATATCGCCCAGCCCTAGTTCTCAGTCATTTCTTGTTTAGATTTTCAATTATGGTTTCTCCCGAGCTCTTTGTGTTATCTTGTTTTGTTCAATTTTGATTATTTGTATCAGTGTCCCTGTCTTCAGTTATTCTAAACGGGTTATTCCGAATTTTTCAGAAACCCGAATCAGGGTTTCCCCCAGAAAACTTGCAAAGCCCGGTGGTACACAAGCCCACGGGTGACCCACGGTGTTTTTGTAAAAAAAAAAAAAAGTTGTCAGGAAGTTTAACAGTATGACTAGTATGTGGTGTTATAAACCATTTATTAACAATACCTATTTGTCTTACAAAAACAATCTTGAAATATGGTTTTACCAGCCACAAAAAAATACAATTTAGATAATGGAACATACACCTGACCTCTCACCCTGTTCACATATCCATTGTAAGATATTGTTATTGTGCTTTTGTATCACCAGATGCTGTTAAAGTCAGATTTGCAGGTTCAAGACCCCTATTCATTTTAAAGGTGTGCTTAACTGAAAAAAAAAAAGAAAATATTTTTTTTCACTCCGAGTTTTTCGTGCAGGCTGAACATAAAAATAGTCTCCCACACCTATTTCCTGCATTAACAAGGGCTACAGCTATTTAAAGTAACACTCCGCAACTTTTACACCTAAAATTATGCTTTTTTGTAAAGTTTTGGCGTCATACTATCATCTATTGTGTTCATTTTCGTACCTGTGATAGTGTTGGGGGGTCCCACGTCTGTTTACCGCACTATACATTTTTTGAGCTCGGGTCGCTACCGGAAGTACTGACTGGGTGTTGCTTTATGGCAGCATATGGCAAGCCAAAGGGATAAAAAAGGGCGTTCAAGACGCGCATTTTGGCGCCAAAGGGGGCAAAAACTCGCGTGTTCTAAAAGCGAGCATTATGTCTGCCAAAACGCGCATCAAACAAAGCCTCAAATCAGTAAATAATAATGATTTGAGGATTTTTAAAAATCGATATATTCGAGTATTTTTTTCAGCGCTAAATTTAACATTTTAAATGTTAGTTTGGTGCATTAAAAAAACTTTAAAAAAAATAAATAAGTGATGCTTAGCCTGGCGGGGGGGCAGGCAAAGCCTGGCGGCCTGCCAGGCCAATATAGAGCTGGGGGAAACCCTGCCGAATACTGATCTTAACCCGATCATAACCCGAATACTGGCTGCATGTAAACGTAGTCAGTGGTGGTGATGTTGAACATTCTGCTCAGTCTGTGGCTCTTTGTCAGACTCTGGACCAGGAAACGGCTGAAGGCAGAAAGCTCTAGAACAACCAGTGACTCCACTTTCTACCCAATCAGTAACCAACAGTCGCTGACGTCACGTTTTCAGACCAGGTCAGGATGGTAGGAAGTTGAACCACAACGAAGCAGGTACTGAAAGGTTGGGGGAAAATACCAAACCGAGCTGTAGGAAAAGGCTGTCAAACCAAACTGCACCCATCCGAGTCACGCCGAGTACTGCCATTGGACAAGGGCCTTTAGATGGGGCTGGTCTGCAGGAAATAAGCTATTAAGAGGATTTATTCTTGTAAACGTTTAAGATACATTCTGTAATTGTTGCGTTAGTGTGAGATGAGAAAAGTTCTTCTATTCTGTCTTTTAATCCTGCATTTCTGTGTAAAAAGGTCTATCCCATAATTCAGAGTTCGTACGGGTACTTGAAATCCTTGAAAATGCTTGAATTTCAATAACGTGCTTTCAAGGTATGGAAAGTGCTTAATTTCCTTGAAAATGCTTGACAAACAAATTGCACAGTTTTGTATATAAGATCACCCAAGTTAGTTTGATGAAAAAACTCAATTTGTTATTTTTGTTAACGTTAAAAACTAGAGAGCGATTATTTTGCCTTTAGTAAACACAGCTGCGGCTGCTCTGAGAGGGTCCGCTCCTTTCTGTAACACCGGTGTTTGAGCAGCAGACTCCTCCTACTATACAGACCAGCCATTGGACCGGTGGTGTCCTCTGGTTTCGCTATGACGCAGACCTACTTTAACCATGAAACTTTTATGCTAGTCGCATGTGTGAGAGCCCTGCTTTGGGTCTGGGATCCAGTGGGTCCTTCTGTGATAATAATTAGTTATGAAATCAACACTGAAGTAGAGCAGGGTACCGAAAAAAATGGTAAGAAATATCTTTTTTGGTGCTAAAAAGTCTGTTATGAGCCGCAAAGCCCCGTTCCTCCCACTGCAGCAGGTCACATCAGACGTCGGCTACTCTCATTCACAAACTTTGTTTACAAAACACCTCCGAGTTCACGAACTAATAAAATACCAAAAAAAATCAAAGTTTTGGCTGCATCTGGGGAAAGTAAACAGCAGCAGAGCTAACTGTAACACGTGTGTTCAGATTTGTCACTAAACATGTAAATACCAGTAATTTAACAAAGCACCTCGTCCTTCATGGCATTTGAACCGAAACATGGCCCGTGTTTGGCTGGGAAAGCAGCCTCGAGTTCCCGTGGCAAGCCATTTTATCATTTAATCAACAGCCACGCCTGCTGGTACCGGTAATTCCTATTTTACATAGCGACACTAAATATATCAACAGGTATTTTTACTACCAGAAATACAATGCCAAAAACCTACTTGTTCATCAAGTATAATTATTTATTTTAATCAATTAATGGGTCTGCAGATGGAGGGAGGGCTGTGATCAGATATTTCAGTAATGGGTGGTCATAGTCAGAAATTTAGCAGGAGCAGGATTTTAAAAATAGCTTCTATAAGAGCTGCAAAAGTAGGAGCAAAACTTGAACTTAGAGACATTTCAAAATGTAAAATATGATGTTTTACTTTACTTTGTCCCTGATTGTGGAGTATTACAAGATAATATTTAAAATTATGTTCTGATCACATTTTTTTGCCCCTGATCCATGTCATAGGATTTTGATACCAAGTCCCAATCCAATACCTCAGCAATGCATTCAATTAATAAGAAAGTAGAAAACATCCAAGTTGTCCTTTCAGATTTATTTATTTGTAACTTGGAATATAATATAATACTTTATTTGTCTGAAACCAAACAGTAACAGAAATTTGTCTTTTAACAGGGCTCAACTTCCTGTTTTCATGTCATTTCCTCAGTTTAGCTGCCAAAAAAACATCACTCTGTCAGGAAGAACATTGATAAGAAATGTGTTAATATTAGGAATATGTTTGATAATAGCCTCATTGCTCATAATTCAAATTGTTTAAATAGTATGTGGCTGTGTTTTGCGATAAGCATTACTATGACTGTATCCATGTTGAGGCTCTTCCCTGCACAACACGGCTCATACCGTGGCTCTAGGAGACTGCAAAAACCAGAGAGTCATCCAGTGTGATTAATATATGGCTATCTTAGGTTTGTTTTTGCTGTCAGTAGACAGTTTCTCTTTGTCTTTTAGTGTATCTTTGAGTGTCCTATTGCTGTATTTTTGTCCGAGTTGCTGCTGTGAGCTGGGAGAGCAGGGTGTTTGGTTTTAAGGTAACAGACTAGAACTAAAAGCAGACAGGTTAAAATTAAAACTAAGCCATTGTCATTTCGTTTTAAAATTTCTATCTGAGGATGAATTAAGGTCACGCTAGTTGCTTTATAAGGTTATAGCTATTGTTTTTCACCTGATTCCAATAATTTAAAATCACGTGATCAGGCCCGATTTTTCATCCTGTGCTCGGATAAGATCATCCCTATTATATAACAGTAATTATTTCATATGATAGTGAGGTGAAACTGTCCTCTTGAGTCCTTATGTATTGTTTTGTCTTTGCCGTGTGGTGCTTGAAAAGTTTGAAAATGTACCTTGAAAATGCATGAAAAGTGCTTGAATTTGTCAGTGGAAAAAGTGTAAGAACCCTGCATAATTATATTTTAGATTCCTTAAACCAAAGCAGCATGTAAATACAGCCAGGAAATGAGCAGAGTAAAAGAAATCAATGCAATAGAATTTTGTGTGCAGCCTATTATGCCAGTGGGTTCACCCACATTATTGTGCTTCCTGTTGGAGAGGGTGGGAGGATGGGTGACTGGCATGTTCACAGAAAAAAAAAGTTCAATCCTCTTGCCTTTTTTTATCCACATGACTCAGATCACACAGTCCATGACATTTGCCTATCAGCATCCTAATAAGACTGACTGTGGCGGCTTGTTTTGTCTGAGAACTGATCAAATGATGCTTTTGAGAACCCAGAGAAGCAACCAAATATCAAGATTTTCCGTTTTCAGCTGGATAATAAGACTTTAGGCAGGTCAAACACTTTATGTTTCTATATCTCCTTTAGGCACATTTGCCTTAACAGAAAAAAAATACTAAACTAAAACAAATAGTTAAAAAATTTGTAAATGTTTAAAGTAGTGAAGAAACTTCTGGCTTTTTGAAGGGAGCCGTTCATTTGTCAGTTGTTTACCTCAAAGAGCCATTCAAAAGATCCAGTCTTTAGAACAAAGTGGAGCTGTGAGAGCACCGGGGGTGGGGTTACCACTACTTCACACTGGAAGCATCAGCGTCACGGAACGGTTTACTTTACTTATGCCATCCGCCATTAAACCAAAAAGAAGGAAATCACGTTTGACATATAATGTTGTTCCTCTACTGCCAGGATTAAAGCCATGGATTAAACACACCGCTGCACTTCTCAAACAATGCAGAGAGTAAATAAGCCGTGAGGTCACACGTATAGACTTAATCTACGTAGATATGAAATCGCATCGCTGCAATAGACTTTTATTTTGAAAATTACTGGATGTTTTACACTGAAACCGTGGGTGATTTCTTGTCTAGCCCTATGTTAACTGTGGAGATTGACGCATCCCAGAAGCGGCTCGCGGCAAAAATAGAACCCAATCCTATCTTTAGTGGCGCGGCGTGCCGCTTCTGGGACGGGTCTGAAAATTGCCACGTCACAGCTGGTTTTAATTAAAGGGGGGGGGGGGGGGTTACTGGAGACAAGATGAACCATACCATGCGAATTTAAATACATACACTTTTAAAAGGACACATTGTCGTACCGTTTTTTTTGGGTTTATAATGAGATGCAAAACAAAATCAGAACCAAAATAAGCATTTCATAATCATTCAGAGGGGGAGAGGGGGTTAATTATCCCATCTAATTTTTCCTTTCGTGTGGAATAAACCACACAGAAAGAAACATTCTTCATACTTTAAAACCTGTGTTTGTCATCAAACTGGTACTAAAGTATAATTGGTAGTACTTAGGATCACTTTATTGGTACGCAGAATATATGTTGGTATTAATTATTTATCAATCAATCAATCAATCAAAATTTTGTTTATAAAGCGCCTTCCACTCCCATCACGGGAGGCCAAGGCGCTGAAGAACAACATAAAAACATGATAAAAAATTAAAACAGTAAACGACAATAAAAGACTATAAAAATGCATAATACATGCAAATACATAATGCATAAAACACATAAAAACAATCAGCCTTCAGGCACGATCTGGAAACGCTAGACGATAAAAATGTGTTTTCAGTCGACTCTTAAAAACCTGCAGGGATGTAGATAGTCTAACTGACGGTGGTAGCTGATTCCAGAGAGATGGCGCTAAAACAGAGAAAGCCCGATCACCACGAGTCCGACACCTAGTGCGGGGGACCACAAGCAGGCACTGATCAGAGGAGCGCAAAGAGCGTGTTGGCACATGTCTCCTCAGAAGTGCGGACAAATAAGAAGGGAGACCTCCCTGAAAGAAGCGGAAAACAAACACCAAGAGTTTAAAACGTGCCCGATAAAAGACCGGAAGCCAATGTAGGGAGGCCAGAACTGGACTGATATGGTCCCATTTCCTGGCCCCGGTCAAAAACCTGGCGGTGCTGTTCTGCACAAGCTGGAGCCGATGAAGCGATGACTGAGCCCAGCATAAAGGGAGTTACAATAATCCAGCCTAGAGGTTACAAAAGCATGGAGTACCTGCTCCAGGTGGACTCTCAACAGCATAGGTTTAATTTTAGAAAGGCGTCGCAGATTAAAAAAACATGATCGAATCACAGAGTTGATGTGAGTGTCAAACTTAAGGCCAGAGTCAATTCTCACCCCCAAGCTAGTGACAGCTCTCTAACCCTGGTCCTCGATATTCCATATCCATCAAAAACTGGGCTTATTTTGCTGCTTAAAGCAAAAAAAACATCAACAGACCAAGAAAAACTGCTGATAACCAGCTGCTTGTTTTAAGTGAAGTAAAGAAAACAGTAAAGCAGAATATAAAATTAGTCAGAAAACTAAGTTGCCATTGTAGCTACACCATGTATGCCCTAAAGATCTCACACACACTGACTCACTCACTCACTCACTCACTCACTCACTCACTCACTCACACACACACACACACACACACACAAGCAGAGAGTTATGGTGCCACCCTGTAGGTTTTTTAGCTGGCTGATCACTTAATTATCCTCCACAAATGTCAGATGGAATTAATAATTATTTCATAATATTTTAAGCTCAGAAACGACAACAATAAAACATATATTGATGTAGTGTTTGATTTTAATTAGTTTTGATCAGAATTTTCTCAGAATAATTATTCACATGGATTATTTACTGAGAAAATGAGTTGCTCTGTACAGGTTTTTTTTGTAGACTCATTTAAAAATGAGTCAGTCTTTTAGCTGAGCCTTTGATAAAAACAGGTCCTCCAGATCCCTTAAAAGAACCATGAATCCCATCTACAGGTGAAACTCGAAAAATGTTACAGTTTTTTACAGACGCTAGGACCCATTTCTCAATACTTAGGTCACGTTTGCAAAACTCTACATACAGTGTGCACAACAGAAGTCTATGTGAGCTAAACTGAGGATCAATTATCATTGTTTTGGCACAAAATGCATTCAATGACTACATCTCTCAAATGTCATGAATTCTTTTCTCACTCAGACACAACAACTGCCAAAAATCATTGTACTAACAGGCCATTTTGCACGTGCTTACATACTGTTTACAAAACTGTTAAACTTATGTTCAAACCAATAACATGATGCAAAACTGAATAAGAGCAAAGTTCAGCAATATGTTATTGTAACATATTTTAAATCTAAAAATTCTGTTTAACCAGCCACAGCTGATTCTCATAGATGAACATCTGCAGGTGTTACTCTTTCTATTTCATTACAAAAGGAGACAACTGCTGAATATGTTCGTATTGTGATGTAAACATGGACCCAGCCAGAAACAGAGAAGTGGCTGAAAGAGAAAGAAGAGAGGCTGGGAGAGGGTGAGGAATGCGTATGCGTGGTGGAAGAAGAATACGAGGAAGATCAAGAGCTGTAGGCTCAGATGAGATCAGAGCTACTGTAACTGATCATGTAGTACAGGGGTTCCCATTTTTATTTTTCTTTACTATAAGGACCCCCTTGCCCATGTCCAAGACAAGCCAGGATCCCCAAACCCAACTCCTTCACACATAAACACATTCCTGTAAATGTGATCATTTACAAACTGTATACAGATGTGACAGGGTGAGCATGCCGTCACTGTATCCCGATTGATCATGCGCCTGGGCTGCTTGGCCACAGGGATATCCCTTTGGCTGACTGGTTAACGCACATGACTCTCACCCAGAGGTCTGAGGTTCAAATCCTGCCCAGGACCTTGTTTTGTCCACCTTGCCATACAGAGTTCTAACTTTTATATGGAGTTCTGATTATACTGTAGGGTGTGTTATTGGGATTTTATAAATGTAATTTTTACAAATAAAATCTTGCTAACCTCACAACCTCAGCAAAGACAAAATTGTGGGGACCTCCTTCAATCTTGTGGGGAACCCCAATTTGGGAACCCCTGATGTAGTACATCATGGTCTCTCAATGAGAGAGGCTGGTCAGAGAGTGCAGCCAAATCTGCAACGCTCTACAGTGGCATCTATTGTTAGAGTTTTCCGGCAAACCAACAGGTAACTTGTATTCTTGTATTTTGGAATTACTTAGTGCAAAAAATAAATAAATAAATAAACAACATAAAACATTGACAAATTCTGCATCATGTCTGATTCATTCCAGTAACATATATTGCAGTTATAAACAGAGATGTGTCCTTGTTCAGAAAATGTAAAGCTACATGTTTGTTAGTGTTTTTTAGGTCATTGCTTTGTGGGTGACAAAGTGTGTTTGTCGGCTGTCAACCTTTGCTAGTGTTCTGGAAGAATGAGTTAATTTGAGACCTGATTGAAGTGTTTTGGTAGTTGTAGTGCATTTTGAATGTGAAATGAACTGCTTTGCCAAGCTGAAAGTCAGTTAGGAGAACTGTATGTAGAGTTTTGCAACAGTGACCTAAGTATTGAGAAATGGGTCCTAGCGTCTGTAAAAAACTGTAATATCACGTTAAAGTTAATTATTTCAGTAAAAGCAAAAGGACCCAAACCATGTACTGAGTACATATATGAGTAGGATATACTTTTTCAGACATTTCTCTATTTAAAATCCTTGTTTTATTGATTTCATGTAATATTCTAATGGGGTTTTCATCAGCTGTAAGCCATAATCATCAAAGTTATAACAAATAAAGGCTTGAAATGTCTTGCTTTGTATGTAGTGAGTCTGACTCATAGATTAGTTTCACCTCTGGATCGCTGACATTAACCAACTTTTGCACCAGATTCTCATTTTTTGAGTTTCAGCTGTAATTTCACAAGGAAAGAAATAAAACAATGTCCTGACTCCTGATCAAAAAACAAAACACAGCAGGCGATTGACTCGCACACACACATACACGCGCGCGCGAGAGAGAGACTGTACTCACTGTTGGTTCTGCGTTTCTTCTACGCAGCAAGTGATGGAGGGATATCCAGTCTCCCCGTTCTGTTCTCACAGGGAAATTTTCGGATGAATCTGACGCGCGGCTGAACGACCCGAACCTGAACAGCTCACTAACTGAATTTAAACACATGAATGTTTTAAAACAACACTCCAAGAAAGTTCAGATGTG
>SSNS01000614.1:0-66119 GCA_006937985.1 Aphyosemion australe
CTGATTAAGTAACCCCCTCCCTGGTGTCCTGGGTTCAAAAGACTGATTAAGTAACCCCCTCCCCACACCAAACTGATACACATGGGGTTCAAGTCCCTCACCTTCACCCGCAACAACTGGCTCAGGTTCTGACTCAGCCATCCCTACTCCTATGCAAGGTTTTTTGTTTTAAAAAAAACCAAAGAATGCAAAACAAAATGGCAAAAACACACAGATGTCTAACAAAATGCTGCTAGAGCACCAAAAACACAATTATACAGAAAGAGATGAAAGAAAAAAAACTTAATCAGCATCCCACGGTGAACGAGCTGATGTCGATCCCAAAGCCAAATCCAAGAAGAGGTCACGGCACCATTGTAACCGGTGTAACTTGTTCTCGTCCTTCACTGGCCCTGAGTATGGTTACGCCGGTTAGCCTATCAATCCTCTGCGTTGTGTTCTGGTGAGGAAAGGACTCGGACCACAGATTCCACTGGTGATGTTTATTGCTGTGCAAATGAAATGAACAAAATGTTCTTTAACATGTGGCTTCTGCATTCACATGAGTCAGCAGTCCCCTCCTCTCAAGCTGCCTAGCGCCAACTCAGAATAAAACAGTCTCAACTCCTCTCTATTAACTATAAACTAATACACTTTCATAATGCAGAGTACTAACCAACAGAATCATGAACAGATACAAAACAAAATTTAAATACACATACCTGTGCAAATGAAATGAACAAAATGTTCTTTAACATGTGGCTTCTACATACACATGAGTCAGCAGTCCCCTGTTAACACACAAGCACATGGAAAAACCCCTGACGGATGTACATTTTACCTAAAAACCCTTGAATATACATCAACATATTCGGTCAAATGACTCTTAACAGTGTGTATTATCACAAGTGAACATTCACAACTACATATTAACATATTTACACCGTGTATTTAATAAAACAAAAGCCTAACCACGACGACAGAAAATGTCCTACCTCCCCTCAAGCCGCCTAGCGCCAACTGAGAGTAGAACGGAGCTGACGTCACATCCTACTGTGGTTTCTTAAAGTGACAGTGTCAACTTAAAACTATGAACTCACAAATGAAGATTCATCAATTTGTACCAGGATTTGGTGGAATTTCAAAACAAAAATAATAAAACAAATGCTTAATTTCTAAAATTGTTACATTAGCATGTTCTCCTCATGCATGCATGCATGAAGTTAACATCTTTTAAGCGTTCATTCTGTGTGTTTTTCTCCGTTTATCCGTGGGTAGCAGAGGACGGTGTCGCCCTCTACTGCCCACGCCCTCCTCGCCGATGACACAGTCCCATGCGTGATCCAATGTGTAAACCCCATCATCTCTGTTCATGGTTGTGTCCACGTCTCCTTATTTCTATAGCTTCCTTGATCCATCTTTTGTATTTTTGTTGTTTGGTGTTTATGATAGGGTATCAGCAGAGTCTTGAAAAGTATTAAAAGGTGGCTCTCAATTCTTGGGACATGGAAAAGCTGTCGACCTGTTGCATCACATCAAAGTAAGTTAACTTGCTAGCATTTCATCTTCAATTTTTGATACTTACAGACAATCGTGACGCTAAACTGTATATTAATGAGATGTGGCAAGTGACTAAAACAGGTTGATGGGGTTGGGGAGGAGGAGCCATGGATGATAAAGAGGTTGGTTGTCTGTCAGAAATTATAAACATGTATAAATGTGACACACACAGTGGTGTGATAAAGGTTACTGTTGTGTAGCTCTGAGATGTGTGTGTGTGTGTGCATACATATATTTAATTATGCGTGAGTGTGTGGTTGCTGTGGGTTTTTTGACTAGCAAATTGTCTTCATTATTCTTGGGAGGTGAAGTTGGTTGACCAGACTAGCCATTCAATTTAGCTTGAATGGCTTGGAAGTAATTGGAGCACATTACCTGGATGTACAGTGAAGAACATTCACTCATGTTTTTAAGTACCACTTGTTGGTTTCACTTATAAAAAATATTGGTGTGCTTTTTTTTTATTTTTTGCTCCAGGAATTTGAAGGTTCTGACAGAGGTGTGCGACTCCCTCGAAACAGATGCTGATATGTTAGCTGAGCAGGCAGAGGGGAAATCTGGGACATTCACTCATTCACTGCCATTGACGACTTTAGTTGTCATTTGAAATCCAACTGCTCACTGCATTGACGATTGACTGCATTTTTTCACTGGGTGGGCATCAGAATGAGCCCCCGCACCGTAGAACAAACATCACGTGTCTAAAGCGGATCTTCATCCATGTATGTCATACATCACATGATCAGGAAGCGGAAAATCAAAGAATTAGGAGTTTGTTTTGGGACGCTGCTGTGAAAAAGCGATGCACCAACCGGAAATGCTTCTGCAGCTCAGGCTTCGACAACAGATTGTGAAAGAATGAATAATGCTAGAAATACGGTGATTCTTCCTGATTTAAGAAGTGAGTCTACTCTTTCTTTTGGTAGTTTTGGTGTTTACATGATCATAGAGCACAATGTTCTGTGACTCTTCAAAAAAACAGTAAAAACGCTCAAAAACGCTGGCAGTTAGGGGCTTTCTGATCAGATAATGGCTGTAAAAAAATGGAACGAATTGGTTCAAACTGAGAAGCTGCTGGAAACAAAAATGTTGAGGGTGGAGCAAAGTTATTTGTTTTTTAATAAACTTTGCTTTGATTTACTATCCTAGCCTGTTTGATTTTTTGTATCAGAGTGGTCTAGTCTTTATCACAAGTTAAAACTGTTGAGTTAAAAGTATCACTGATGTAAATGGTTACACCTTGAAGTGGCAGTGAGGTATTAAAAAAATATTGAGAAGGTCTTGAAAAAGTCTTGAAAATATAATAAATTTAACTTCAAGATTCCTGCATATACCCTGTACGATCCTTGTTTTGTCCCAGTCCATTATATGATTTTCTCTTGTGCAGTGATCTGTTACGGATGATTTTTTTATTGTACTTTCTGCTTCCTGTTTTGCTGCTCTTGTTTGTCTTCTTCTTGTCTCCTTGTCACACTCCTTTCTATGTTCTATTGTTCGTGTGTTGAGTTGGCGTCTGGTTTCTCCTATGTATGTTTTATTGCATAGTTTGCATGGGATTTTGTATATGACTCGTATGTCGTAGAAGACAGCATAACATTTATGGACATGAAAATAAGCAGATAAAAAGACGGGACCCTGAATATAAACACATACAGAAAACCAACACATACAGACCAATATTTATTATGAGCATCAGAACACCCTACCATACATAAAATGTCAGTGATCAGAACATTATACCACAGAGCAAACATCATAACAGAAGAATGAGAACAAAAACAAGAGGACAAACATATACAAAATGCATTAAAAACCTGCAGATACCCGACATGGACAATAAACAAAGGAAAACAAATAACAACAGAAAGAAGAAAAGAACAACCGCAACAAAGAACCAAAAATCCAGAAAAACCAAATCCAGTGATAACCCTTCCATACATCAAAGGCATAACAGAAAAAATAACAGCAACAATGAAAAAACATAACATAAACACACCAACAAACCATACACAACAGTTAGGAAAAGACTAGTACACCCAAAATACAAAATACCAACAGGACATAAGTGCGGAGTCATATACGAAATCCCATGCAAACCATGCAATAAAACATACATAGGAGAAACCGGACGCCAACTCAACACACAAACAATAGAAAGGAGTGTGAGAAAAAGGGGACAAGAAGAAGACAAACAAGAGCAGCAAAACAGGAAGCAGAAAGTACTATAAAATATCAGCCATAACAGATCACTGCACAAGAGAAAATCATATAATGGACTGGGATGGAACAAGGATCATAAACACCAAACAACAAAAATACAAAAGATTGATCAAGGAAACTATAGAAATAAGGATACGTGGACACACAACCATGAACAGAGATGATGGGTTTTACACATTGGATCACGCATGGGACTGTGTCATTGGCGAGGAGGGTACGGGCAGCAGAGGGCGATACCGTCCTCTGCTGCCCGCGGATAAACGGAGAAGGAAGTGATGCTGCCAACCGCGACGTGGCTCTGAGGATGATCGCAGTTTGTGATCAAATTGTCAGCAAGAAAAAGGTAAAAACTCTTGATTTGTGTTAAAGAAAGAACCAAGTGATAATAGAATGAAGTTAACATGTTCTCCCAATGCATGCATGGAATTAGCATGTTCTCATGCATGTGAAGAAAGAAGAAACAAACTTTTATATAGTGCCTCTCAAGATAAAAAATCACAAGACACTTGACAAGAACAAAAAAAAAATAAAAAATGATTACAAAAATATCATAAAGAATGGACAAATTAAAAATTGTGATTAAAAATGTGAGGAAAGGGGAAAAGAAAATGAATAAGAAAAAGTTAATCAGTGGATCCCGGAAAAGGCAGAGTTGGTAGAAAGAGCAGAATCAAGAGAAGGTAGTGATGAGTCATCAAAAAGTCACACAAAAGCCAGCCTGAACAGGTGAGTTTTCAGCTGCTTTTCAAAGGAGACCACTGAGTCCAGGCAAGGCAGCTTTATTTATAAAGCACATTTTATACACAGAGGCAATTCAAAGGGCTTTCCAATTAGCAAGAGTGGCAAGAACAATAAAATCAATGTGACAGCACAATGAAAATACACACAAATTCAATTTAGATTTATAAATGAAAAAGAAAACGACAAAGTTAAAGGGTGAGCAGTTGCAGTGCAGAAGGTGTAGTATATGAAACAGTCATTCAAAAGCTGATGAATACATGAAGGTTTTCAATGTTGATTTAACAGTTACTAGAGTTGGGGCCCATTTGAGGTCATGAGGAAGCTGACTCCATCTGTGTGCAGTGTTATGGGTCTGGTCTAGGGTGCAGACTTGCATCAGAGAAAATACCCTGAATAAACAGGAGAAATGATGAGACAAGAGGCAGTTAGCTTTGGTTCGATGCAGCCTCGCTTCAAGGTCTGACCAGAAGCTGCCAACGTGTTTACTAGAAGGTTCTCTCTGCTGCTTACTACACTGCCCCCTGGTGGCGCTCTCCAAATCCAAATTCCCCTTTTAATCACAAATCCTTATAGAATTCTCTTTCCCTCTTGACCAAAATATCATAAAACAATAACTGAACCCCTTTTTTCTCATAAAATAACATAAACAAATGTGACTGCACATTTTGTGTGCGTCACACACTCCCCGACCAGAAAATTGCTCCGGACATTTAAAAGTAAAACTACACTTCTACCATTTAGAATTAGTTTTCCTAGTCATTTATTCCCTAATACATAGAAATCATTATTGTTCACTAACAAGCGGAGAACGACCTGGGATGCATAGGAGCGGTAAATGGGTAAAATGGATTAACATAATACTGAGGTATGAGTTGGTAGAATGCCTTCTCCAGGTCAGGGACGAGGTCCTGCCCCAAGTGGAGGAGTTTAGGTATCTCGGGGTCTTGTTCACGAGTGAGGGAAGGGTGGAGCGTGAGATCGACAGGCGGATTGGTGCTGCATCTGCAGTGATGGGGGCGTTGTACCGGTCTGTCGTGGTGAAGAGAGAGCTGAGTCGAAAGGCGAAGCTCTCAATTTACCGGTCGATCTACGTTCCTACCCTCACCTATGGTCACGAGCTTTGGGTAGTGACCGAAAGAACGAGATCGCGGATACAAGCGGCCGAAATGAGTTTTCTTCGCAGGGTGGCTGGGCTCTCCCTTAGAGATAGGGTGAGGAGCTCGGTCATCCGGGAGGGGCTCGGAGTAGACCCGCTGCTCCTCCACATCGAGAAGAGCCAGTTGAGGTGGCTCGGGCATCTGATTAGGATGCCTCCTGGACGCCTCCCTGGTGAGGTTTTCCGGGCACGTCCAACCGGGAGGAGACCCAAAGGAAGACCCAGGACACGCTGGAGAGATTATGTCTCTCGGCTGGCCTGGGAACGCCTTGGGATTCCCCCGGAGGAGCTGGCCCAAGTGGCTGGGGAGAGGGAGGTCTGGGCTTCCCTCCTTAAGCTGCTGCCCCCGCGACCCGACTCCGGATAAGCGGGAGAAAATGGATGGATGGATGGCTTTTCATTTCACACGATTCAACATAGTTTTGTATGGGTTTTGACAGATTTTTAACATGTAATCATATAGGTTTCACATGGACAGCACATGGGTTTAACACATTTTTCACTAGTAATCCCATATGTTTTATATGGGATGTAACCTTTGTTTCACATGTGGTTTACATTATATCCCATGTGATTCACATTGGAACGTCCATAGCTTTCACATGTTATTACCATGAAAATGTTCCAAATACACACGGGAAACGTGTTAAAAATACAGGTGGTCACCTGTATTTCAAATGGGAACGTCCATAGCTTTCACATGTTATTACCATGAAATTGTTCCAAATACACACGGGAAATGTGTTAAAAACACATGTGGCCACATGTATTTCACATTTCTCACATGTTTTTAAACATGTTCTCACATGTTAAATTTGAGATGCGAACATCCATATCTTTCACATGTTATTACCATTATATTGTTCCAAATACACACGTGAAACGAGTTAAAAACACATGTGGTCACATGTATTTCAAATGGGAATGTCCATAGCTTTCACATTTTACCACGAAATTGTTCCAAATACACACGTGAAACGTGTTAAAAACACATGTGGCCACATGTATTTCAAATGGGAATGTCCATAGTTTCACATGTTATTACCACGAAATTGTTCCAAATACACACGGGAAACGTGTTAAAAACACAGACAGGCACATGTATTTCACATTTGTCACATGTTTTTAAACATGTTCTCACATGTTAAATTTGACATGGGAATGTCCATAGATTTCACATGTTATTACCACGAAATTGTTCCAAATACACACAGGAAACGTGTTAAAAATACATGTGGTCACATGTATGTCAAATGGGAATGTCCATAGCTTTCACATGTTATTACCACGAAATTGTTCCAAATACACACGGGAGACGTGTTAAAAACACAGGTGGGCACATGTCTTTCACATTTGTCACATGTTTTTAAACATGTTCTCGCATGTTAAATTTGACATGGGAATGTCCATAGATTTCACATGTTATTACCATGAAATTGTTCCAAATACACACGTGAAACATGTTAAAAACACATGTGGCCACATGTATTTCAAATGGGAATGTCCATAGCTTTCACGTTATTACCACAAAATTGTTCCAAATACACACAGGAAACATGTTAAAAACACAGGTGGGCACATGTATTTCACATTTGTCACATGTTTTTAAACATGTTCTCACATGTTAAATTTGACATGGGCAAAGTGGTTTTCACATGTGTTCTCATGTGATTTTCCCCATGTAAAATCATGTGCTTTTTCCGTAAGGGCTGTCTCTTTGAACCATTTTTGTAAATTTGAAGGCAATAATTTGATCTTAATTTTATACGTAAATAGTGCTGTTTGAAGAGCCACAATATCCATACATTTTAATGTGAATAAGTCTTTTGTATGAGCATAATATCCAGCATTACTAATTAATCTTATTGCTTTTTTTCTGGATGTTACATATTCCCTTTAATGTTTATATGTTGGTATTCCCCCATACCTCAACACAATAGGACAAATAAGAGAGAAAAAGCGTGCAATATAAGAGGTACAATATGTTTTGGGTCAATATTTGTTTAACTTCACAAATTATACCAATGACGTTTGCTAATTTAGAGCTTATATATTTAACATGCGATTTCCAGCTTAACTTATGGTCTATCATTACTCCCAAAAAGGTAGTTTCATAGACTCTTTCTAGTGTCATGTTTCCATTCCTTACTTCCACAGTCAAATCTTCTTGTATTCTACTTTTTCCGAAGATCATGAATTTAGCTTTCTTAATATTTAAAGTTAGTTTATTTTGATCAAACCACACTTCTATCTTTGTTAGTTCTTCTGAAATAAGTTCCAATAAATGTTGAAGGTTTTCTCTTACACAAAAAATATTATTGTCATCAGCAAAAATTATAAATTTCAAGAGTTTGGATGTGTTAATAATATCATTTATATACAAAATGAATAATGTTGGTCCCAGTATTGATCCTTGTGGTACTCCACACCCAATATTTAAAAACTCAAATTTATTTCCCCCCATTTGCACAAACTGTTGTCTCTGGTCTAGATAGCTCTTTATCCAATTCAATTCATTCCCCCTGACTCCATACCTTTCTAATTTCAAAAGCAATATGTTATGGTCTATTGTATCAAATGCCTTTTTGAGATCAATAAATACCACTATTGCAAACTTATCATCAATAGCTGTTGTTATTTATTCTACAAAATCAATTAGAGCCAGGGATGTGGACCTATTTGTTCTAAAATTTTTAATAAAGCTGTCTAGTCTATTCTTCCCCAGTATTTTTGAAACGATATTGGACTATAATTAGCAAATACATTCCTCTCACCATTTTTAAAAATGGGTATGACTTTAGCAATTTTCATCCTGGTAGGAAAATAACCCTGTTTCATTGAGAGACTAAAAATACTAATGGATCTACTATAGTTATTACTTTTTTAATCGATGACATATCAATGTCATCATAATCCCTCAAGGTTTTATTCCTAAACCTATCAACAATGTCAAGTATTTCAGTTCTGTCAGTATCTTTCAGCGTGACCAGTGAAGCTCAGGTCTGAATCAATTATGACACCAAGATTTCTAACCTGAGTCTTTGTTTTTATTCCTCTGGAGCCAAGTTGAGCAATAACCTCCATCCTATCATTCTTATTTCCAAAGACAATAACTTCAGTCTTGTCTTTGTTTAACTGAAGGAAGTTTGACTGCATCCAGTCATTAACTTGCTCCAAACACTGACAGAGTGAGTCTAGGGGACCACAGTCACTAGATGATAGAGCTAGGTAGATCTGGGTGTCATCTGCGTAACTATGATAGGTAATGTTGTTATTGCATATGACCTGACCCAGGGGGAGCATGTAGAGATTGAAGAGCAGTGGTCCAAGAATTGAGCCTTAGGGGACCCCACATGTCATGGTGATCAGCTTTGATTTGTGATCACCAATAGAAACAACATAACCCCTGTCTTCAAGATATGATCTGAACCAACTATGGACTGTGCCTGATAGTCCCACCCAGTTTATGAGCTTATCAAGAAGGATGTTGTGGTCCACAGTATCAAAAGCTGCACTGAGATCGAGCATCATCAGAACAGACGTTTTACCTGAATCTATTTAGACAAATATATCATTTATTACCTTAATCAGTGCAGTCTCCGTGCTGTGGTGTCGTGTAAAGTCTGACTGGAAACCATCTAGCAGGTTGTTTGTCTCCAAAAAGTTGTTCAGCTGGATCATAACTTCTTTTTCAATAATTTTCCCATTGAAAGGGAGATTATAGATCATTCTGTAGGTTTTCATCACTAAGGGATCTAATTTGCTTTTCTATAGAAGAGGCTTAACAGAAGCAGTTTTCAAGGATTTAGGAAAAATACCTGACATTAACTCATTCACTGCCAATGACGACTTTAGTCGTCAATTGCATTTTTTTATGGGGTGGGCGTCGGAACAAGAACAAACCTCACGTGTCTAATGTCACACATCACGTGATCAGGAAGCGGAAAATCAATGAATTAGGAGTTTGTTGTGGGCCGCTGCTGTGAAAAAAGCGATGCACCACCCGGTAATGCTTCTGCAGTTCACGCTTCAGCAACAGATTGAGAAAGAATGAATAATGCTAGAAATACGGCGATTCTTCCTGATGTAAGAAGTCAGTCTACTTTTTCTTTTGGTAGTTTTGTCGTTTACATGATCATAGAGCACAATGGTCTGTGACTCTTCAAAAAACAGTAAAAACGCTCAAAAACGCTGGCAGTCAGGGGCTTTCTGATCAGAAAACGGCTGGCAGTTAATGAGTTAAGGAACAATTAACAATTTTCAATACATCAGCTTTCAACAACTAAAAACATTTTTAAAGAAGTTTGTTGGCAGGTTGTCCAGACAGCAGGTGGATGAGTTTAAGGTCTTTACTATGTCCTCCATTGTTTTAGCACTAATCCCACTAATCACTCTAGAGGGAAGTGAGTCGGGGGGCGGGTAACATTGTTGAGAAGAGAAAAAAGTGATCTAGGATTAGAGTTTGAGCAGAGTTTGTAGAAAAGGATGTGATTTTTGTACATGTCTTCATGGACCGTGAGACCAGTTTTATTATAAAGGCGCTCAAGTTGTTGTCCTTTGGCTTTTAGGTAGTGAAGAGCAGGAGTGAACCACGGGGCTGAGTGGGAGAAGGGGACAGCACTGTGTTTTTCAGGAGCAACTGAGTTCAGAAGCTCAGAGAGGTAGTGGTTGTAGTTGGAAACCAGGTCATCAGGAGACATGAGGTCATGCGGATGAGGAAGGTCTAAGATGGCGGAGGATAAAGAGTCCAGGTTAATTTCTTTGATGTTCCTGAAGCTGATATTCCTAGTAGTGGACATTTTGTTCAGTGGTAGGTTTACACTAAAGGAGATGAGTTTATGGTCAGAGAGGGGGAATGACTCTGCTTTCAGACCAGAGGGGGTCACCCCAGAGCAGAAGGCCAGGTCCAAAATGTGACCTTTACTGTGGGTGGGAAAGCTGATGTACTGTTGGAGATCAAAATTATCCAGGACAGAAAGGAAGTCTCTGGTCAGGGGGTTATTTCCATTATCAATATGGATGTTGAAATCACCAAGAATTATGATGTTGGGAGAGAGAAGGAATAGATGAGTGAGGAGGGCAGAAAAATCACCCATGAAGTCCTTGTTTGGTTTAGGAGGCTGGTACACACTGCAGATGATGGTAGGGGTGGGGCCAGAGAGCTGAGAGGCACTGTATTCAAATGACTGATGGACCAGATTCCAGAAGGACCTTCAGCTGTTTGCGGTGAATCACCACGAGACCCCTGCCCCTACTTGTGGAGCGAGGCTGCGAGATGTAAACAAAATCGAATGGAGTTGATTCATTAAGATTTATAAAGTCATTAGGCTGCTGCAATGTCTCAATCAAACAGAAAATGTCCAGGCCATGATCGCAGATGAAATCGTGGATGAGATGACCTTTGCCCGTGAGCGAGCGGATGTTTAGCAGACCATAGATGACGGTCATGAGTTGGCATGCTTGCTAAGGGGTTAGTAGGGCTAACGAGAGGGGTTAACAAGTTGAGATGGACAGCCTCGGAGTTACCAGAACTGGAGTTGTGTGAAGGACAACGGGATGTGAACCAGATGGACCTTATTGAGTGGATATCATCATGGATAAAGTTGCGCCGGGATCCAGGATGGACGTATTTGCTGCAGGGTTTGAGAGCAATGTCCGGGAACAAGCTGAGAGCCGCAGGTGGGGGGACCGCCAGGTGAGCGTGGAGCCGGAGAAGTTCAGTTGATAGATAATGGATCAGCGCCGAGGAAGGACAAAGGAAGATAGAGAGGACAGCCCAGGTGAGAAAGAACCAGCCAAACAGTCTGCTAATAAGCATCTTAGCCAAGGGTAGATAGATGGCAAGTTGTGGATGAGGTAGGTAGGGTGTTGTCCATGTGGTTACTTTTTCTCCATTTACGTTCAGCTTTCCTGCATTGTCTTTTAAGATCTGTAACTGATTTAGTGAATCTCCATGGAGCTTTTTGTTTGCCAGAGATAAGTTTGACCTTTTCAGGTGTGATGGTGTCAAGGACTTCAGTAGTTTAGCAGTTGAAATTATTTAAAAGTGAATCAACACAGCTGGTTGTTAAGCCTAATTTATACTTCTCCATCTGCATCGGTACGAAGACATGCAGCACCATTTTGCATCAGCGCAAGAGCGCTCCAACAGGCCCGCAGAGGTTGTCGGAGACATGCCCTCTTTTTTAACTGTCTGTCAAGAGCGACGGAGAGTGTTAGAATTATTTTATAAGTATTATTTTTCCTCATTTGTGTGCAAAGGTAAACTACATGAACCTTATAATTATTCTTGTGTTCTCTGTGTTATCCCACATGACTTTTGGGAAAGCCCTGGGCGGGACTGCCCCGCCCCCTTTGTAACTCGAGCTGTAATAAAAAAATGCTTGCAGCAGGAGGGGGGGGGGGAGAGTGAAGCTGCACATTGGCTCACTGTTTCTCCCGTTGCAGCATGACACATAACTTTCAGACTCTTTTGTCTTTGTTCATTCAAACTTTTTCGATCCATGGGGTTGAGGGGATAATCAGGTAATGGCCTGTATTTGTATAGCGCCTTCTTAGGGTTCTACAACCCCCCAAGGCGCTTCACAACACAATCAACTCAATTCACCCATTCACACGCTGGTGGGGATGAGCTACGATGTAGCCACAGCTGCCCTGGGGCGCACTGACAGAGGCGAGGCTGCCGAGCACTGGCGCCACCAGTCCCTCCGACCACCACCAGCAGGCAAAGCGGGTTAAGTGTCTTGCCCAAGGACACACAGCACAGGTAATCCCTAACATTTTATGGTGGCGTGACCCGGATGTCAAGGAAGACTACGCCGTGGGACTCAGAAGACAGCTGAACAAATCCATATGGTACCTGACAAAGATCTGGGACCTGAATTGATCTAAAGGCCGGCTTCGTTGGTCCCCTCTGTTCCCCGGCAAGGGTTCTGACGGCATCCGGATCAGGATCGAATCAAACAAACGACTGGGAGTAAGTATAGAATTTTTGGCGACTCTAAAACTTAATTTTATTACAATAGTAAGGGAAAACCTGCCAGACGTAAGATAAAAACAAAAGTATTTTCAGGCAGGCAGCGTTCCTGACCTGACACGGCAATCCATGACTTTGTACAAAGGTAGAAAAAGGCGGAAGCACTTCCGACTTGTTTGCAGCAGCGTCTGTAACAAAAGAAAAAATACCTTAAAGGGTAGAGAAGGTGGACTGGTACCTCCGACCTGTTCATGGCGGCGTCCGTGACGAAAGAAAAAATACCCTCACGTTCATAATACTGTGAAGGCATACTGTGACCCTCTCTGTTCCATCCCAAGTTCGTACTAACCCAAAATCTGTGTCCGTCTCTCAGGATGTCCCTCCAGACAGTCACAGTTCCCCATCCTCTGGGCTTACAAACCAGAACCTGAGTTTGGTCTCTGGTTATTGTCATCCCTTGCCCTGCAGGAACGGTAGCTGATGTGTACCAGTCTCGATCAGTAGTTTCATGACGGACTTGTTTCCTATCCCACACGTCCGTGGTCATAGGAAACGTCCGGAATCTATCTCTCAGCCGCAGCCGCTTCCCATATCACCCTTCCCCATGGGGTATAGGTGGATTCGAAGCTTCCCTTTTTCTTGATACACACCACTTCTTTATAACAATTCTCCCAGTATTCCTGGTAATTAGTGTAACCCGTAAGAGTTTCTTTGTCCAGCACAGTGGTTCTCAATTAGTGGGGCGCGCCCCCCTTGGGGGGCGCGGGAGAAGAGCAGAGGGGGCGCAGCGGACGCACCCAACCCCCCTACCCCTACCCCCACCCCGCTCGGAGCCTCCCCACGGAAAATACAAGGGTGTTCCAACCTCCACTGTCAGTCCAATCAATGAGGATCAGACTGATTTGTGAACACAGAAAAAGTCCAGACATGATTTTTATTTAATGGAAAGGCAGTGCATGTGTTAGATGGAAGAGAAATTTAGATTTTTCTTACTTTTTGTTTCGCTTTATATTTGTTGTTTGGTAGAGTGACGTATGAACGACCCGTATTAAACATGGTTATGTTAAAAAGAAGTCTCATCTTTGTTTCCCTGCGGTGCCCACCATAGTGGTATTTTATTTAAATAAAATGTTTTTTAACACAACTTCCTTTCTTTCATATATGAGAAATTGAAAGAATCGCTGCTGCATTTGGACGCGCTAAGGTGGGCGCATTTGCTCGCAGTCAGAGGCCGCATGATCCATTTTCCCTTCACTTTCATTTTAAAAATAATAATAATAAACATTCAATAAAACCGTTAAATATCCATTCTTTTTAATTAATATTTAGTCCAAACAAGCTGACCAGAACGCCCCAGTAACATAGAAACAATGCAATTAAACAATTTCACTTAAATTATCAACATTTCACCTGCTGCGCCTGAACGCACATTCCTTCTGCTCCGGCGTAAACCTGATGGTCACCTGCTTGTGCGTAATCAGATGTCTCTATGGAGCTGCTGAAGAGGCTAACGAGGTTCTGGACTTTTGCCTCAGACAGACTCATGGCAAGGCACCAGTTTTCTTTATACAGCGCATTTCCTACCCGAAGGCAACTCAAAGCGCGTCATGGCTCATGGCTGTTAAAATGTGATGATTCAGAGCTCCGCTGACACGCTGGATCCAAAGATCCAAGCAGCTACTGGAGTAACGAATTCTACTGCAGCCAGAGTTTTAAAGTCAGGAAACATTTCACCAAATGAAATAACCAGAAGTCTACCAGACTCTCTGAAAGAAGGGTTTCCACTTTCTAGATCTGGAAGCTCTCGACATTTGCGCTCTGGTGCGCAGATCTGTCAGACGCGCTCTGAGCTCCTATTGCGCGCCGCTTTGTGCGCACTGTCAGATGCGAAGAATAACACAGACGCTCTGATGGAAATCTTTCCATGATGTTACCTCCACGATGGATTCTTCTGTGGGCAACAAGGTCATTCCCTGCACTTTCCCCTACCGCCCGACATTCGCCGACGGACTATCAGCGCGTCAGTATGGCAAGCCGATTTAACATTTAAGCAGACTGGATAACGTGTATTCAGAAATCTATAATTCTGTTGTTCCTAGCAGAAATTAACATTCCAGAAAGCCATAAAATCAATCATACTGTACACAATGAACATTGTGCAAACCCCCCCCCCCCCCCCGCACATTGGGAGGGGGGCGCGAAAAAATCTATGTATCCTAGGGGGGGCTTCACCGAAAGTATTTGAGAACCACTGGTCCAGCACCAATAGTGTGACAGGACAAATTCTCAATCCGCAGGAGTTTGAGCAGCTTACGAGTTTTCCCATATCTGTTTTACAACACTGCCTTGTTTCTTCTATAGAATGGTGGTCCAGGCGACCCAGCCGAACTCGACCAGTTACTGTTTTCCAGTAGCCTAGTGAACTAGACCAAATTCTTGCTTTGCAGAGTTTGGTCTAGGCACGCTTCATAGGAATCCTCGCAGCCTGTGGCTGTCCAATCACAGCTCGCTATAGTTTTGGTATGGGCCAATCACAGCGCTCTATATTTTGGGCCAATCACAGAGCGGGAGTAGCCGATGACGTCAGCGCTGCGGCCGCGAACCCAAGCAACATGGCGGCAACTCAGGAAACACGTTTGTCATCAACATTGGATTATTTAGACTCCAACGTGCGTAAGTCTGTCGGCTATACTTAGCGGCTTCTTATTTTTATCAAACAAAGTAGTGCAATGTCCCAGTACACCTGATATTTGCGTGTTTTTCATACAAAAACAACAGAAATCATTGATGTTAGACGCCATTAAAGCCTCCCGCTTTTCCGTCGCTGTGATTACGTCACGTTGTTCGTCACTCTGATTGGTCCTAGCGCTATCCAATTGCGTGCTGACATTTTGAAAGACAACCGTAGATCCCGCCTCACGACTGAGAGCCGTCAATGGTTCATGGCCAGACTATATATACACATATATAGGATGACTTGCCAGGCTAGTTTTCCAGCACTCCAAGCACCAACTCACTTTCACAACTCCATGCAGTTCCACAGCTCTAGAGGGTATATTGTTTTTTGGTAGTTTTCTATCTTTCAGAAATCGTGATCCCATCCATCTAATTTCAGCAACTTTTTTCCCACAATTCCCACATGTTCCCGGGTGGTACAATGCCCACCGGAGGCTCTCCTCTCTGATCTCACTGCCTTGTGTTTTTCCCACCATGATTCCATCTGAGGTAGAGCCACTCAGGAGCCATATAGGATTCCCTCCTCATTTATGAGGGAACATTTTTTTACAGTCTCCCAGCCAGACTTGTCCTGTGCCGGGTCCTGTTATTCTGATGGTGTTCCCTTCTCGGACGCCCCAAATCTCCTCAATTTTTCCATCTTGGGGTCGTTTGTGAAGATAACTCTCTTCCTGTTCTCCCTGCAGAGAGACAGAGGGTGTTGTTTTAGTTTTTTCTTGTCTTAAATGAGGCTCCATTAGTGTCTGTTGATTGCTAGCACCGCTCCTGGAGCATCCCACTCTTTTAAGTTTAGTGCCTTTATGGTGTCTTTTACTGTGCGCACTGCTCTTTCAGCCACTCCATTCGTGTGTGGCTTGTATGGGATGGACCATTGCACCACTAATCCCTCATTTTTGAGGAGTTCCAGCACCACTTTATTTTTAAAGTGGGGGGCGTTGTCCATTCTTATGGCTCTTATAGCAGGAAATGAAGCCAGCAGCCTCGTCATGCAGTCTGCTATTTTTCCTGCCTTCATATTGGGCAAAGGGAACATACAACCTATGTTTTCTCCCCTGTTCCCTTTAACCACCAGGAAGTACCTGTTACCTCTTCTAGTCCTCTCAGCTCTCCGATATCACATGATACGGAAACAAGCCCTTCCGGGCCAATGCGGTCACCCACAACCTTTTCTGTAGGTTGTTTTCCTAGTTCCACGCAAACAGTGCAGAGTGATTTCACTTCTCCCAGCACTTCTTTTAAGCGCGGTATGTAGAGAGCCTCCTGGAGACACCACCCCAGTCTCTGGTGTCCCAGATGCCCTAGCTTCTCGTGGAGTTTTTCACGAGCTCGTAATCCGGCTCCTCACTATTGTGAAGTACCAGTCTCACCATTCGGGCTTGGGCCAGCCTGTCTGTTGCAGCATTGCCCTGTGCCTCGGTGGTTTCATCCAGCGTGTGAGCCGGTTGATGGCGGACCTGAAAGTCCCCCTTTCGCAGGCAGTTTGCAATCAACGCCCACTCGTCTGTGAATTTCACAGCTCCTCCAGTCTGACCTTTAGTCATTCCATGTTTCTCCCATGTGGGTAGCTCATTATTCACACCCTTACACACCCAGTCGCTGTCACTGACTATCAGCGCAGTGGTTTTCCCATGTGCACCATGGGACCATAGCTTCCAGCACAGCCGTGAGCTCGATTTTCTGTGCAGAACCTGCAATTCTCCCCTTTTTCTGGGAGCTCTTCTTGTTATTTACATATTTTATCCAAACCCAGTATGCCATTTCATCAGATTGAGTTTTAGACCCATCTGTGTAATACGTGATTCCCTTTTCAGGGTCTCGAGGAGGATCTGGCTCCTTGACCCTTTTGGGCTTCACGTCCGTTCCTTCAGGCACGATGGACACGCTCGGATCCAGTAGCATTGCATCCCATTTTTCGTTTCTGGATGTCAATGCTTTCCCTGAGATTACATGAGAAGATTTAAAATTCCAGAGCTCTGGTTCTCTAGTGTGTAGCAGCAGTGGTTGCCCGTCGGCTAAGCACATGATCTGAAACCAGTACTTATGCCAGGCAGCCAACTCTTTTTCTCCAGAGTAAAAACTTCTCTCGTTCGGGCCCTTTCCACGTGGCATCCCACATGGCGGCAGCTCTTTCTGAGCCTTTGTTGCCAGCGTAGACAGTGTAACTGTCTTTGCGTTTTTCCGTTCTGACCCAGAGCGGTTGGGTAGCATCCCTGTGCTCTAGCGCACAGTGGTTCCGTTTACAGAACTCCAGAACCTCACTCACCCGTTGGACCTCGTCCATGGTGAGCTCTCGGTCGTTAGTGATCAGCCTTCCTCCCAAGTGGGTTCTTAGTCCCTTTTTTAGTGTCTGGAGGGGCCACATTTTTTCCGCCATCTGCGGTATGTTTTCTATAAAGAAACCCAATTTTCCCAGAACCCCTTCTAGCTGCAGCAGGGTCTTGGGTAGCTGTATTTTCTCAAATACTTCTGGGTCAACCTCCTTCCCTTCTGGGGTATACTTGTAACCCAGGAACTTTATATCCTGGATCACAAGCTGTGTTTTGTCCAAAGCTATGAGAAATCCCGCATCACTGAGCTTCCTCATAATTCGCAAAGAGTCACGCAGGAGCTTGTGGGGGTCATCATTTGTGAGCAGTATATCATCTATATACACCACTACAGGTTCTCCCTCTAGCACCTCGACGATGGTCTGAAAGGCATTGGGGCTATTTATGAACACTTTTGGCAAACGGGCCCATTGAAATGTTTTATTTCCCATCTGGAACCCAGTCAGCCTCTGAGACTCCACGGACAGGGGTATGGACCAAAATCCGTTTGCTAAGTTCATGCTGCTTTTGTATTTCTCTGGCCGTACTTGAGCTCTGGCTCGTTGGGGGTTTACTTTGTATCTTATGTCTGGTATGGTACGTTCATTAAGAGCCCTTAAATCATGTACCAACCGGTGCTTCCCGTTAGGTTTTGGCACCATCTGGATCGGTGTCACTGTGAGGCTTTCTTTTACCTCTTTTAGCACTCCCTGCCGGGTCAAATTGGATAACAATTCATCCAGATCTTCTTTTCCCTTCCGTATCAGGTACTGAGGCACCTGAGGCGGCGGGGTAGCTCTAATCACATATGGTTCACCTGTACACAACCCACAATCATTTTTGTTTTTTGCAAATTTAAATTTTTTCAGTTCCTGTCGGAGTTGTGCCTTTTCATTTTCACACACCTCTGCTTCCTGTACCACTCTTTCAAGCTCTTTTTTCAAGTCCACTGACACTCCTCTGACTATTGTTTGATTATTAATCTGAGGGGTGCTTGATGCTGGAAAACTGAAGTTCAACAGGTGATCTTTTACTAGCTCGACCAAGTCTGAAATGCATAACCAACTAGCTCCTTCTGGGGCAGGCAGACACTGCGATACCATATCTGGGTGAAATACGGGCTGTAGATCTAACTGTGAGCCGTCAGCCAGGCTCACGGTAAACAATCATTTACTTCATTGGTATCTTTAGTTTTTTCCATTCCTGAAATGTTAGCTCCTGTATCAATCAGATATTTATTCCCTTTATATGTACATACCAGCCATGGATTTTCTAGATACGCCACCTTCTGTATCGCATCTATTGCTACTTTGGCGGTAAATGGGTAGTCGGGGAATTCCCGTGGGATTGTTTGACTCCGGCTGGTGTCGTCTCCTCTCGGGTCCTGCGCTGTGCAGTTAACAGTCGCTCCTGGTGTATAATAGAAGCTCCTTCCTCCTGTAAGGACAGCATGGATGTCCTAAGAGGGATTAAATTTTTCCACACTTCTGCAGCCAGTCTATCCACAGACTCATCCATCTGATCTCTTCCTGGCAACCGGACCTCAGTTAGGCTGGCCATGGTTTCTGTCTCCAGTCATCTGACCCCCTGCTTTAAGCGCAGAAGGCTAATCATACCAGGTTCTCTCAACTCATTATCCGTTAGTCCCGCTTGCCTCAGACGTGCAATGTAGCGATTTTGTGGCTCACCGGCCTTCCGATCAGGTATTAGGCCGGCCAGTGCCAAAAGGCTCCCAGCTCTCTCTACAAGATTTTGGTCCGCGGGAATAGGTCTTTCTTCCCTCCAGCCACTATATCCCTGGACAGGGGCTGGGGGCAGGTAATCACCATGAGTGTATGCATGCTCAACATCACAATCTCTCTGGATGCACCCGTTCCTATAGAAATCATACCCACTTCTAAGGAATTGGATCTTGAAGGGTTCTGTCCAGCTGGGTTCCTGTTTTATACCCATGCTGTCTTTTGCATGTCTAATTACATGTGCTTCAGCTTTTCCTGAGTACCAGTCTGGAAGTTCACGGGGTGCCTCAGGTTCATGATCCCCGTCAGTGAGGGGTCTAAAACCTCTAAACCTGGGGCCCGTAAAGGGAGAGCGGTCTTGGTTGTGCCTTGTCCCTGAATTCGGCACGGGGCTCTCCCTCTCGGCTTGAGAGCTCTCCCTTTTGCACCGGCAGGTTGTCCGATCCAAATGTTTCTCTCCCCCTCATCCTCCTCACTGTCTGAGGAGTAACTGGGTTCCCGCGGCCTCTGAGGGCGCGGTTTGTTTACCCTGACGGGTGATGGTCTATTAACATCAGAACCATGTTCTCCAGCAGGTGGGTTACCGGTGGAATGACCCATCGGGGTCCACGTTGGTGCTGTGGGGTTTAACGGCCTCCTTGGAGTTGTAGGATTTAAAGGTCTCCTTGGAGCTGTGGGGTTTATCGGTGTTGGGGGACCTTATTGGAGTTGGGGGGGTAGTTAAAGGTTGTCCTTGCGGGCTTACCGCAGGAATCCCCAATAGTTCTCCAGTTGGCGTACCGGGAAGGGTCCCCCATGTCACCTCTTTACTAGGTTGTTTGCACGGTTCTGGCCGCGGCTTCAACCAAAGGGCTTTTTTAGCCACCCCTAGGCTGTGCACCCAGATTTCTGGTTCTATAGTTCTACCTAACCACAAGTTACTTATGGCTTTTTTAATCATAGCGTCTCTTGAGTGAGTTTGTACGATCACATTTTTTACCCCCCGAATTAATAGACCACTGGTGTTGGATTTAATTCCTGGGCTGTCAGAGCTCGCTTTGTTTGTTTCCTCCAGCGCCCCAATTCACTATGCGGGGTCGTGCCGGTGGCATGAGATATTACCACGATTGCTTTTACAGCCAGATCCCCTCGATCTAACCATATAGGAGTTCCGCCAGTTAGCTCATACGCTCCCCATGTAAGGGTGGCTTTTCGTCCTGCGTGGCGCCTCAAGGGCGCTAACGCTGGGTCTCGTTTGAGGTATGTCCCGGCTTGTATTAAGACGGACACTACCCATTCGGGTGCTGGCAGGGTTCTAGCACCAATGTCACCCAGCAGGACCACCAACCCGTTAGGGAGGCAGCTTGTTGTATTTCCCTGCATTAGTGCATTCTCCAATAGACTCACATCCAGCATGCTACTGCTTGGTGTGTCACCAGGTTCACAGTCATTGCTGACCTCTGATTCGCTCTCCTCCCCATCCGAGGATGGGGGGTCGCCTCTGGTCAGGGGGGTAAATCGTGGAATCCCATCATCATCATCATAGGATGGTGGGGGAGGCAAGGAAGGGTAGAGTGTTGGGATTGGTGAATTGGGGGCCACCGGCTTTCCCCACTCTCGCCAATCTCTTAGCCCAAGGTTTTGGCAAATTGTCCGGTGTAACATTCTCTTGGTGAGAATCTTTAATGAGGCTACTTCACATTCCTCCTGGAACTAGCCTTGGTTGAGCAGGACTTTTACTCCTTAAGAGCGTCCTAAAAATGTCTAAGCTGCTAGACTCAGTGTGCAATCTAGGGTTCCTAATTGCGGTCCCTTGACCTAATGCCGGCCTCTTAGAGAATTTATCCCCCTTGCGGGATTCTTTCCCCGTTCCGGACTTCTAAGCTCCACCAGACGTCCCCGGGTATCCTAGCAGATCAAAGCCCCACGTTCGGGCGCCATGTCGCGAGCCGACTACCAGACTAGCTGCAGATGTTAAATCTCCAAGGCCTCAGCTCACGGTACAAAATGGTGGGCTTGACCTCTGACCCCTCCTGACGAACCCCCTTACTCTGTGGAGAGATGTTCTAAGCAACCTAGAGTGCACCACTGTTATTTATCTAATTATTTGTTTATATGGGGAAACTCAGCTGTGCAAAGTGCCGGTGCACTCAAAACCTCAACCAACAACCTTCTCCTCGTTCTCCCCTGGGAAACGGGCAGAGCCTGAGGGTGAACTTGGGATGAAATAAAACAACAGCCAAACTCACCAGTCTGTGTTGTCAGAGAAAATGAAGGGAGGCCCCGCGTAATGTTCGTGGGCCTTACGCAATGGGTAAGGGGAAGTTTATTAACAGTTTGCAAAATAATCCAAAGTCAAAAAAGGATCTTACAGCAAAAAATCACCTCTCTAACAAAAAGCTCTAGCTAGCAGCCCCGTAGTGTGTGCAACTTCTTGCCTCTGTGTGTTTCCTGTTCCTTTTAAAGTCTCTACCCCCAACCTTTCACCTCCCCTCATGCACATCTGCTGGTTACCTCTGGTTTTCTAATCGACAACAGGATGTCACAGTTCTTTCTTTGCACCTAGCGACACGAAGAGCAGCGGGGGCACGGCAGACGCACCCGACCCCCCCACCCCCACCCCGCTCGGAGCTTCCCCATGGAGAATAAAAGGGTATTCCAACCTCCACTGTCAGTCCAATAAATGAGGATCACAGACTGATTTGTGAACACAGAAATAGTCCAAACATGAATTTTATTTAATGGAAAGGCAGTGCATGTGTTAGATGGACGAGAAATGTAGATTTTTCTGACTTTTTGTTTCATTTTATATTGGTTGTTTGGTAGAGTGACGTAGAAACGGCCTGAATTAAACAAGAAGCCTCATCTTGTTTCCCTGGTGCCCACCATAGTGTTATTTTATTTAAATAAAATGTTTTTTAACATAACTTTCCTTCTTTCTTATATGAAAAATTGAAAGAATCGCTGCTGCATTTGGACGCACGCAGCCAGAGGCCGCATTTTCCCTTCACTTTCATTTTAAAAATAATAATAATAAACATTCAATAAAACCATTAAATATCCATTCGTTTTAATTAATATTTAGTCCACACAAGCTGACCAGAGTGCCCCAGTAACATAGAAACAATGCAATTAAACAATTTCACTTAGATGATCAACATTTCACCTGCTGCAGCCTGAACGCACATTCTTTCTGCTCCGGCGTAAACCTGATGGTCACCTGCTTGTGCGTAATCAGATGTCTCTATGGAGCTGCTGAAGAGACTAACGAGGTTCTGGACTTTTGCCTCAGACAGACTCATGGCTGTTTAAATGTTGTTCTGATTATTCAGAGATCCGCTGACACGCTGGATCCGAAGATCCAAAGCGGGTAATGCACGAATTCTACTTCAGCCAGAGTTTTAAAGTCAGGAAACATTTCTCCAAAAGAAATGACCAGAAGTCTAACAGACTCTCTGAAAGAAGGGTTTCCACTTTCCAGATCTAGAAGCTCTCAACATTTGCGCTCTTGTGCACAAGTCTGTCAGACGCGCCCTGAGCCCCTATTGCGCGCCGCTTTGTGCGCACTCAGTAGCGGAGAATAACACAGACGCTCTGATGGAAATCTTTTTGGATTTAGGCATCTGTTTGACTTAGCTGAACTAGAACTTTTAAATTTATAAACTGCACATAAAATGATTTGCAACCATTTTTCTCCAAACAAATGCACAAATTAGCATTTTTTTCTAAACTAGATTTATAGCAAAAACATGGAAGAACTCTGTTCTTATTGTGTGCCAACCCAACCTTCAGACAGAATAATGTGATGAAGACCACACGTAAAACTAGGCAATACCAAAACCCTGGGTGTTGTTCAGTGCAAAATCCATGTTTTCCTGGAACTCTCTGTATGAAGTGTGCAGAGGTAGTTTAAAAAAATTGATGCAGTTGTTTGCAATGGGCAGTTTAGAAGAGGCTCCTGATTCTAGCTCTTGGTGAAGAAATTCAATAGAGGGTTGAGGAGAGAAGCCGATTGCTGGAACAGTACTGGCTCCTGTAGCAAAGGCGAGAATCGTACCCAGCTTCTCTGTTCCATTTAGATCTAATAAAATGAAAAATTTGGACTATCAGACAACAAATCATAAGAGTACATCAATACTTTTAACATTAATTAGAAGCAGTAATTTCTGTGGGAACAAGAAGCACTTTTACACATTTACCTTCTGCGTCTGAAAGATAGTCTCTCCAGAATGGAATAACCATTTCCTCTGCACGTCTTTTGTTACTGCCAGCTGGAGACAGGCGGATAGTGAAGAGACTGTCGAAAAAGGGTCTGCAGAGAGGTTTGAAGGAGACCAGCACAGAAGTGGGTGAAAACTCTCTGGGTGAGCTTGGATTTTAGCTAGTACACCAAGAGTTCTCAGTCCATCCAGAAACCTAAATGGAAAAAGTCTGAATAATTAATTTTTACAAAAAGGTTGTTCAGATAAAAAAAAATTGCTTTACATTCCAAGTAACACATAGATGACCCAAAGAAAAAAAAAATAAGAACTTAGTGTCCAGAAATCTTCATGTGTACTTCTGGGTGTTTACAACATCAGGTATAAGTCTAGGTTTGTATCAGGTATAGTCTGAGGGTTTTCACATGCTCATGAAAATACAAACTTTAGGCCTGCCAAGCCAATTGTAAATGATTGTAGGCCTTTTCTGGTGCACTGTTCAAAACAGTCAAGAAACATGAGCAATATATATATATATATATATATATATATATATATATATATATATATATATATATATATATATATATATATATATATATATATTAACTTTAAGCAATCAACTGCAAGACTGAACTGAATTACAACTTTCTTAGAAATGCTCAATGTAATTTTAGAATTCAGTCTGTGTATGTAGTAAGAACAAATCTTAAAGCAGCCGTTTAACATATTTTTTTCTGATGTAAAGAAAAATGTGTTTCAAACATACATTGTTCACATTACCATAAAAAAACATATATCCCTCAACACTCAATTTTTATTTAAAAAAAAAAGTAAAAAAATAAAAATAAAAAAAATTAATAATTGGTATGTGTACCACAAAGTTTGTTGTAAGTTTTGTTAATTTCATCATCTGAAAACCTCTTGCAGTTACCTCATGGCCGCATGTAGCTATCATCTAAAGCAACTCTCATATTTCATTCATTTCTCAAAGTCTCAGTAACAAAAAAGGAATAAACACGTCTTAGTGAATGATATTACAAGAAGTGGCAGGATGTTTTAATGGAGTATCTCCTGAAATTACGGCATTATTTACTTGAGTTACGGTTGTAGTCTTACTTCCCTTGCAAGGCAGCCTATGAAAAATGTCACTTAACAAAACAAACAAAAACAGAATTAGAAACATTTACCTCTCAAAAGGTCCACGCACTTTGTGTACGACTTGGAACATAAGAATGTCGTCCAAAAGAAGGTCTTTGTGCTCCAACGTCAGCAGTGGTCTTAGACAGCCAGAATTAGCCAAATACTCCTCAAGTGGTTGTGTTGCTGCAAGCAACTCTTCCAAAGACTGACACTCTGCAACCTTATGACAAAAAAAATGTAAAAAAAAAATAAAAATATATAGCTCTAGAAGCAATTAGGTCTTCGCCACACAATTAAAAAAGAAAAACCAAAACCAAATAAATATATATATATATATATCTTTTTAATCTTTTCATGGAGATCTGTATCTGCCACATCTTCCAAAACTGGCTTGGCAGACTCTGGGCCATCAACGAGGCATGAGAAGAGGGTAGGGGACAGAGAGTCTGCAGGTGGGCCTCCATGAACAAGGCTTACTGCAATGGCCCTGCCTGCAATAAAGTACCGGTCGTCTCTCATGGCTAAAGACAATAATTTTTGGGGACAGTAAGCATCATAGAAAACACCAAAAATGTCACATAGTAGAAATGTTACCAAAAAAAGTTGTCACCATTGAAATGAAGAATTCACACTGATACATACCACTGCTGTCAAGAGCCAAGTTCAAGTTTCCCTATTGTCCCTCAAACATTGGAGACTGGAACAAGGCTCCTATTAAAAGTCCGAGGAATTCTCTTCTTGGACCACCCAAGTCCACACCTTCTTCTTCTTCTTCCCATGTCATCAGAAAACCTTACACACATACTGTGACATGGATCGTATGTTCCCCTCTTGAAACCTCAAATGGCTCCGTCAAGAATTGAGGTTCGGTTGATGTTAAACTTGCATTGCTTCAGATGGTTTATTTGGCCAGCAGGTTCTTGTAAAATATCTTTTACTTGCACAGGGCATTCTGTGGGACAGCTGAAACAGATTAAATAAACAAAGTTAAAATTAAAACTTCTAAATTGAAGCATACATTTGTGTGTGGTGGCCACTCATGTTTTGGAACAGTGAATTTCTTTAGCAGAGATTTAGCATTTGTTCAATATTTGCTGTAACAATATTTGTAAATTCAAATTGGTCACCATTGCTTTGGTGCTACATTTTTTTAAACAACAAATGTGCAGATATTGGTTTTATCTTTACAGGTATAACATTTTACACAAAGAGCCAAAGTGTAGAATGTTATTACCAAATTTTATTTACAACACTAAAACTTTACTTGGTAATCCCTGCTCCCATTGAGTATCTGACGTTTGGACCCACCTTTCAGTGTTCAGGCTTACTAGAATGGCCTTGTTCAACTCCATCTCATCTCCAGAGGACACATCAGACAGTGCACCCATTACAGAAAGGTAGCTATCATAGTTAGATGACTGCTGAGTTGTGGAAGCTAAATGATGTGCAGAGGAGTTGCTCTGATAAGGTGAGCATGACACAGATGGGTCAATAGAAGATGTGTCTTCAAAAGACAAGGTACAGTGCTGGCTGATGGAAGGGCAGCTTTCCAGTGAGTATTCAGGTAGATTGGCGAAGGAAACACTTGTTGAAGTGCTGCTGCGACTATGAGACAAGCTACTTCCATAGGTCATGGCAGGAGTTTGTGTAAAAGAGGCTGATGGTTCAACTGCAGGGCTATAGTTTGGTAGACAGGCACCCACTGCACTGGTGGAATCATCTGAAGGTGCATCAGAAGGTCTATCCTGAGATGAGGAACGCAACCATGTTCGAACAGCGTGGGGATCTTTATTGACAATCGGCACATACAGACAGCCATCTGAGTACAAAGCCCCCCGAACGAATGTCGGGTGGTTCCTTTATAGTCATTCTGCGTTATGCAACTTCCATGCATGCACATACACACACTGCTAAACGTGGCCGTGCGGAACTCGACTGAGCTCATTGTGTTCTCTAAATATGGTCATGTTTGCAAGAGAATAACTTTCCACAGGCTGATGGATTGGGAACACTCCGCTGGTGACATTAGTTTGGCTGCTTTAGATGGAAAGTGGCCTCTCTGCACGTCCTGTTGCTAAAACTCTGGACATCTGGTTTGTCTGATAAACAGTTCATCTGACGAACATTTACTGGAAACCCATCACGATGTTCCATAAACAACATTCCTTAGCAGTTCAGCTGGAGAACCAGACTAGACTCTGTACCATTCTAATAACCAATGTAACTGATGACCTATTGACCTTTAAAGGCCACTACAGTCCTCCCTTTGGTGGCAAAAGCCACCATACGCTAGTTAATGTAAGTGAGTAAAACCAGACCAAATGCAGAAGTGTAGTATAACTGTAGTATGAACCAATAAATGAGTACAAACAGAACGTGAAGACGGTATAACTGAATATGGTAACACAATACATGATCACGAACCAAAACATGCAATGATTCAACAGAATAACAATGCAAAACTACCACACATTTGAATAGTAAAATGGCTAAGTAACCGTCGTTACAGCCAGTAGCATTCAGGTCCGTCATTCAGTAAGTGTTGTTTTTCCATGCTTTCCTCCTTCCGGCAACGAGCAAAATGCAACAAGAAAAACTAGAATTAGCGTGCCAATTGTTTAAAACCTATTTTTACAAAACTTCCTAAAATTTAGACCACCAGACAGGTATCCATCCCTGCATGCACAACTCTACTCCATCCTAAACTTAATTATCTCATTCACAGCTTTAGTAAAGGTTTATCAGGTGTTATATTAATAAGGCATGCACTAGTTTGCTTAAGCATTCATTAATGCACTACTGGTACAATTGAGATTCCTCTGATGTCAATGATAAGTAGGATTAATGGGAATATCTGCTCAATAAGTATCTTGAAATGACAGTTTTTTAAACTAAATGTAAATAATCCATTCAGCAAACTGGACCTAAATTCAAATAAAATCTTCAGAATGTCCTTTAACGCTCAAAAACACATTCATAAACACATGTCACCAAACACTATATCTTCTCATTCTAACCACTCACACACCATGCAGTATCTACATACTTTCTCATTAATGTACACAAACTAATCTAAAAGGTAATAAAACATGAATCAAAACATGATGTCCAGCAGCCATCAGATGTTCTGTTTCACCTAAAATGGAGTAAGAACAGTTTGTGGTTATGGTATCACATCGCTGAGTTAAAGGCCTAAGACTTGTATCACAAACAGGAGCCATAATGAAAACTTGTGTCACATCTGCATGTGAAGACTAAGATAATACATTACACTCAAATGTTGTGTTTCCTACATCATCAGCAGCTTTAAACCTCCGCTTATGAACCTGTATGATCTATTTTATAGTAATTTATGCATCATAGCACACTTTCTGAACACATGTTTTTTCTGGAATTGTTATTGGCAGTGTTCCAGGAACACTTAGCCTACACTTAATTAGAATTTACTTCTTGCTCTAATTTTAATTTTAGATCTGCTTGGTCCATCTGATAGAAGCTTTAAATACGTTTTAAGACCTGACTTGGGCTATACCACACAATCCTCCCTGAGGAAGCCTAAAAGCAACATAAACACAACCCAGGAACAGATCCAAAAGTAGATCCACCAGGTGTCAAGCTAAACTAAACTGTAAAGTAGCAGATAAGTAGCACAAACATCACATGGCTGTTGCAACTAGCCAGACAACTCACTACAACAACTTTAGCATAGAACCCATTAAATTCCCTTGAAAGTAATAAAAAACAGTAAGAAAATTTCAGCTGGCGGGCATCTAAAAATCAAACTAGCCGCTTTTCATATTAATTCTCAGTATTTAATTACTCATTAAAGGTAACTTCAGCCCATGACTGATGATGTCAAAATTTGCAGTTGCAGGCTTTGGTCCTACCAAATACTTGGGAACTGACTTTTATCAGGGACTGTCCTAGACATTTTTGTTCCACTTAATTTAAACTTATTTTATATTTAAAACTAGTTGCTTTGTTTCATTAAAATGTATTTATTTTCCTTTATTCTTGCACTGTAATTTGTATTTATGCAGAGAAGCACTTTGGTCAGTGCTATACAAATAAACTTGACCTTGACCTATCTCGATGTAACCAAATTCCAACGCTAAACAAAATTATTCCACTATCACATATTTCAACTATAGACATCTATGCAATATTTTAGCATCTATAAGTGTGACCGTGTCAATGTGGATGCAGGTATGGAAACCAATCTAGGGTTTAGAGTAGCGAAGTTGCATTTTACTCATCTTTAACTGCGTGCTAATCCTGCATTTGGTGTCTTTGATGGTAGATGCTCCCGTAATAAGACAATGCATTGTAGTTCTTAAGGTGCTTGTCCATCGACCATCCTCTTCACCTCCTCCAGCAGAAGCCCCATCAGGAGAGACTTCTAGTATCATTCAAAACAAAAGCTGTCATCAATCTTAGCAGACTCCTCCAGGTCTCAATCATCGTTGTACGGTCAGATCTGAAGCATCACTCTCCGTTGGTCCTTGTCCCACGACTCCACAGGGTCTTACGAGAGTCCAGTTCTTGTCTGCATTCTTTTTTCCTCACTTGGACACTATCCAGCACCAGGACGACGCACACTCAGGTCGAACCAGACTCCTCATGAACTGTTTCCTCAGGGGTTAAAGGTTATGCACAAAAATGTTCTAACTTACTGACCCTAGCAGCTATTACTGAAACATCAAACACATATAATCACAAACAGCAGGCGCAATTGAACGGTAGGAGCGGTGTCATGACAAAGACATATAGGGACACACATAGACGTACACACATAACGATAAAACCATATGTACATAGACACATATACATACATGTGAAAATACAGAGAGAGAGAGAGAAAGAGAGAGCATGGGGTTATGTGTAGGGGCCGTCCTCAGTCAGCATCGCCACCTGTGTTATGGAGAAAAAATGGTTTCAAAATGAAAACATGCTGTAAAGACACATGAAAATGAAAATGATGTGGACTCTAATCTACTACCATGCATGGGTTTTATAGAGGTTACCAGTAAAGCTAAGGTGCCTTGTAAACTGCAATCTTAAAATATGCTTTATCAATTTTACTTTATAACCCAATTATTTCAGGATCCTGAATCAGAATTGATTAATTACCTTAGAACACTTCAATAGAATTGTTCTTCTCAAGGCTTGAGCACATATGTATAAACAAACAACCAACTGTCACATTCTGTCCTGTCTCCCCAGTTCTGTTCAGTCCTTTGTCCAGGTTAATTGGTCCCACCTGCCTCTCGTTCACCTAATCACCAATTCACCCTCATCCTCATGTATTTAAGCCCTGTCTGTTTTCTGTTCCCTGTCGGTTCATTGTTTCAGTCAGTCCTGCGTGTTAGTGTGTTCAGTTTATTCTTCATTAAAACCTTTCTACCGCCTCACCTGCTTCTTCATTCTCCTGCATTTGGGTCCTCATCCTCACCTCAGCGCAGCATTTGTGACAGAATGAACCGACCTCCCAAAGGACCCAGTGGTGAGATCCTTCCCTGGGAGTGCCTGCTCCAGTGGCTCTCCCCACACCACCAGCTGCCAGACGCCTCTCCACCTCCACGGCGCTCCAGACGACCCCGCGGCCGAACCTCCACTTCCGCGTTCCAGCCGGACGTTCCTGGTCCGGTTGGAGGGCTGCGTCTGGAGGACCTGCAGGACCGGACCAGCTTCGTCGGCACCAGACTGGCGGTGTGTTCCCCGGGGGTTGGCCCACGGCGTTGGGAGCGGGTTCGAGCTCCACCGGCGCCTCCGCCACTTCCTGAACAGCACGGCGGGTGCGGCGCAGCCCCTCCTGACGTCAGCGCCAACTCTCCGGTGGGTCTGCGCAGCCGGCCTGGTGTCTTCCCTCCCGAACCCTCCTCCTCACCTCCGGAGGCGCAGAGAGGATCTGGACAACGACGCCGGTCCTCCAAAGCTGCGTCGCCTGGCACAGAGGCACAGCTCCAGCTGCCACTGCCAGGTCAGCCGGTTCCGGATCCGGGGATCGAGCCTGCAGAGGACCACGCCGAGTTTGCTCGCCTGCAGGCTGAGGTAGCCCGGCTTCGGGCCATCGCCAACCTCCGGATGTTCCAGATTGAGGCTCTGTCTCCACTGGTTCACCAGTTGGCTCTGGAAGTCCAGGCGCTCACTCCGGCTCCAGCAGCGGAACCCCCGCTCACTCCGGCTCCAGCAGCGGAACCCCCGCTCCCTCCGGCTCCAGCAGCGGAACCCCCGCTCCCTCCGGCTCCAGCAGCGGAACCCCCGCTCCCTCCGGCTCCAGCAGCGGAACCCCCGCTCCCTCCAGCTCCAGGTACCAGAGTTGTGCCGTCTGCGCTAGAGACCCCTGCTCTGGAACCCCCATCCAGGCTCCAGCTTCCTGCCGCCTCAGAGACCCCTGCTGGGAGACCTACAGAGAAGGTCCCAGTTGTGCCGTCTAAGGCAGTAGTTCCGGCCTCCCTACCCTTCCTGCACCTCTCCAGCCGGCCTATTCCGGAGCCCTCTCCTCTCATCGTCCCGGCTCCACGTCCAGAGCCGCCGCCACTCATCGCCCCGGCTCCAGAACCCGAGCCGCCGCCACTCATCGCCCCGGCTCCAGAACCCGAGCCGCCGCCACTCATCGCCCCGGCTCCAGAACCCGAGCCGCCGCCACTCGGGCCCCGGCTTCTATATCCACGGCGCCGGCCTCCCAGGTCTTCCGGGTCCCGTCTCCAGTGCCCACGGCGCCGGCCTCCCAGGTCTTCCGGGTCCCGTCTCCAGTGCCCACGGCGCCGGCCTCCCAGGTCTTCCGGGTCCCGGCTCCAGTGCCCACGGCGCCGGCCTCCCAGGTCTTCCGGGTCCCGGCTCCAGTGCCCACGGCGCCGGCCTCTCAGGTCTTTCGGGTCCCGGCTCCTGTACCCACGCCGCCGGCCTCCCAGGAACTGTCGTCTCCTGTATCACAGGCGCAGGCCCCCCAGGGTTCCCCTTGGCCTGCTTTGGGCGTCGGGTGCCGCCCTTTGAGGGGGGGGTACTGTCACATTCTGTCCTGTCTCCCCAGTTCTGTTCAGTCCTTTGTCCAGGTTAATTGGTCCCACCTGCCTCTCGTTCACCTAATCACCAATTCACCCTCATCCTCATGTATTTAAGCCCTGTCTGTTTTCTGTTCCCTGTCGGTTCATTGTTTCAGTCAGTCCTGCGTGTTAGTGTGTTCAGTTTATTCTTCATTAAAACCTTTCTACCGCCTCACCTGCTTCTTCATTCTCCTGCATTTGGGTCCTCATCCTCACCTCAGCGCAGCATTTGTGACACCAACACCCAATCAAACAAACAAATGCAGGCAAACACATCACATACTGTGCACTCACATACATGCTTGTAAGCGAAAGAGTGACACTCATTATTCAAGCAAGCATGTGCATTAGTCATTGCATTGAAAACTTCCTTTCACCTCTAACATAACTAGATTATTCACGCCAAATTCTCATGTTGGAAAGAGCGGGATTAAAACACAAATAACCTACTTGTTTCTTCTTAAATCATTGTTCCAATTTTGTATAAATACGCTAAACGATCATAGATCCTATCAGTAAATCACCACAGATTCAATTTCAATAGGTTCAACGATCTTCCAACAATACAATCCTTAACTTATATTGCTATGTGATCCCTCTTAACTGAAAACCAAGACTTACAGGATACCTTAACAATCCCCAGAACTAGAAATAAATGTGATTCTACATCTTCTGCAAATCGCTTATCGCAATCAGGGCCTTCAAGCATGAAGCATCATTCCCTAAACATAATTTTATGGAAAATCCCTAGAAATCCAAACTATTGCTCCTTCTTTATTTTGCTAATTACTTCATGGTATTGACCTAATTAAACAGTGGAACAGTAATTAAAGTTGGACATTTAAGCCACGTACTCCCAGGCCGTTAAACAAGTATTAAGCTGTAAGTCCAAATATTAGTTTTGCTCAATATAATCGTAAGAGCTAATTGGGGACTTGACATATCTCTCAGATTTGTCGTTAAAAGATGTAAAACATTGAAAATGTGAAAATAATTTAAATTTTCAGAGGTAATTTATGTTTAATATTGTACAATATTATTTCCTGTGTTAGAGATTACAGCTGACATTAAAACATCATGTGATCAGTAATGATTCGAGCGGCTGAGAAGCCCAACAGAGTTGGAAGCAACATAGATTCCTTGAATGAGCTGTACCACTATTAATTTAATCAAATAAACGCCGTTTTCCCTATTTAAGTGACGACATGTGCTCAAACGTACTTCAAAAACTGGTAGTTAGACTGAATTTCAAAGGTGGTAAAAACACACCACAGGAAGGAACGTCGCTACAGATAGTTAAGATATTTGCACAAATCTGCTCAAAGGAAAACTGTTAACGCCTAAAGCATTCCCCAAGACTCGAAAATGAAGTCTTTTTAACTGTTGATAAGAAGTGATGACGCTGATTAGGAAAAAAACATAAGTGAAGCTAAACAGCTGCAACTAAGTATCTGAGACAGCTCATCGGTCAGAAGATGATCAGAATGACTAAAACATTTCAGACATGAAGGAAAGTAAAGGATAGGCTATAGAAAAATAGCTAGGGAGCTACAGGTATGGAGAAAATTGATGCGCATGTTTTTTCAAATGGTTATGAAGTGGACTCTCAATAATTTAAGCTGAAAGGTCATTGATTTATACCTATTGGTGAGTTGGACTACATCCCACGTTATTAATTCTATTTCTGAAACAATTAATTCCGTTGACTAGGTCATACTGTTTTATTATACATTTATTATTATTATTATTATTATTATTATTATTATTATTATTATTATTATTTTCCTCTGACATTTCACTAAACCAACAAATGTTTCGCCAAAAAGCCATTCTCCTACCTTACTGCAGCAAGCACTATATTCACTGGGCAGGAGACAGTCTCTTTGATCTTTGACCCTCCATTCAGGTGTCCAGGATGACCTTAGTCTGTGATTAAAGTTCACATGTTAGCACACATGCTCCTCCCCTTTCAGTTCATCTGAAGCTGGACCAACAAGCTTCTGTCCCATATTTCTTTTCGACACCATCTTGATGTAAACAATATGCTTTTCAGTCTGTGATGAATAACAGATAAGTCCATCCACAGCTTCGAGGTGGTTTCTGGGTGGAGGCCAGACCCTTTGCACTTGGCAGGAAGCATTCAGCAGCTGGCTTTTGTCTCTGACAGTCCAACCCCAGTGAAGTTCACGCCTGCTACAGATTTCACCAAAAAATACATCCCTAACGTAATAAGTTGATTAAAATGAAATGGCAGAACTTACTTTTCAACTAACTAGTGATGGCTATTAACAGCTAGTTGACCTAACCGATTAGATGTTCCATCAACCTTACTTTGTAAATTTAGCATTGCTCTGAATTATCAAATTAATGACACTACTGAGCTGCATCTCTCAACTGTCTACAAGTGTCAACTCCAAACCGGTGCTAATAGGCACAATCCAACTCAAAATGCTAATTTCTTTTCTTTACTCATTCCTCATTCCTCCGTCCTCTTTATTTAATTATTTGTAGTCTGAAAGAATAACTGCCAGTCATTTAAGTACAGTAATTCAGCCAAAAGCACACAAGTCAAAATCAAAATGGCATAGTTATTATGCAGGCTTTAGACAAGTTACTAAGAGATGAATCAACTAGTTATCTGTTTTTTCAATATTCAACGTCTCAGAAATTTGTCTAAACTCTATTGGTTCCCCAAGCTGAGGACTCAACCTATTTTATAGCAAGATTGTTCCTAAACAAAATAATCAAAAGTAGATTTAATGAGCTAAAGTAAATACTCTGACTTGATTAAATTGGCTTTATTTATTTTTATTTATCTATTTAAATGATTTGTATCGTTAAATCATAGAAATCTGGGCTTATCCTGAAACTTTTTAGTGGAGCTATGTAGTTTGAGGGCTGCTCCCTGCAGCTTGCTATTTTTAGCAATCTGGACTCTTCTGTGTAAAAATAGGCGGGATTAGGCCTCTAAGCTGAAACTGTAGACATTTACACCTCTGCCTAGTGGAAACAAGCCACGGAGCTCAAACAAAGACGAGGTACATGTCAAACACCATAAGTTTATAATTTCTAAAGTCACAAAAATACTTTAAACTACTGCATGTGAGATATTGAAAAGCAAGCAAAAGCAAGCACGCATCTGTGTTTTATCTTCAGTTATTTTCCATCCAAACAAGCCGGCATAAGTGAGAGAAAAAGAGACTCCAGCCTCACAGCGTAGAATCTGGTAACTAACTTCTTTTCTAAACACAGTCATGCCACTTATACATTCAACTTACTCTCTTTTTCATTTAGCTAACCATAAACTTCCTTTCTGCTGTTTTTCAGACTCTTAAGCTAAACCAACCTCGGACAAAGCATGGACCACACCCTGCTGGTTTTCAACAACTTTTCCTACCAGGACCAAAACTGCACCTTTAAAGCAAAGAAAAAACAGCACTTTCATGCAAAAAGATATTAATATCCACTTGCTCACTTAAACACAAAGAGAGCATTTCCTCAGTTCTAGTCTGTCAAACAACAGTAAGTCAGTGTCAGTCATTTATTTATTCTCCTTAAACAAACATATCTCTCTGTTACCTTATTCTGTCATTGTTCCAGCTGGAATATTATTATTATTACTAGGAGCTCCTTGAACCACTTTATTAATTTGTGTATTTATTTTCCAAGCATAAAATTTGTAGGACACTGCAATGTTAATTATTTCCAAATTTAATACTTACTATGCTTTTCAGCAGATCTTATGGACACAAGAGAGCGATTCAAATTGTAATTTCTGTAATTGAGTGCTTCTTAGTAACAATTTTCTACAGATCTGTTTTAATTTACTTTTTGACAGTATTTTGATTTTATCAGTCTTTTAGTAAAACTTTCTTGTGCATCTTTTGCCTTGTGTTTTTTATTTACCATTTTCATATACAGGCTAATTTAAACACAGAACTCGAGTTATTTTGGTTTTGTCCAATTGGGCTGCAGCCAAACCACACAAATTCAGCACACTCTGGCTCCTTAGCCGAGCTAAACTCACACAAAAACACACACACATATCTGCAGAAGGCACACGCATCGTCACAGACACCAACACTTAAACACAGACACTAAAAACAGATTACTGACAATTTTCTACGTGCATTTCTATTTACTTAAATCAATGTTTTATCAATGGTTTTATTTTAAAGACTGATTGAGAGAACCAATTTTAGAGAAAAGTTCTATAAACTAAATAGGATAGGATGGGGGGAAATTTTGAGTGGGGGCCCCCCTTTGTCTGGATAACCTGATACTTTAAAACATTAATTATTATTATTATTTTTTTATTCATTTATTTATTTATTTATTTATTTTTTTGTAACAATTGAGTGAGTTTGACACTTTAAGTAATCTTCTCTTCCTTCCCGCGGTCTCCGGCAATCTCTCCCCGCGCGCACACACACACACACTCTCCCGTCCCCACAGGACGGAGCCTTTGGGTAACACACACTCACAGACAGACACACAGAACAAAACACTTGAGCTCACACACACAGACACAGAGACGCAGCCTCTTTAAGACTGCTCACCCACTTACAAAGAACTGCAGTTTATTCTCAACTTAAGACGTTAAAACAACAGCTTTTAACATCTCGCTTTGCCAAATACGAAGGAACACCTCCAATTTACGCTCCCATGGGAATCCGAATCACGGCAAAGCCGCGCGCATACGGCTATTACAGCCAACATAAACGGCAGCTGCCAACATAAATGGCGCCAACAGACCACGGCTTTATACCAATCGAGCACAGTGACTCCGCGAATGAATCGCAAAAAAGACAAACCACGGCTTTAAGCCAATCGAATACAGTGACTCCGCGAATGAATCGCAAAAAAGACAAACCACGGCTTTAAGCCAATCGAGTACAGTGACTCCGCGAATGAATCGCAAAAAAGACAAAACAAAAACACGGCTTTATGCCAATCGAGTTCACTGACTCCGCGAATGAATCGCAAAAAACACAAAAACACACTCACAGACCCTTCTTTCAGCGCTGCTTCTGACTTGCAATCTGTCAGGAAACCTTTCAAGCAGCAGAAAAAACCAGGAAGCTGGCTGTTTCTGCACCAGATCTGGGTTTTACAGCTGTTCTCCAATCAAACAAATTTATGGCTGTCCAGCCTAGAATTTCCTTTTAATACATTGTACAGCTGAATTCACACGTGTGAATGTTAAAAAACGCTGTCCAAATAGACACCGTCTCCCGACTCAAATGTTTATTTAAAAATAAAAAGGAAGAGAGCAGGGATTTTAATCCTCCAGACCTTGCACCCAGAAAGAAAGGCCAAAGTTATGAACAATAAAATATGCTCACCTTGGGCCCTATTTGTTGGTCTCTCTCTCCGGATGCAGAGCCGGAGGCCACCCTCTGCTCACCCTTCGTGGTCGCCAAAATGTAGAGGGTTCAGTTGTTTGGAAAGAAGATAGTCAGGAGTCGGATATCTTCGAACAGCGTGGGGATCTTTATTGACGATCGACACATACAGACAGCCATCTGAGTACAAAGCCCCCCTGCTGTAGCCTGAAATATGTTCCTTGTAAAGACATCAAATAAATTACAATTTTTTAATTATTAGAAGGTCAACATTTCAACTACAATTGATAAGTACATGAAAACATCAAATTGTATAAATACATTTTTATTCACAGTGCTGTAAATGCTTTAAATTTGTACTTTTTAACTGAATAAGCTTCTAATCTTAAAGACACACTTGACAGTTTTGCTTGCTTTTAGCACCCCCTAGTGTCTGTTATTAATTATCTGTGGTCAAAGCAAAAATTAAACTTATCTCATTGTTGTGCGTTCGTCTTTTTAACACTTTAATCCAGTGGTTCTCAATTAGTGGGGCAAAGAGCTGGGGTTGCGCAGCGGACGCACCCAACCCCCCCACCCCCACCCCGCTCGGAGCCTCCCCACGGAGAATACAAGGGTGTTCCAACCTCCACTGTCAGTTCAATAAATGAGGATCACAGACTGATTTGTGAACATAGAAAAAGTCCAAACATGATTTTTATTTAATGGAAAGGAAGTGCATGTGTTAGATGGACAAGAAATTTAGATTTTTCTTACTTTTTGTTTCGCTTTATATTTGTTGTTTGTTAGAGTGACGTATGAACGGCCTGAATTAAACATTATGTTAAAAAGAAGCCTCATCTTTGTTTCCCTGCGGTTCCCACCATAGTGGTATTTTATTTAACTAAAATGTTTTTTAACACAACTTCCTTTATTTCATATATGAGAAATTGAAAGAATCGCTGCTGCATTTGGACACGCTAAGGTGGGCGCATTTGCTCGTAGCCAGAGGCCGCATGATCCATTTTCCCTTCATTTTCATTTTAAAAATAATAATAATAAACATTCAATAAAACTGTTAAATATCCATTCTTTCTAATTAATATTTAGTCCAAACAAGCTGACCAGAGTGCCCCAGTACCATATAAACAATGCAGTTAAACATCCATCCATCCATCCATTTTCTGCCGCTTATCCGGAGTCGGGTCGCGGGGGCAGCAGTCTAAGGAGGGAAGCCCAGACCTCCCTCTCCCCAGCCACTTGGGCCAGCTCCTCCGGGGGAATCCCAAGGCATTCCCAGGCCAGCCGAGAGACATAATCTCTCCAGCGTGTCCTGGGTCTTCCTTTGGCTCTCCTCCTGGTTGGACGTGCCCGGAAAACTTCACCAGGGAGGCGTCCAGGAGGCATCCTAATCAGATGCCCGAGCCACCTCAACTGGCTCCTCTCGATGTGGAGGAGCAGCGGGTCTACTCCGAGCCCCTCCCGGATGGCCGACCTTCTCACCCTATCTCTAAGGGAGAGTCCAGCCACCCTGTGAAGAAAACTCATTTTGGCCGCTTGTATCCGCGATCTCGTTCTTTCGGTCACTACCCAAAGCTCGTGACCATAGGTGAGGGTAGGAACGTAGATCGACCGGTAAATTGAGAGCTTCGCCTTTTGGCTCAGCTCTTTCTTCACCACGACAGACCGGAACAACGCCCCCATCACTGCAGACGCAGCACCAATCCGCCTATCGATCTCACGCTCCACCCTTCCCTCACTCGTGAACAAGACACGGAGATACTTAAACTCCTCCACTTGGGGCAGGACCTCGTCCCTGACCTGGAGAAGGCATTCTACCCTTTTCCGACTCAAGACCATGGTCTCAGATTTAGAGGAGCTGATTCTCATTTTATTTACTTATTTAATGTAAATGTTTGTGCTATGTTTTATATTGTATGCATTGACTGTTTTACTTATTTATGCAACCTCTTGGCCAGGTCATGTTTATAAATGAGAAGTTCACCTGGATAAATAAAGGTTAAATAAATAAATAAATAGTGTGAGTCACGATTCTCGCTGAAGAGTTCTGCACTTATTGTACACGATGGAGCTCCTTCTTGTTCAGACTTGAAAACAAGCTGTTACAATAGCCCACTGTTACAAATGCCACTGTTCTGCTTCAAAGTACATTAGCCATGATATTATGACCACAATAACGTGAGACCTTGTTTCACCATCCTGAGAGACATCCACTCCATTAGACCTACCTGAAAGTCACAGGTTGTCCATCATCTCAAATCATCATCAATACATGAGTATTTGGAATATATCATCCTGCTCAAACAGCCCATTCGCATGAGTTAGAATGTATCACTGAAGGAATGCTGCTTCATTTGCACCAGTGCTGTGCTCGGTTAAACATTGTACCTACAAACATAAAGATTTTAAAGTAGAACATTTCTAATTTGTTGTTGAAAGTCAGAAATATTCATTAAGTTGAAGCTTTCCTAAAATTATACAGTGAAAATTACACATTTCCAAATAAGGCTGCAACTAGGGATGCTCAATATTGGCTTTTTTACTGATATCCAATATACCAATACTGTCTGACTCTTAATTTCTAAAACCAATATAAAACAATACCGATATATGCAGGGTCCCCCTCTCATGAAACAGAACATCATTTTAGGTATCTAACATCACATATCTCCTATGTAAGTTAGTAATAGGTAAAAATGTCATGTTTAATTAGTCTCCAACAGCAGCTGAGTGACATTCTCCCTGAGATAATCCTGACAAACGCTCTGTGATGCCTTTAGACCAAAGATAATTATCGAATTCATGATGGGAATAAGTTTGATTAATAAGTTAATAATTAATACAAATAAATTAGTCTTAAAAATGGTTAAAAAGTTTTAGGTTTTGACAACGGATCAAAGTGAGACATCGCTGTTACAAACAATCTTTGTTATGTCCTCTGTGCAGAAACCTGACAGAGTGAGTTCTCTCACCTAAGACCTATCACTGACATGTTTTTCTACACTCACGTTGTTTACATTTAGGCAGAAACGAGCACGCTGAATGTGCTTTATACGTTCGTGCCTTAAAGAACATTCGTTCTTGTAACTATTGATGTGTTTAGGAAATGTTTGGACGTTGGTTACTTAGTTGATAAAATGTCAGCAGCGTACACATGCTAAGCTAGGCTAATTGCTAAGCGTGATGCTAAAATGTGTGTATTAGTAATGTATTTTGTCTTTTTCTGTATATTACAGTTATGATGATAAAACATTTATCAAGAACTTCAGATAAGAAAAGCAAGCCTTGGGTGAAGATTCTTCTTTATGTTTTAGTCGTTTGTTAGCTGTCTAGCTACATATAGCTACGTGCTGTGAGGACAGTGTACGTTTACTACATAGGGCAAATTTCTACTTCACAAGTTGTGGCAAATAAACTAAATTATCTCAAAAACTAAACCTCAGATTAGGGCTGGGCGATATGGACCAAAACTTATATCTCGATATCTTTTAGCTGAATTTCGATATACAATATATATCATGGTATTTTTCCTCCTGTAAAATTCTTACAAGTTAATCCTCTTCAAGCTGTCTTGAGAAATTGTATGCATGAATTCATCAGCAGATTAAATGCATAAAAATGTATTGATTCTTGTCCAACATTAACCTTAGTGCCATTCTCTATCAGTCTGAGCTTTAGAAATACCGATACAGCTGTCTGTTAACACCATAGACATAAAAAGATGGACAAATTCCTCCCATTGCTTTCTCTGAGACTTTGTGAAGCCAAATGGGCAGTTGTGATTGCCGCCATCTTGGCCTTGTCACACATCTCGTCACACCCAGACAATCCAAAAATGGGAAAAGAGGTGGAGCTGAGAGTGGGGCTGTGAGGGTGGTAACAAATGATTGACACCTGTAAACTGTGAACAAATGTAGCTATGAGCTAACCCGAAGCTACATGGAGCTTGGACCCAACAGGGGTAGCTATCCGGGTGGGTTGAGCAACTCAAAAGGGAAGCACGCATCAACCCAAAGAGCTACAGTCTTTCTCTCGTCTCCCTCAGAGAACTCCACAGTCAACCAGGACCACTAGAGCCTCACATGGGAGCCAGGTGAAGCTGGGTGGCTTCGCTGCCCTGGGAGACAGGAGCAGTCAGCCGCTTGTGTCTAGCAGCTGTTCCCGGTTGAGAGATGGAAGAAGCCGGCCGCCCACTGGAGCGGCAGATCCGCTTATCTCTGATCGCAGGACTGCCGCTGCATAAGGGAGCAACATAGTAACAAAACTCTGTAAACCCCCCTTTCTGCAGCGGTGACCTTGCTGATCTTTGACCGCGGTGGATCAGTGGAGCCTGGAAACCTGTTAGCCTCAACCAGCTTACCTAGCTTGAGTTTCAGTACCAAGCCAGCGCTACCAACACGTCATATTTGAACCCATCTTTGACCAAGCAGTGTTATGTTAAATGCACAGCATTTTACCTTATTCAATAAAGTACAGGAATATAATTTTACTTACTGATAAAAATGAAGCAGAGACTTCTTAGATGGTCTCTTAGTGCAATCAATACTACAGCTTGCCCTCTTTCAGTGTTTGCGAAAACTTTTCAGCCACGCCTGCCAAACTGGCAGACGTGAGAGCGTCTCACGCAGGACATTTTTGAACCATGTAGGACAATGTCCTCGCGGGCTTCAGATTTGTATCTATTTAACAGTGGGTATTGTAGTGACCTCTGACCTTTACATATTATACATATTTTTATTGTGACAATAATCTGTTGACATAATTTGAAAAAAGAACCATCAATGTGATTTTCTGCCAAATTCATAAAATGAGGATTAACAGAATATATCAGGAAATTATTAGAGATCATATAATTATTATAAAATATTATGAAACACCAGAAACAACATATTATATATGAAAATATTTCTAAATATTGTAATGATCCATAAGGGCTTTTTGTGACTGATGCTGTAGCCTGATGTTACTGTTCCTTTAAGAGACGCTGTGGCTGGTTGAGGTGAAACTGGAAGTTGGAGATGCGGGTTTATCTCAGCTGTTTGTTAAACTACTCTAATAAACTGCTGTTCAGGACAAAATGTCATTCTGTCTGACGTTTTAGTTAATCACAAACATCACAATATAAAGAAATTATCTTTTTCTTATTGGGGGCACTGTGCCGTGGTCCCCGAAATACCTAGAAACGGCCCTGGGTGTGGGACTGAGTTTTGAAGGTGATCTGAACTGTATCAAATAAAAAAATATTACATGCTTATAAATGATTATTATAAAATTACAAACGTGTAGTGGATATATCTACCTACATTTTCCTTTTCAAACACTGTTTTGTTTTTTATGCGACTATTTTCCTGTCCTGCTGTCTCTTAGCTGCATCTCCTCTCAATCCTCCAGAAAAACTGCTGCCTGGCTTCTTACTTTTAAATTCACAAGTTGCTTTTGAAATTAGCAGATCAAAAATAGCGGAATGTGCGGCCGCGCCAGTGAGGTGACGTCACTGAAGCACGGGAGATGATCCCTGCAGCAGCGGAGCGCGTCAGACACAAATGAAATACATAAAGTATGAGCAAACGTGAACGATCGTGTGTTAATTATGTTTTTTTTTGGTGGCGCCACTTTGAGAATGTTACTGTGGCCGTGTGCAGGACGCAGCTGCCCGGCGGAGCGCATCAGTAATCAGCGCTCTGCCGCTCTCCATCCTCTCTGCCCAAAAGAAGACCTGGTACGCTGAGAGTCCAAATAAATAATCTAATATAGGTAGAAACTGGATCTTTTGAGGGGGAAGCCAACGAACAGTCTGCAGTTTTCAGGAAGTTTATTTTATTTTGGCACGTTCAGAGAAGACGCACGGGGTCGGTCATAATGTCCGACGATTTAAAGTTTTTCGTCGGACAATATTAAACCACGTCGGTAATGTCCGACTGTCCGACGTGTTTTCGCAAACGCTGCTCTTTGTCCTAATAATTCCATGATTAACATCCAAACACGAACACACAAAGGACACAACTAAAGTTCAGAGAGTCAAAATGGCCGAACATCTATTAACATGAGGCTGAGGCCTTCCTTGGAGCTAGCCGCTAGCGCTAGCTCTGACGCTCATGCTAGCTGTCAATCAAATCTAATTCTTCATGATTTCAAGCATTTAATTACACCTAAATGGAAGAGTTACAAAACATTCACCCCCTCAGAGTTGTCATGACTGTAAACTAGACCTACTACCTAAAATGTTTTTTGAACCAGGCTGTAAACAAATTTAATCCTGCTGTGAAGTTGGCATTTTTAACATGGGAGTCAATGAGGATTTGCTCGCTTATGATGGCAGTCCCTAGTGGATGGGGGGGGGACTGCAATTTTTGTCACTTTCTGTTTGGCTTCAGGTCTGGGTCCCTGGGGTTCCCCCTTGGTTAACTCACACATAGGTTTTTAACTTTAGGTGTTTTACATGGTTCGTTTTTATACTATATTTGTAGCTGTTTTTAATGTAAAATGGACCTTGGGTCTGGAATAAAGAATCACTCAATCTATCTGTCTGTCTGTCTGTCTGTCTGTCTGTCTGTCTGTCTCTCTCTCTCTCTCTCTCTCTCTCTCTCTCTCTCTCTCTCTCAGTTAAGAGTTAGAGATGCATGTCTCAAATGTCCCACAGGCACTTTTACTTATTATACATTTATAATTAATATAAAATAATTGAAATTCTATCAAGAGGTAGAATAGAATAGCCTACACTTTATTGATCCCGCAGTGGGGAAATTCACTTGTTAAGACAGCACATACACTAATACAGGTAAATACACAAAGGTAGTAGGCTAGTGTGCCCTTCAGCAATTAAAAAAGGTGTCTTATATGTAGAGGTGGCTCTCATCCTATCATTCACAATATTACCAGTAATTATTTCTTGTCCACAGAAAAGAATCTATCATTTTAGGCTAAATTCATGATGCATCCACTACTCAGTCAATTACACTCCCGGTATTTTGGCCTTGCTGCTATCCATATCAGTTTCATGACTATGTGGGGGAGGGGTTTGGCCCGTCTCTCTCTACACAAACTGGATAAACAGGATTCTGCTTGGCTTCCACAAACAATTAACCAGCTGTTTCCTGATCAAGCAGACGTGTGACAATACATGTAATGACCGCTTAGAGACGGAACAAGCTAGCAGCTTGTATAATCATATCAATATAAATGTTAGTCATCTTGTTTCTTTTTTGAAATTATATCAATATTTTAAAAATATCGAGATATCACCCAGCCCTACCTCAGATCTGTCATATTTTAACATTTTGAGAGAAAGAAGTAGCTGAAGAGTCTGATGTATAATATGTGTATGGTATATAAAATTTGTGTCATTAAAAGATCATTAACCGACACTGATATTTTCTGATATTATATTTGAATTGGCCGATTATAATGGTAGACTGATGAGTCTCGTTCGATGGATGTTTAGAAAAGGGGACTCCGTCTGTCCTTGTGAGCCTGTCGGCGAGCCCCCGCAACCTACGCTGCACGTTATGTATCATTGCCCACTTTTAAGTGGTTATACGGAAATTCTTCAGCCTTTCTAGTGGTTATATGGTGTATACCTGCGTATAACGTAGACTACACCACTGGTTAAAGATAACGAGTGGGTGGGAATCCTGATGGGTGGGTGTCCTGGTTAATGTGCACCAGCTGATCTGATGTTCACATCCGAAGCACCAGGATCCTCAGCAGTGGCCTGAACATGCATGCTGGGTGGAGACTGCTACTGTCTACTTTCTGTAATAATATATCATCTCTTCTCATGGTTTTTGAACTCAGCTCTTGAAAAGATGATATTGGAATAAAGGATGTGACACCGTACAGCCAAACTAATCAAGTAAGGCTGTGAAATTGGTTTGTTTATCATATGCATTTAGTTACATCATAAGCAAGGTCCTGGCTGTTGCATTGTGGGTAAAAGCATAATGAAGTAGATGTGAGATTTGCCAGAGATCAGTACTCATTCCCTGCACGCCGCTCTGGTCTGTCTCCCAGTGTGTGCTAACTGTCAGGTGTTGAGAGCCATTTTTTTCTGTCTGCTTTTGATTTCTTCTCTCATGGGTGTTTAAATAAGCAGCTCAATTGTTAGTGACAATCAGCCGCTCTGGCTCTTTGAACAGACGGTTTGATTTAATTGTGCGGCTGTCGTTTATTATTCTGGAGCAGCAACCGCCCTGGTGAGGCCTGGGCCTGATCAAGTAACTCAGAGCCCCCCCATCCCGGTTTTGTCTAAATCCTCAATACAAATTGCAATGTTTCGGCTCTCCCAGTGGGGCCCATTACTGCCTGTGGGGCATTAAAGATCGTTAATAGTGCTGTCAGAGAGAGTGAGGGAGAAAAGGCAGCTAAGAGGAGGGAGAGTGGGGAGCAGCGGCGAGTTGCTTAGCTGCTCATAAATGGGACATTAATACATCTGCTTCATTAATGTTGCCTCGTGTTTGATGTTTGTTAGCTGGCAACTTTAATGATGTAGGTTTGAGCCGACGGGGCGCTTGACTAAATGTGATTCCTTCAATTAAGTAGTCAGGCTTCTTTTCTTTTGGGAAAATGGTTAGAGAGGGAAAACTACTGCCTAATTATGAACTGAAAACCATCAGTTTTGTGGCTCCTGTTACCCCCCCCCCCCCCCCCCCCTTTTTTTTTTGTTGTTGTTTCACTCTTCAACTGTCAGCAACTGATTGCAGCTCTGAATTAATCAGGAATAGCCCCCACTATGCTATCTATCTTTCACTGATTAAGCTGAACTTTTGTAATCAGTACATTTAACTTAATCATTATCATTACCATGTGCTGTATGTTAATGGATATACAGGGCATGAAAGTCAGCCTTTAGTGCAAATGATGAAATTACTACTATTGAAGTACAACTGTACCTTAATTACAGCCTTGGAAATTTAACATGCAGAAAACATGAAGGCTTCAGATTACCCACTCCACCCCCACTGTAGATTTTAAGGCAAAAATCAGACAAAAGCACATTTAGTCTGCTAACTGGGGCTTTCTGTCTTTGCACAAAACAAGACAAAACATTTGTTCGTTTTTAAAAAGACAAGTAGTGCTTTGTTCACACCTTGTATTTTCTAGCAGCGTTTAGAGAAAGTAACCAAACCATTAAACTGCATGAATGACCCCTGAAGAGGCTCTGGGTGGTGCCGTGTTTATTTCTGGGTAATGCATGAGCTGCTGCAGCTGGAATCAAACAGGATGATGAGGGTTTCTTGAGTGGTTAGAGCTGTAAAAACTTAATGGAGGAATTAATTTAATCTGCTGCTCAGCTGAATTTAGATTCATGAACAGAATGTTGGTCTTTATGAAAGCTGAGTGTATATGGAAACAAATGTTTAACATAATCCAAATTATTAAGCATTAGCAGAAATGCATTTTCATTTTTACTATACAACTGCTAAATGTGACTCACAAATAAAAAAAATTTAATTTTCTTCTTCATCAGTGCTCATTCTGTGCCTTAATGAAAAGGATAAATAAAAAGACATTTAAGATTTTATTTTCAAATAACACTCCAGAAAAAGTGTAACAAAATTCAATTTGAAATGTCAAATTTGAAAATGAAAATGCATGAGCAGAAATGCTTTTTCCATTTCACTATACAACTGCCAATTGTGCCTCACAAACGAAACGAATAAGCTATTCTCCAAACGTCTTTTTAATTTTCTTCTTCAACTTTACTCATTCTGTGAATTAATGGAAAGGATAAAGGGGAATTGCTTTTTCATTTTCATGCCCACCCCGCAAAAAGTGTTTCATAATTCAAATTAAATTCGTAATCCTAAACGACACAGGAGAGTGACGTCACTGCCAGCCTAGCTCTTCTTCCCAGTCTGACCGCAGTACGCATTCAGTACACTAGGGGGAGTTGTGTACATTGACATGAAGAAAACACCCGGCTGGCTGCTTGAGCTCAGAAAATGCTGCCACATCTTGGATTGGTTCCCCTGGACTGTTGAGAACAAGGCTCGGGTATTTACTTTTCACAAGTAAGTTTGAGCTGTTTTTTTTTTTTTTTGTATTTTGTAAATATAATATTTCTGTACTGTATTTGTATCCACCAGCACATCTTAGCTAGCTAACGTTAGCTTCATGTTTACTGCCGGTGGTCTCCTGGCACTAAGGCTAACAGAGACTTTATTAATCATTTATTCCAAAACACTGATTTAGATTACAGCTGACACAAGAATGCTACTGCTAAAAAATAAAACAAATATGACTGGTATCAGGTATATCTCATGTCTCAGACCCTCCCCTCTGACTGGAGAACTTTAGCTAACAAGCTGCCATGCTAACATGCTAAAACAGGACTGTATGCAGTGTTGCCAACTGCCTTCGACAGAAAGTATATATATATATATAGATATAGATATAGCTATAGCTATAGATATGTAACCCTTTAGCTCCCTCTGTGTCTCGGCGGCTTGGAGAAGACACCCTGACTCTGCGTTGTGTTTGGATGTGAAGATAGGGTTGTGTTCCAGATGGAAGCAAACGACACAGAGCGCAGGATTGTGGCAAAACCTTGCAGTGCTTTATTCATCCAGCAATGAGTAAACTTTCTACAGCACCTTGCAAGCAGCAAAAGAGAACTGCCATTAAACTCAAAATAAGGAAACACTGGCACATAAACAGAAATATGAAATAAAAATAGCCTATACTGAACTTAAAACTCAAATAGATATTGTTACATTTATTCAATACTCGACATAAAACATTGTTTAGCCCATTTCCACATGTTTCTGCTTATTTTACTGGAGAACACAGCTAAGATGGTGCTTACCTTGCAAGCAGCAAAAGAGAACTGATTAGCACATGGTGAGCTGCTCACAAAGTGTCTAAGCTACGGTGTCGCTGACAGGACAGAAAAAGTGCAAAACTCAACAAAGAACAGAACAAAAGCGCCATCTGCTGGTGCTTGCAGGCCACTACCTTACATCCACCCCCTGCTCGTTTGATGGCGTCCCTGTCATCAGGCTTCCCAATATCCCAACCCAAAGAACATATACTAAAACCCAAAATCTGGGTAAACCATGAATAAACAGAATGTGTGCAGCCTATTACTGCCAAATGTAATTGGTGGCTGAACTTAAAAGTGAATGGGTATCTGAACAACCCATTTTAGGCTCTTCTAGCTTTTTCCCTTTGCCACAGTAGCCAGCCCCTGTTGATCTTCTGCCGCTGTTTTTCAGTCCTACTGACTTGTGTTTTATACAATAGTCTCTGTGGAGGGCGCCTGGTCCTTGGGGGATTTCTTTTTGGTCCTCCAAAGCATTGCAGTCCAACAGATGCATCCTGTGTTGTAGTGATTTCCCGAATCATTGCCCGCTTTGGATGTGCTGCTGGCTCCTCTTCATCAGTCCTCTCCCCTCCACTGAACCACTCTGGCTCTGGGACTTCTTGGGTGCCTGTGCTGGCACTCAGCTCATCGGTTTCTGACTCCTGTTCTGTCAGGTCATTATCTTCTTCAACCGGTATGAACATACACTGTGTGAGTAAGTTTCGATGGACAACTCTCTCTGCCCCTCCATCTTCAGGTTTTATCACATAAACTGGAACATCAGGCTGTTTTTTGATCACCATGTATGGATGGGGCTCCCACTTGTCACCCAACTTCTGCCGCCCCTCCACATGGCACACTCTAACCAGTACCCTGTCACCCACATTAAAAGCTGGGCTATTTGATGTTTTGTCGTAATGCTTTTTCTGTTGCTCTTTGGCCTTCTGAGATGTCAGAGTTGCCTGCGCATAAGCTTGTGACAGGCAATTGTGTAGCTCCTGCACATACTCACTGTAACCTCCTTCATTACCTGGGTTGGAGAGTCCAAAAAACAGGTCTATGGGGAGCCTGGGATGCCGGCCAAACATCAGGTAGTAAGGAGTGTACCCTGTTGAGTCATGCTTTGTACAGTTATAGGCATACGTGATGGCGTCCAAGTGTTCATGCCACCTGGCCTTTAGAGGGGGTTCTAGGGTTCCCAGCATGTTCATTAGAGTTCTGTTGAACCTTTCTGTCGTCCCATTACCCTGTGGGTGGTAGGGAGTAGTGTGGGTCTTGGTGATCCCCATGCACTTGCATAGTTCCTTCACAATTGTGCTTTCAAAATTGCGCCCTTGGTCAGTGTGCAATTTTGCAGGAAGTCCAAATCGGCAGAAGAAGTTCCTCCACATTACTTTAGCCACTGTACTCGCTTTCTGGTCTTTGGTAGGGTAGGCTTGTGCATAGCGAGAGAAGTGATCTGTGACAATGAGCACATTCTCAATGCCTCCCTTAGACTTCTCTAGAGAGAGAAAGTCAATGCACACCAGATCCATTGGAGCGCTACTCTGTATGCTAACTAGGGGGGCCCTTACACAGGTGGTTGGAGTTTTTCTAAGGCAGCATCTCACACTGCTCACACCAAACTTTAACTTCCTGTGACATGTTTGGCCAATAAAACCTCTCTCTAATCAACTGTAGTGTTCTTTCAAATCCTAGGTGTCCTGAATCGTTGTGTAGAGAGGTTTTCACTGCTTCTCTTTGCTTTTCTGGCAGTACTAACTGCTCAACCACCCCCCTTTGGTTGTCCTTGATGCTACGGAACAGTATGCCATTTCTCACTACCAACCTTCTCCACTCCTTTATGAGGAGGCCCCCATTTCTCCCTAACTCTGTCCTGACTTCACGGGTGGGATTTTTGTTCAGGCTCTTCAAGTACAATACTGGGCCGATGAGTGGGTCCTCCTTCTGCCCAGCCCGGGCTTCCTGCATTGTCATGGCTGGGAGTGCATCCATCCCTACCTCCCCATAGAGCTGACTGGGCGCAGGGGACTGGACAAGATTGGGTAGGTTTTGGCTGATTGAGTTATTTTCTGTACCATGTGACTCCTGATCCAATTGGTTCCCAACTGGTTTGGGCTTGGTGGTCCCAGCCCATTGGGGGTAAGAATGTAAGACCTGACTGACCTCCTGGCTGGACAAGCGGGAGAGAGCATCAGCATTTGCGTTGTTCTGTCCCCTCCAGTACTGGTTGTCAAAGTCAAAAGGGGACAGTTGGGAGACCCATCGCTGACCAGTGCCGTCCAGTTTGGCTGAGGTCATAATGTATTTGAGGGGATTGTTATCAGTGAGAACTAGAAAGTGTCGGCCATAGAGGTGGTCGTAAAACTTCTCAGTGATAGCCCACTTTAGGGCCAAGAACTCCAGTTTATGTGTCTCTGATGGACTCAGGCCCCGGCTAGCATAAGCTATGACCCTCTCTGCCCCGTTTTGGATCTGAGCTAGTACCGCACCCAGTCCCCCTCCAGACGCATCAGTCTGGAGCACAAAAGGCTGGTTGTAGTCTGGGTAGCCCAGCACTGGAGCTGCAGTCAGCATCTCTTTCAAAGTCAGAAATGCCACCTCACATTCATCAGTCCACACAAAGGGAGGGAAGGGTCCAGTATTTTTTGATGCGCCCTTCTTTTTCTTTTTGGGGTCGCCTGAGGTGAGGCAGTATAAGGGGGCAGCCAGAGCAGAGTAGTCCTTTACGTAACGTCTATAGTATAGATCTGGCACTCAGAATCTTCTGGTGGTCCCTAGAACGAAGCTGAAGTCCCGTGGTGATCGGGCTTTTTCTGTGGCAGGCCCCAGACTGTGGAACAGACTTCCTGCAAATGTTAGGGCTGCTCAGACTCTGAGTCATTTTAAGATTTTGTTAAAGACGCATTTTTATGAGCTGGCTCTTAATTAGTAACAAATGAGGTGTTTTTTTTTTTGTTTTTTTTTTTTGTCTCTTTTTGCCTTGTTTTGCGTCATTTTAGGTTGTCCATGATGGTTTTTATCAGGGATTGTCCTGGACATTTTGATTCATTTATTTTAATCTTATTTTATATTTTAATATAGTCGCTTTGTTTTTATTGAATTTTTATTATTTTTAACTCTTTTACTGTTATTTGTTTTTATGCTGTGAAGCACTTTGGTCAGCAACTGCTATTTTAAATGTGCTATATAAATAAACTTGACCTTGACCTTAAATCCTAAGAATTGCAGGACCTCTTTGCGGTTAGTGGGTCTCTTCCAGTTCCTCACCTTGCTGATCTTCTCCGGGTCTGTTTTAATTTCCTCTGCTGACACCACGTGGCCTAAATACTGAACCTCCTTCCTCACCAGTTGACACTTTGATGGCTTGAGCTTAAGACCATGTTCTTTCAGCCGGACAACGACCAGTTGTAGCCTTTCCAGGTGTTCCTCAAAGGTTTTGGAAAAGATTATGAGGTCATCAAATGGTAAATGGTAAATGGCCTGTATTTGTATAGCGCCTTCTTAGGGTTCTACAACCCCCCAAGGCGCTTCACAACACAATCAGTCATCCACCCATTCACACACACATTCACACGCTGGTGGGGATGAGCTACGATGTAGCTACAGCTGCCCTGGGGCGCACTGACAGAGGCGAGGCTGCCGTACACTGGCGCCACCAGTCCCTCCGACCACCACCAGCAGGCAAGGCGGGTTAAGTGTCTTGCCCAAGGTACACACAGCAGCATTCTCTGGCCGGAGCCGGGATTGAACCTGCAACCTTCCGATTACTGGACAACCCGCTCTACCTCCTGAGCTACTGCTGGTAGATCAGCAGCTGGGTAAAGTTTAGGTCTCCAAAGCAGCAGGTCATAAGTCTCTGAAATGTGGATGGGGCATTTTGCAGCCCAAACGGCATCCTATTTGCCTCAAAAAGCCCCATGGGGGTACTGAATGCAGTTTTGTGCTTATCCTTCTCTGCCACTTCTACCTGCCAGTAGCCTGACGTGAGGTCCAGTGTAGAGAAATACATAGCCTCTCCTAATGCCTCCAGAGCCTCTTCTATCCTTGGCAGGGGAAAGGCATCTCTCGTGCTGCATGCGTTGAGCTTTCTGTAGTCAATACAGAGTCTCAATGACCCATCCTTCTTGGTCACCACCACCACTGGGGACGCATAGGGGCTCTTACTAGGCCGGATAACCCCAGCTGTCTCTATGTCTCCCAATAATCTTCTTACATCTTGCCACTGAGATGGGGGGATTTTTCGATATGGCAGGCGAAACGGTTTAGAGTCCACCAAGGGAATCTCATGGTGTATAATTGTTGTGTGTCCGTAGTCCAAAGGGTGTTGTGAGAAAACCCCTTCATTCTTTCTCACCAGCTCTTCCAGTTGGATCCACTGTTCCTCATTGTCCACTGCTGCTTGGCTTAAGTCCACTCCAGCACCAGCAACCACCTGGCAAAGGCTCAGACATGTTTCCGCTCTTCCCTCACCACCTTGATCCAGTTCTTTACTGTGGGTGAACTCTACCACATTGTCTATCAAAAATACATTGGCCAGCTGAGTGTGAGGTTTAATGGTAATATCCTTCTGGGATATGTTCGCTACTCAGACCAGCACATGCCCCTTCTTGACATTAGCAAGAACTTTTGCCACCAAAAGGTCGTGCTGTAGCGACAGAGAGGGAAGGCCTTCAATCAGGGCCGTATATGTCTTATTTTGTGGGCCAAACCTGACTCTACACTGCAGGTCTCTCTCGTGGGCACCTGGGATACATAAGGGACGACCAGTGTACACAGCGGGGCCTACCCTACTCTCAGTCTCATCTTTTTCTGAGTCCCCCACATCAGCCAGGGCTGTGTACCACTCTGGGTGGCTTTTTCTGATCTGCTGGAGAAAATTTTGTCTGTAAGCCACTTGGAGATTGATTTTAGAGGCCCGAATCACATTAGTTCCAACTAGCAGAGGGACTGAGGTGCGATAGTCAGAGTCTGCGACCACAAATGTTGGTACCGTCATGCACTCTTCCCCAAGTGCCTTCAGGTCGATTTGTAGCTGTTGGCAGGGTAAACGCAGCAGCAATGTCCCAATGCTATTGGAGCCGATCCGTCAAACAGACTGCTCTGGTCACTCTCAGTATTTACGTGACTTTTCCTCTTGTGGCATAACAGCTCACTTCATTAATCACGTCTTCTCCACATCCGCGACATCCGCGTGTGACGCATCAGATTACATCATCGAGTGACAGGTGAGCCATCCCTCTTATTACTTTCCACTCACTCTGATTGGAAACACCTGTGGACACACCTCAACAGTAGCACACCATAGTGATGAACGCTTTGGCCAGCTGCACCTTCGATACTTATCTCAGATGGCTGCAGCACCCGTTCTCTAAGAATGGGGTGGTTACACCAGTAGCTGTGGGTAATACTTGTGACCTGGGACCCTGAGTCAATAAGGGCTCTGCACTTTAGTCCATTTATCTCTACCTCTCCCTCAGTCCTGGGACCAACCAATGGGGTTCCAACTCTTCCTTTTCCAGCATGGTTCTCATGAGTATGGGGACCTCTCTTGATGCCTACGGTTGCCCCTGTAACTGCAGGCTTCAGGCGTTTAAATCCTGGTCTGGAGGGCAGGAGTTCCCCTCAGGAGCTGCGGCCTGAAGCTGCGAGGCCCTAAGTTGATCCACAGCTAGGTTTGCTGCTCGACACACTCTGGCAATATGACCAGGTCTCCCACAGCGGTGACATGTAACCGCTTGGCTCTGGTTCACTGTCCGCCTGGCTGACTGGTCTGAGGTTGGAAGCCTGGGAGGAGGGGTTATTCTCGACTCTAGTTGGGTGAGTTTAACCATCTGTTCCTCCTGACTAAGAGCTAACTTCTTCACCAACTCAGTCAGTTCTAACAGGTCTGACGTGCGCTTCGCTTCCTCTGGCCTTATTGCTGCACCACCCACGACAGTTGTGTGCATCTGCGTGTACAATTTCTTTACCTTGTTTTGGGATTGCCACTTGTAATTTTCCCTAGCCATGCTTCTTAGCTCTGCTTGAAGTTCCCTAAAACTTAATAGCATGGGCTTCATTGGTGCGAGTCGTGTAAATAACTCCTCATCGCGCAGCCCTCTGAGGAACTGGCGAGTTAATTTACTGTCTCGGTCAGAAAAGGTTCCCCCTCCCTGCTGGCTTTCCTCTACCGCCCGTAATGTTGCCTCCAATGCAATAGCATAGGAGCAGGCAGACTCACCTGGCCTTTGGCTTCGTTCATAAAAGTCAGCCAGGGGGTCCCAAGAGCTCTGCACATCACCATACTCTGCCCTCAGTTCTTCAAAGGCCTTCTCTGGAGTCTGGTTACATGGGGGGAGATTCAAGACCAGTTTTCTGGCTTCTCCACTAAGGTGTCGCACCACTGTTGAGAAGCGGAGGTGGGCTGGAAGGTCTATGGCTTCTAACAGGTACTGCAGGTCTCGAATCCAATCCTCTACAAGCATTTTACTGTCAGAATTACCCGTAAAAATCTGGACGTTCTTCACCTGGTGTGTCTGCATGAAACTACCATACCCTACTGAGGGAGGCCTTTGCGTCTGATGCAGGTGTGGGGCTGCTGTGGTGTGTGGGGGGAGGCTTAGTGTTTCTAGGGTGGCCCCTGGATATCTATTAACGGTGGAGGCTAATGTTTGTGATTGCGGTGGGGTAAGCCAGGGCCCGGGGGCTACATGGTTCACACTCCCTGGGGGGACAGCCTGGTAGCCGGGTAGCAGCAAGTTTTGAGTCGGTCTATCAATGGGCACTTGCTGTGCAGGCATTGTCTCCTGACAGTTACCCTGGCCCCAAGATGTAGTGGGTTGGAGAACCTTGTGTGTGGTGTTTGTTGCCGGTATGGCTTGAGAGTTCCCTGGTGGCAACAAGGAAGGAACACTCTGGCCTGCAGTGGGCGGCATTGAGAGACTGACCTGGGGCCCAGTACTGTAGCGTGAATAACCTATGTAGGGTGAGTTGCTGGGCCTAAGGAGTTGATCCATTGGCATAGAGATGGTTTGGGGATATGCCTCCTTGGGTTGAGCAGGCTGGGTTCCGGCTTGGGTACCCCTGTGGTAGCTAAGGGGGGAAGGGTAGGTGCTTTGTGCAAGAAGAGAGAGCTGGTTGGCATAGCCTGGGAGCACTGGGGATGTATGAGCCTGTGGTACGGTATGATACCAGGGGGTGACTGGGGCTTGCTGCACTTGAAGTGCCAAGCTCTGTCCAGCATTGGTGGAGTCAGGTGGGGTGCTTGTGTAGGTGGGAAGCATGTTTTTTTTTTCTTAATATAGCTAGTAATTATACAAACAAGTGTGTCAATTTGTTGTTAATATGGGCTAATATACAAATTACTTCAAAGCTGGTATAAAAGATGGACAAACACTCACTTTCGAATCCAAACCCACATTCACTTGCATTAGCAATTTTAACTCAATTTTTTTTTTAAATTAAACAAATGTTCTTTGGTTCAGACTCACATGGGTGCTGTGGTCCCAAATAGTTCACCACTGAACTTTTAAAGGATACACCGTCCAAGTCCTTATAAGTCCATACTAATCAATGCTGGATGTTAGTCCAGTGACAGGAACAGGTGGTTATGCTTTGGTTGTTCTTGACTGTCTACCTTACTGGGCACTAGCAATGGAGGTCTGGATGCACCACAGTCCGGGTCACGGCACCAAAGTTGTAACCCTTTAGCTCCCTCTGTGTCTCCGCGGCTTGGAGAAGACACCCTGTGACTCTGCGTTGTGTTTGGATGTGAAGATAGGGTTGTGTTCCAGATGGAAGCAAACGACACAGAGCGCAGGATTGTGGCAAAACCTTGCAGTGCTTTATTCATCCAGCAATGAGTAAACTCTCTACAGCACCTTGCAAGCAGCAAAAGAGAACTGCCATTAAACTCAAAATAAGGAAACACTGGCACATAAACAGAAATATGAAATAAAAATAGCCTATACGGAACTTAAAACTCGAATAGATATTGTTACATTTATTCAATACTCGACATAAAACATTGTTTAGCCCATTTCCACGTGTTTCTGCTTATTTTACTGGAGAACACAGCTAAGATGGTGCTTACCTTGCAAGCAGCAAAAGAGAACTGATTAGCACATGGTGAGCTGCTCACAAAGTGTCTAAGCTACGGTGTCCCTGACAGGACAGAAAAAGTGCAAAACTCAACAAAGAACAGAACAAAAGCGCCATCTGCTGGTGCTTGCAGGCCACTACCTTACAGATATATATCTGTAATCACACGTTTGACTTTAATGAACTCATCTGCAGAAGTTTTTTAAACCATAGCACTGCTCCGGTGGCCTAGTGGTAGAGTGTCCGCCCCGGCACTGGGAGATCAGGGTTCAATTCCCGGTCGGGTCATACCAAAGACTTTGAAAAAATGGGACCCAATGCCTCCTCGCTTGACACTCAGCACTAAGGGGTTGGATTGGGGGGTTAAACCACCAAATAGTTCCCGAGCGCGGCCACAGCTGCAGCTCACCGCTCCCCACCATGGGGATGGGTCAAATGCGGAGATGTAATTTCACCATTGTGTGATGAATTCTTGGTACTTTAACTTTTCCTTACTTTGTTTCTCAGAAATTTTGGTTTCTGATCTTTAAGATTTTTAAAACATGTTAGTCTTTCTTAGGATTAAAAGGGAGGAAAATAAAAACTATTTTATTAGTTTAAATTATTAACTAGTATGATCCAAATGGCCCAGTGTGCTTTGATGTGTAAAATAAATTCTAAACGTATAAATAAATACCAGCTCCGGTGGCCTAGTGGTAGAGTGTCCGCCCCGGGACTGGGAGATCGGGGTTTGAATCCCAGTCCGGTCATACCAAAGATGGGATCCAATGCCTCCTCACTTGACACTCAGCACTAAGGGGTTGGATTGGGGGGTTAAACCACCAAATAGTTCCCGAGCGTGGCCCCAGGTGCAACTCACCTGTTCAGTGACAAAAATGTCCCAGTCAAAAAACATTTTAAAAATGTATACATTCATTTTGTTAAATTTACATTTGCATACAGTTTTTTAATCAACTTGTGTCCTGATCATAAAGAACAAATATTTGTATTGTGGGAAAGCATGGCAAGGCCGTGAAATATATATAAAATTTTTATATAAATGGTCTTAAAAAGGTCTTTAAAAGACTTGAATTTAACTTGAAGAAACTTGTAGGAACCCTGATTTTTGTAAACCTGTAAAAATATGAAATATTTTGAAATAAAACCATTTTTGATTGTTAAATAATAGTTCACACACATTTTTGTCAACACCATCAAATCTTGGTCAACACCGTCAGATGTATGTTTTTTAATTTTTTCAAAGAAATTGTTAATTCTTACTTCACTTTCTGGTCTTCATGTAATAAAGACACATCTGATCTACTGCCTCTTATGTCTTACTTATTTAAAGAACTGATTTTTAGTATGTTAACATTTTTAGAGACCCAAGTTTTCTCAAATGTGTAAAATTCAAATTCCAATTTATATCTTGAATGTTATTACATATACATGTAGCTAAAACCTTTTACAATATAGTTTAGAACTTTAGATTCTTGTTGGACTGCAAGAAATAAAAATGCATTCTTTTTAGTGTGTCTGACGGAGTTGAAATAAATCGAGTTCTAAGGATGCTCAAAAAAAGCGAATTTGTTAAAAATATGTTTTTTTATTTAGAACCTGCACCTTTACATGGTTATATAGCTTAGACTTTTCTCCACACAAATAGATAATTAAAATGAATATAGTGTATATTTTTTTTAAAAAGATTTTAAAACCTGTTTTGTCCTGACTCTCAAAAATGAGTGAGCTATAATTACAAACTTTGTACTATCAAACAAGGAAAGGACAGAGCAACGATTGGGAAAAGAGATACTAAACAAAAGACGGCAAACGAAAAAAATGGGAGGAACGCCGCGGCCCAGGATTGTGAGGCTGAAGCTAATGCTAACGCTAACTCGGTGCAGCAAGCAAGTATAGCAACAGTGCTACAAGAAATACGAGACTTTCGTAAGGAGACAAGCCAGACACTGAGTGACATCAAATCGGAGCTAATCACAATAAATACAAGAGTCACGGAAGCAGAAACCCGAATAGGAAACGCTGAGGATAGAGTTCAGGAAATGGAGCATACCCTGGGCAAAATGCTAAAAGTTATGAATCAGCAGGAGAGCAAACTACTTGATCTAGAAAGTAGGTCCTGACGGGAAAATCTGAGAGTGTATAATGTTCCCGAAGGATCAGAGGGACCCTCAATGATGACTTTTGTTGAGAAACTTCTCCACGACTGCCTGGAAATACCCCAAACAATGAACCTTGGCATAGAAAGAGCACACCGGGCACTAGCTTTGAATACCTCCAGGAGTTTGGAAGGAAAATCAAGATCAATAGTGATTAAATTCTCAAGCTTTAAAATGAAAGAGGAAATACGAAGAAAAGCCTGGACAAAAAAAAAGGTTTACATGGACAAGAGACAGATTTTTTTTTATCAAGACTACCCAGCAGCCATTCTTCAAAGACGCACGGAATATGCTGAGGCCAAACAGGTACTGAAACAAAACAATATCAGGTTCCAAACACCGTACCCAGCCAAGCTATGTGTGTTCTACGAGGATGGGACTCGAATGTATGAAAATGCGAAGGAAGCGACGATGGACAAGACTATAAGAGGGATGTCGGTTACAGTGACAACATCAAAGGAGAGCTTGACTGAGCAGTTGTCCAAAACAGCTTGGAAGATAATGGGAACGCAGCAAGGGATGGAAGAGAGCAGAGAAAAAAACATCAGAGACAAACTTCAAGTCTTCAGAAGAGAAAGTTACACCACACCTCAAGAACAGCGAAGTATTCAAAATTGTACAATGCCAACCTACGGTAAGACAGACATTCTATTTCTATCTTATTGCCCCATAATTTCAGATTTAAATTTACATGAGGGAGACAATCAGGACTTTTATTTCTATAATAGAAGTAAGCAATAGAGGCACTCTACCCTAAATTTCCACTGTTATACTGATGATACTCAGTTATATTTATCCATAAACCCTTATGAACCTAATCAGTTAGGTAGACTACAGGCTTGTCTTGAAGACATAAAATCTGGATGACTCTAAACTCTCTGCTGTTAAATCCAGACAAGACTGAAGTTATCATCTTTGGACCAGAACCTCAGAAAAGGAAACTGCTTAGTCAGTCACCTGATCTAAACGGTATTAAATTAGCCTCCGAGAACAAAGTGAAGAACCTTGGTGTAATCTTTGACCAGGACATGTCAGTCAAATCCCACGTTAAACAGGTTTGTAGGATTTCCTTTTTCCACCTTTGGAATATTGCTAAGATTAGAAGCATCCTTTCCAGGAGTGATGCTGAAAAACTGGTTCATGCATTTATTACCTCAAGATTGGATTGGAGAAATCACAGTGTAGCCATAGAAACACTACTTGATATATGTGGTGTGTGTGTGTGTGTGTGTGGTGTGGGGGGGGGGGGGGGGGGGGGGGGTGCGTGTGCCTGCTCTGTCTTCTCAATCCCCAGTGAGTCGTAGCGGATGGCTGCTCATACTGAGCCAGGATCCTCTGGAGGTTTCTTCCTGTTAAAAGGGAGTTTTCCTCCCCACTGTCGCTAAATGCTTGCTTAGTATGAGGATTGTACCAACACAAGTCACACTAGTCAGTGTCTTGATGCAATCTGCTGGGTCCCTTATATAGGAAACTTTTTTACTGATTGGCTTATGAACTGAACTGTATTGGAATGTTTACTTTGTGAAGTGCCTTGAGACAACTCTTGTCGTGATTTGGCGCTATATAAATAAACTGAATTGAATTGAATTGATTACTGCAATTCATTACTATCACGAGGTCCACAGAATGTAGTCAAAAGTCTTCAGCTGGTCCAAAATGCTGCAGCTAGAGTTCTGATGAGAATTAAAAAGAGAGACCACATCTCTCCTGTTTTAGCTTCCCTACATTGGCTGCCTGTTAAATTCAGAATAGATTTTAAGATCCTCCTTCTCACATATAAAGCTCTTAATAATCAAGCTCCATCATACATCAGTGATCTGATTGTTCCATATTTTCCTAACAGAGCACTTGGCTCTCAGACTGCAGGTTTACTGGTGGTTCCTAGAATATCTAAAAGTAGGATGGGAGGCAGATCTTTTAGCTATCAGGCTCCTCTACTGTGGAACCAGCTCCCAGCGTTAGTGCGTGAGGCAGACACCTTGTCTACTTTTAAGACTAGGCTCAAAACGTTTCTATTTGATAGGGCTTATGGTTAAATTCTGATGTTAGCCCAGGTTTAGACGAGTGGGAAGCAGAGGGAGGTGGAGTGTACAGAGGGGACTACAGTCGTTAAAGACTTTTCTCCCTGGCCCTGCCTCCCACATGCCTCCATCTAAAAGGCTAGGTTATCCTGAGTTATCTCTGTAGTTATGCTGCTATAGGCTTAGACTGCTGGAGAACATACTGACCACTTTCCACACTCTGCTACTTTCTTCTACCACCACTCTCTAATTGCATTATTTCCTGTTATTTCAGCTGTTAACTTTATTTTCTCTCTAAGTGTTTTTCTCCCCAGAAGAAGCTACACGGGTGTTCTGCTGAGCTGTGGTGGCCTCATGGAGGGGCCCATCGGCTGGCACACTGCTGCCAACCACTTAACATTCTCACTCTCCTGATATTACATCTTACTTTCTTTAACATAGAATGTGCTACTATTAGTTCACCTATTGAATTAATTATAGATTCACTCAAATAAAGACAATAAAGTTTCTCTTACTAAATAGAACTACTACTAAGAAATCACAGTGTAGCCATAGAAACACTACTTGATATATATGGTGTGTGTGTGTGTGTGTGTGTGTAGGGGAGGGGTACATGTGCCTGCTCTGTCTTCTCAATCCCCAGTGAGTCACAGTGGATGGCTACTCATACTGAGCCGGGATCCTCTGGAGGTTTCTTCCTGTTAAAATCAAAGAGCTTTCAAATCTAATTCTCTACATAAGAAAGTTAACATACTATTAAAAGAGGTTGAATTGATTAATGTATGGAGAGACAAATTCCCCAACAGGAGAGACTATACTCACTATTCACCCCCTCATAACCTTTACACCAGAATAGATTATTTTTTGACATTTGAGAAAGATAAAGATAAAATTCAGACTTGTGAAATAGGAACAATAGATATGAGTGACCATGCTCCAATCAACTTATTAGTTGATTTAGAAATATGCCCCAAAGTCTCCACCTGGAAACTAAATTCTAGTCTACTAAAAGATACCAATATTAGGGGACAAATCAAGAATGAGATCTGAGAATTTCTAGAAATAAACAACAATGGTGAAGTATCTCCCCCTATACTTTGGGACACACTAAAGTCTGTTCTGAGGGAAAAACTTATAACAATCGCATCATATAAGAAAAAGACACACGCCAAAAAAGTAGAAGATTGACGTTTTTTAAACAAAAATACTATGAAAGTGGATCACAATCAATGAGAATACTGGTGTGGCATAATAGGGTAAGCTTAAGGTGATAAAAAGAACAAAAACGCCATCTAGCGAATTGCACCCTAGGAATGAGTACTGTAGGCCATTCACTCAAGAAGTTACCAAAACTGGTGGTTCCATTCTCCAAGTTTATTTCACAAAATTAAAAAAAACAAATAAAAGCTCTGAAAAAGGATCCAATATTCTTAAAAACAGCCAGTTGGAGCTTACCAGATGGGGCTAACTAAAAAGGGAAGTAGTGAGCATCCACCGCCACCAGGACACCCGTGAAACACTACACACGTGAAGACGAAAAAACCCCCACCACCAACGAAACATCACGCCACACAAGGAGGGGAACAGGATGCCACACCAGGGGGAAGAACCACACCCACCGTCTCCAACTGGAAAAAAAAGAATAAAACACAATTAAAAACTATATCAATAAAAAAGAGGAATAAACGTATGTTACGACTCCACACGAGCACTGATCGTAGTCCTTCAGTGGTTACAGTCCTTTGGAGAGGAAAAGCGTGGTTTATAGCCTCAGCTGGATCCACCGATGGTACCCTCGGTAATGGTAAGTAATGGAAGGCAAAGAAAGTAGCATGACCACGTTAGCAATATTACCTGCAGGATGAGACGAGGGGGCGTGACCTTGTTTAGCAGACAGTTCAGCGTTCTACCACTGCTGAACGTCATTGGTCTTTTATAGTTGTACAGCCTGCTGGTGATTGGTTACCACTAATGACTGACAACACCTTCCACTAATCAGGAGAGGAAATGCTCTCCCACTACAATCTACCCACCCTTTTTAAATCGGCGTCCCGACGATTGATATAAAAAGGTAAATAACTATTTCCATGGTTGAAAAAGAGCTGCAACTAAATTACACGTGGAGGTAGATGAGTGAGCAAGTTCCTGTATTGGTCTATTGGCAGACAGTGGAAGATGATGGACATTAGGATGCTGACCTGCGGTCTGTCGTGCAGTTCTGCGCACAGATCTGGTAGACTCCTCCCCACTGCTCATTGCAGGAGTTGTCTTGGGAGGAAGCTGTAATGGTCCCTCCGCCGAAGGGGCTGCAGGGACAGATACTGCCACAGAGGAATCCTGGGTATGGTCACCAGCTCCAGATAACATAGAAGCAACACCTAAAACATCCTGTCCCCAGAAATGTCACTGTCTGGGTGAGGTTCTTCCACAGGTGGTGGACTTCCAACTACAGCGCAAAGCTGTATAATCTTGGCCTTCATCTGCTCGAACTCCGCAGGGTTGATCTTGGACTCAGTCATCCTGTCAGAAGGATTAGGTGACTGGTGGGAGTTGAGCTGTAGCATGAGTGGCTAACCCAGACGCGGACGTAACGAGCGTTGGGAGGCAGCCGACATGCAATTTAATCTAGGAACACCCGAGCGTAACTCGAAGGGAAACGGGAATGCTGTGATGTTCCAGAGAAAGAGAAAAGACTTACTCGTTGGCTGCGAGTAGCTGGATGGAGCTGGTCGCCTCGAAACTCTGATCATGGATACGAAGAAATGATGACTGAGTGAAGTGAAGGGGAGTCGACTTCCGTATATAGTCGCGGTCTGTGACGTAGGTGGGGAACGATGGGAATCCCGGCGAGGGGCTGCTGGGAGTTGCAGTCCGAGGTGGATGCCGGTTGGCTGGAGGAGGATGATCTGGAGGTTGATACTCTGACAGGTCTGACAGGACCCCACCATCTAGAATTCCAGGATAAGAGAAGGGTCCAGGATGACACAAGTCGGCTCCCAAGAGCGTTCCTCAGGGCTGTAATCAGCCCAGTCGACCAGGTACTGCCAGCCCCGACCATGGCGACGAGCATCCAGGATGTGCCGAACGTTGTAGATGGGGTCACCATTGAGGAGACGGGGAGGCGGAGGCGCCGGAGAGGGAGGTGGCTAAAGGGGAGAGACCACATAAGGCTTGAGCATGGATGTGTGAAAGGTGGGATGGATCTGGAGGCCAGCGGGGAGCCGCAGGCGATAGTAGACAGGGTTGATGACACGGTCAACAGTGTAGGGCACAAGGAACCGGGGAGAGAGTTTCCTGGACTCGGAACGAAGACGCAGGCCAGCCGTGGAGACCCAGACCCTGTCCCCGGGCTTGTACGACAGACCTGGCCGGTGGCGACGTTGGTGTTGGCGGGCATAGAGGGCATTGGCCCGGGTGATGGAAGACTGCCCCTTGATCCAGGTGTTTTTGCACCGCCTCACCATGGACTGCGGGGATGGTGACCTCTGGTTCCTGGTGGGCAAATAGTGGAGGTTGGTAGCCATAGCAGACCTCGAAAGGGGACATGTGTGTGGCCGAGGAGGTGTGGAGATTATGAGACAGCTCCGCCCAGAGGAGGTATTTAGGCTATTGAGACGTGTTAGGGATTTTCTCAATCAACCTACCCGGAATTGAGGAGATAAGAGACAATGAACCACACATGTAACCGTTTGCAAAGGGTGACAGACCAACTCAGGACAGTGTAGTCTGCCATCCCGATCTGGAGTCTCTCTTCCGTCTTGTCCTCCTGTGACGTCCAGATGGGTCCGCAAGTGCAGGTGACGGTCCATCACGTAGGTCTGTGGGCAGGGTGGAGCCCTGTCCCACCAGTGTGTTGCAGATCCAACTCCGTTCCATCTCCAGAGCCCCAGGCAACTGCTGCTGTTCCAAACTGTCCGTCAGGTGCTGAGAGGCAGATCACTGTCATGTAAGCCACCGTCATCACCATGGTAAGGCATCCTGTATGCCTGTAGCAGACGTCCATCTTCACCAGGTTTGAGACGCTCGTGACTTGTTGTCATGAGCCCCTTTGAAGCCTGGACTTTGTTGCCGCCCTAGTGGCGGTTAGGTGACTTCGATGAGTTGACAATGAGAAAAGGTGGATCCAAGATGGCCTCTCAGCAACTTCCAAAGCTGTGGGGGGAGCAGGACCCGAGACGGACCGTCCCAACGCGGAGAAATCCAGTTGTCTCGTTTAAGCACTTTGATCAGGACTTAATTTCCTGGTTTCATGACCTGTGTGGGCGAAAAAGCACAAGAGGGCTCTGCGAGATCATTGTATATTATGACTTGTTTCCTCAGAAAACCACAATGCCCTGAGTTTCAGAGCATCTAGTCATCACCTCATTAACAAAAATGTGTTCCATTGTTTGACCATTGTCTGACCTGATAACAGAAATAATTCCATAAGTAGGAAAAAAAATGATTGCACCACACCTTCGCCACTGTTAAAGCGTCACATTTCTTTGTAGGGTAAATTTCTGGCCATTTGGATAATGCATCTATCACCGCAAGGCAATATTTCACTCCATGCATCTGTGACAATTCAATGAAATCCATGTGTATGGTGTGAAATGGGTATTCTCATACAAATCAAACATTTCCGATAATAGTCTTTAGCAAAAGAAGAAAAGTTTACAGTGTGGAAAGACGTGTTTATCAACCGTCAAGCAGGATCTCATGTGTCAGGGTCTCAGAGCAGTAAAATGAAGTCTCCGGCAGAGGGTGTCTGACCTGATAACAGAAATAATTCCATAAGTAGGAAAAAAAATGATTGCACCACACCTTCGCCACTGTTAAAGCGTCACATTTCTTTGTAGGGTAAATTTCTGGCCATTTGGATAATGCATCTATCACCGCAAGGCAATATTTCACTCCATGCATCTGTGACAATTCAATGAAATCCATGTGTATGGTGTGAAATGGGTATTCTCATACAAATCAAACATTTCCGATAATAGTCTTTAGCAAAAGAAGAAAAGTTTACAGTGTGGAAAGACGTGTTTATCAACCGTCAAGCAGGATCTCATGTGTCAGGGTCTCAGAGCAGTAAAATGAAGTCTCCGGCAGAGGGAGCCCTTGAGCTGCAAGCTTTGCACTCCGGTCAGCAAAAGAGTTTCCCCTGGAGACATCTGTCTGGTGAGCCTGACATTCGCACAAGGCCAGGTATTTCGGGAGCTGGACCGCTTCCAGCAGCCCCAACAGTTTCGAAGCGTGCGTTAGCTGCTTGCCACGGGGCGTTCCCATGCTGCGATTCTGCCATAGTTCTAAGGTGTGCAAACAGAGAAATTCATCAACTTAAGCATTTTAGATTCAGAGACCGATATCCCAAAACAAGAATCTTTCTGCACCAATTTTGTCAACCAGAAAATAGTCCATTTGTATAAATAAATAAATTTCTAAGAAATTTGTTTCCATGGTAGAGGAGGGAAACCGCAGTAAGTCTGGACGACATCCTTGGCACCAGCCAATGTTTAACTGCTCAGTACCAAGACGTCGAGGCAAAATAACAAACAGGCCTGAATAAAACAGCTGCTCAACCTTGGAGCAGCCTAAACTGTTTACATAGAATAAATATACATTTGCAGAGACAAATAACCCTGAGATTTAACTATTGACCATTAAATGCTCTGATACAAGAAAAAACGTGACAGTGTGACTGAAACATTTTTAAAGTGAAATTATGTAGGCCTTGGAATTTGTGTGCGTGTGTGTGTGTGCGAGCCAGTGGTCACTGACATTTGTGGTTTTATGACGTGGTGTGGTTAACTGGATGTTCGAGGTCTTCTGTCTGTGGTTGGATGTTTTGGGACTGTTTGAAGGCCTCGTGGAAGATTTGTGGGGTTTACTCAGACGAATGCGATAAAGATTATAAAATTACAGGATCCTTTGTATCTATTTTCCCCCGCTAAACAA